>JANVFT010000029.1:0-438152 GCA_028011325.1 Lentinula lateritia | reverse complement strand
TATGGTCAAATTAAATTAATAAAAGAAAACAAAAGATGATGAATAAAATCTTACCAGAGATAGAAGATGTCGTTTTAGGGCGTTTTGAAGGGGGAGCAGAGTCCTCCTCCTCATCCTCCTCCTCATCTTCAGATTCAACTTCCTTGGAAGTTGAATCGTCGTCAGTAGCAACAATTTGCCGCACTTTTCCTTTAGAGGTCGTCGATGTAATTTTCCTTGAACAAGGAGGAAGTCGAACCCTTTTGTAAGCCATACCAGCAGGAGGCGGATTGGAGGCTTTAGAATCTTCAACTACCTTGACGGTAGTTTTGGATTTAAGCTCCTTCCCGCCTATGGAAACCTTGGTAGACGAGGAGGCTCGGGGAACTGAGCCCGCAGAAGGAAACGCACTCAAGAGCTCATTATCCGATTCTCTGGAACGAGTAGAACGGGGAGATGAAACTGGATGAAAAACGAAGATAAAATGAATAAATGAAATGTAATCGAGAAATTAAATTAATACTCATGAAACAAGGATGCGTCAGTCTTGAGGCTTTCGATCTCCCGATTCCTTTGAAGTACCCTAGGGGGCACAGCTGTTGCTCTAGTGGTAGAGGAAGGCGAGATTACATCGGAAACCTTGGGAGGGGAAACCGTTTTCGGAACCCCAGGAAGAACACCTTGGCCTCGAAGTGAGGCAAAGGGATCCAAATCCTTAGAAGGAACCATACGCATCATTGCACTTCCTTCGCGGAAACGTAAACAAAAAGGGATAGGAATGGCAGGAAATCGTTCGAAGCTGTGAACGCCCTGCGAATCAAGTTAATAAAACGAAAAGAGTTCAATGAGAAAGAACACCTACTTCAGCTGAAGAGCGGTGCTCCGGTGGAACGCCCCATTGTTGCACCAGGTTGTCACGAAGAAAAATAGGAAGACCAAGAGATAGGGACTCCGCCGACAATAGAACTTGCTCTGTGAATAAAGGGCAATTAGTCCGACCGATCCAGAAGTCCCGAATATAAACCTAGTGAAAACCGTTGATGTAAACGATGTAGGAGGGTAATTCAGTTACGCACCAAAAATGGCGCAGCCTCCTCGAAAACATCGTAAACTTCCGGAGACTCTGTGGAAGGAGAATCGTCCGTCAAGATTTGCAATGTTCTAACTGCCATTTGGGCAGAACGATACAGGTCCAGGCCTGATGCGACAGACAGGGGACGCGAAGTTTCGGAAGGGAAACAGAATGGAACCAAAGCAGAAGGATATGAAAAAGTGGGAAAGGGACCAGATCCATTGTAATCCGGGGAATTGGTTGAATCAATGACGGGAGGAGAGTAATCGCCTTGTTGGAGTCGTTGAAATACGGCGCTTTCAAAGAAGAGAGGCAGAGTAGATTTAAACGAGATGCCCGCCAGTAGAACCTGGGCCTCCAATAAGGAGGTAGGAAGAAGGGTGGTTGAGGCCGAAGATCGAGTTGGACTCGAGGTTGAAGCCATTTTGATTGAAACAAAAAGGGAGAAGGGAATAAAGAGAGAAACGGACTTCAACAAAAAAATTGTTGAACCCCATGCCCTGAACCAAATGAACTTACACACTGAATCAGCGTGTACGTCAGAGCAGCTCTCCATGAAATGGAAGCTCATTCTGTGAATAGATGATTAAAAAGATTGTGAATTAAATTTTCAAACGTGATATGAATACCAAAAAAGTATTCAATTCAAATCGAGCGCTAAACTGTTACAATTGGTAGCAGGCATGCAAATAAATTGATAGAATGAGCACTAGAAACCCATTTGAGGGCATCCAAATTGATTGGAAAGCATGGAGAAGTAGAGATCCAAACCCAGTGATTTACATTAAAAGGAGATATAGTCTTGTCGAATCAATCTAATAACAGATTGGGTATCCTTTCCCTATACAAAACTACGAATGACCGAGGACAGTCAAATTCTTTAGTTTGGGGGGGATGACACGCCTAAATTTTGGCTAGACGTCTATGCTGTGAATTGTGACATTTTCACGCATAGATTCATATCAAGAGGACTGTAATTGAGACCCAGATTGACAGTCAAAGGCAATACTGAATCAGTCTAATAAGTTGAAGAGACCATATACCCATACTACCACAAGTTGGTTAGTTTACCCCCGATACTACTTTCGGATAGCAGTCTACCTGTTTGTCAAGCAGGATTATACCAGACTCGGACTACATCCGAAGGATGACCATTCACATATGACATACCAAGGGTATTCTTATTGGACCTTACACTGGCAGGAGTTTGGAAGAACTTACTCAAGTGACCATGAACCGAGGATTGACTCGAAATGACTTTCTAGAACTCAGGAATTATCAAATACTCCTTCTAGAACAAGATCATGCATTAATCAAAAAGACTGTGATTTAGTCTAATAGACCAATCAGGTTGCATGATTGAGTAAAATGACTAGAAGAATGATTGAAGTACTGCGAGGCTCCAAAGACATATCAAATGAATGTCAAAGAGTCCTGACGTAGAAAATATTGAAGAATGCAATTAAATGAATACTATGCGTAATTCCCTTGATAGAGTATAGGCACAATGGGTGTCTATTGAAAGAGAGAAGCAATTAGTTTAATCCAGATGGATCAGATTGATAGAATTAGAATCGAGGAGAGCTGATTTGCCTCCGGACGAGGTGACAAACGATCAAAGTAAGTGTTGAACAGCAATGACAGTTGAACACCATTTGAGTCATTCTCCAAAACAATTAAATTAAATGAATAACAAAGTACCTACCTATGTTTGGAGGTATACTCAAATCTTGGAACCATTACGAACCAAATAAGGACATGGAGATTCAAATTAAATGGTATCTGACCGATTGTAGAAGTTTCCTTGCGGTTCCGAATGTTTATTGTATTAAATTAATTGTACTGTGCGACTCTATGTTCTGTATGTATAAATAGCGATCCGATGTATCTGGAATACAAGTGATTTTGGGACGACGTTGCAGTGCTAATCCATAAAAAGGAAAGACACACTTCCGCCAGACTGAAACCTCTTTGCTAGCAGCCATTCGGGCCCGGCACTTGTGAGTATAGGAACATTGTGTTCTGCTCCTTGTGACTGCAAGAAGTATATCCAGTTGTTGGGTATTCTTCGAACTTAGGATCAGTCGTTGGTCTTAAGGGCAAATCACGCTGTGTGGTTGTGCCAGCACATAGTTCTAGCCCTCCGTAGGGGCCTGTGTGTTTCGGTTTTAATTTACTTTGATTCAAACCCCCGATTCTTGATATACCCATATCAACACAATCAAAGCACAAATCGTGCTGAATCTACCTTAATCAAAGGAATATACCGAATCCTTAGAATGATTCAAATTGATTGATCAAAGCTTCGTACTTAGCTCTCAAAGCTTTGCGGAACCTTTGCCAACACTACCCCTTGCTATTAAATAAATTTGATAGCAGTGAACTCGCATATTGTGTATTAGATTGATTGGTTGGAGTGCCCATTAGATTCCTTCCTTTCTCTTTCACACAAAAACGAGGCAAGCTCGTTAACGGGAAAACAACCCCAACGTAGAGCGGCTTCTGAATCTCCTTGTGACCTGCCTCCTCACTTCGATTTGGACACTGGTGATCACGATGATCAAGACCCTCCTGTCGACCCCAATAATCCGGGCGCCGACAACAATCATGACGATCTGGATGACGACTCTGGCGGTTTACTGCGTGGTGAGCCTGGTGACCCCAGTGGACCTGGCGGTCCCGGCGGTCCTGGTGGTCCTCGTTCCCCAAACTCTCCTGACATCCCCAACGAGCAATGCACTATGTTGGAACTTCTCTCGGGATTTAAGGTTTCCATGGAAACCCTTGGTACCGTTCTCGCCGCACTCGGCCGTCCCTCTGACAGCTCTGAATCCAAGAGCAAGGTCAAGGAGCCCGAGGTATTCGACGGTTCGGACCCCCAAAAACTCAAGATGTTCTTCGTCAATCTCGCCCTGGTCTTCAATGACTGTCCCAAGTACTTCACCGACCAACGGAAGGTGAATTATACTCTTTCCTATCTCAGTGGGTCAGCCAAAGAATGGTTTGTCCCTGATATCCTCGACCCGGATCTCGACTCGCTGCCGGCCTGGACGTCGTCCTTCAAGGCCCTTGTAAAGGAGCGACAGGACGATTTCGGCGTTTATGACGCGCAAGGCAAAGCCGAAGATTCCCTCGGTAACCTGAAGATGAAGGAAACCGAGAACATCCGGAAGTACAACATCCGGTTCAACACCCTGGCTGCTAGTACCAACTGGGACTCTGCTGCCCTGAAATGGGCTTATGGACGAGGTTTGGCTGAACGCATCAAGGACGAAATGGCGCGGTTGCCCGAGCCGGCGACGCTCGCCGATTATCGTCAGGAAGTTCTTCGTATTGACAATTGTTATTGGAAACGCAAGGAAACTAGAAAGCGTGAGGCTGGTAAGCCTTTTATTGCTCGGAACCCGAAGAAGGGTTCCTCGGACTTTAAGACTGGTTCTACTAACCAGCAAAACAATTCTCAGCCTTCGGGCTCTTTGGCGCCGTTCACGCCGAAACCTAAACCCTTCTCTGGTGGTAAGCCCCAGAACTCTTCGAATTCCGGCCAATCCGGCGGTCAGTGCCCCGCGTTCAACCATCCAGGAGCAGATGGTAAAGTACTTCCCTCCGAACGGGAAAGAAGGATGAAGAACAACCTTTGTCTCTTCTGCGGTGGTAAGCATC
The DNA here is from genome assembly GCA_028011325.1 of Lentinula lateritia. Classification (NCBI taxonomy): domain Eukaryota; kingdom Fungi; phylum Basidiomycota; class Agaricomycetes; order Agaricales; family Omphalotaceae; genus Lentinula; species Lentinula lateritia. The sequence goes on along the minus strand of JANVFT010000029.1, from coordinate 433,438 downwards.
AGATTGCTGACTGCAACAAGCGAAAGGCCCGAGAATCGAAGGGCCGTGCGGCCGAGGTTGAAGAAACCCCCGAAGCAACTATCGAAGTTGTGGAAGAGGAATCGGAAAACTAGTCCGCAGCTCTTGTTCCCCGGTATGAAACGGGAGCTGCGTTGATCAGGTTCGTACCTCACCTGGGGAGTTATATCTCAACGCGTCCGCTCTTTCCTCTATTGAACGCTCACTTGTAATATCATTAACTACTGAATTTTTGTTATCTGATTTGGCCGCGCCGGCCGAACCTATCTCTGCTCTTCTCAAATTTCCTACTCTTGTTGATTCTGGTTCTACTGACTCTTTTATTGATACTCGTTATGTTTCTCAAAATTCTATTCCAACGACCAAAATCTCTCCTGTTAATCTTTGTCTTTTTGATGGTCCATTGTCTTCTAAACCTGTTACTGATATGGCGAATATCACTGTTTGGTTTCCTTCCGGCGAGCTGCTTCTATTACCCTTTTATGTTACACATTTAGATTCATCTTGTAAAGCAGTATTAGGTTACAGTTTCTTATCCCGCTACAATCCGTTGATTGACTGGGCATCTCGAAACATTACGTTCCGTAACACTTCACATCTTGATTCTCCACAGACGTCTGTGCCTTCTGCTATCAACACCGTTGATGCAAAGGTCGCTATTCTGCTACCGGAACTTTCGCCGTCGGTTTCACCGACAATTCTGGAGACCCCTCCTGGGGACTCACTTCGCTCTCGCTCTCGCTCCCGCTCTCGGACTTCATGGGCCAAGCCCCTTTCGTCCAAATTTCCCTTTGAGCCCATCTACTCTTATCCTACAGTCTCTCAATTCGCTGCTCAGCTGGAAACTCCCGAGGTCGACATTGCACTTGTCAGTGCTGCAGTCTTTAATAGGGCTTGCAAGGACGCTGGTATGGAACCTATTCTTCTTCGTGCTATCCACTCAGAGGTCGCGGCCCGCGCCGCCAACCGTTCTTCCACCGCTCCTACTGTCCCTCCACTTCCTCCTTCCATCCCAGCAGAGTATGCTGAGTTTGCAGACGTCTTCGACGAGATTGCTGCAGATTCACTTCCTGAACACAGACCCTACGGCTTGAAGATTGACTTGGAAGAAGGCGCTTCGCCGCCACTCGGCCGTATTTATCCTTTGTCTGAAAAGGAGTTAGTCGCCCTTAAAGACTTTATTGACAAACAGCTGGCTACTGGTGCCATCACCCCATCATCCTCTCCTCATGGCGCTCCGGTCCTTTTTGTCCCGAAGAAAGATGGCAAACTTTGCCTTTGCATCGATTTCCGTGGACTCAATTGTATTACCAAAAAGGATCGTTACCCACTCCCACTCATATCAGATCTTCTCAACGCTCCGAAAAGAGCTAAAATATATACCAAATTGGATCTCGCTCACGCTTATCATCTTGTCAGAATCGCTGAAGGTGATGAATGGAAGACCACCTTTCGGACCCGCTACAACTCTTACGAATGGAAGGTTATGCCGTTCGGCCTTACGAATGCCCCTGCGGCTTTCCAGCGGTTTGTTAATGACATCTTCTCTGACATGCTCGATGTTTGTGTCATCGTCTATCTTGACAATATTCTGATCTATTCGGATACGCCAGAAGAACACCAAGAACATGTCAAGGAGGTTCTTCGGCGACTTTGCCATCATCGGCCTTACGCCAATCCCGAGAAGTGCGAGTTCAATATGGATACTGTTGAGTATTTGGGTTATATTCTTTCTCCCGACAGATTAACTATGTCCAAGGAGAAAGTTCAGACAGTTCTAGAGTGGCCGGTCCCGAGGAAAGTTAAGGACATTCAGTCCTTCTTGGGTTTTGCAAATTTCTATCATTGTTTTATCTATGATTATAGCGATATCATTGTGCCGATGACTCGGCTTACCCGAAAAGGCACTCCCTGGATCTGGGACAGCAGCTGTCAAGAGGCCTTTGAAAATCTCAAAATTGCTTTTACGTCTGCACCGATACTGGCCCATTGGGAGCCGAATCGCCCACTTATCGTGGAGACCGACGCTTCCAATTACGCCATTGCAGCTATTCTTTCCATCCAATATGCTGACAGTGAAATTCATCCTCTAGCCTTCCTTTCCAGAACGCTTCACGCGGCGGAACTCAACTACGATACCCACGATAAAGAGCTACTGGCCATCTTCGAGGTCTTTAAAGCTTGGCGTCATTATCTGGAAGGTTCGGGTGATCTGGTGGATGTCGTCACCGATCACAAAAATCTTGAGTACTTTTCTACTACCAAGGTTCTCACACGCCAACAGGTCCGATGGTCAGAATTTTTACATCAATTTAATATGGTCATTTGCTTCCGACCGGGAAAACTCGGCAAGAAACCTGATTCAATAACTAGATGCTGGGACGTCTACCCTAAAGAGGGGGATATCGGCTATGCCCAAGTGAACCCTCATAACTTCTGTCCTATCTTTACTAACAAACAACTCACTGCGTCCCTTCGAGCTACCTTCTTAGAAGGCCCGGTCTTACGAGCCTCGATTATCATGGATATCAAAGCCCTACACCAGGCTATCATCCTCGCCCTTCCCACCGACCCGAGCTCTGTTGTTGGTTTGGAACTTGCAAAAGATCCTTCCAATGAACGTTGGAGCTTAGGTAGTGACAAATTACTACGCTTTGACGACTGTATTTATGTTCCTAATCACGGCGATCTTCGCCTTCAAGTCCTCCGTTACTTTCACGATCATCCACTCTCCGGCCATTTCGGCCAGAACCGCACTTTAGAAGCTGTATGTCGTCAATACACTTGGCCCAAGGTCAGAGACTTCGTTCGTGACTATGTTACTTCTTGTACCATCTGTGGTCGCAACAAACCTCGCCGTCATCGGCCTTACAGGTTGTTCAAACCTCTGCCAGTTCCGGTCCGACCATGGGATTCCATCTCCATGGACTTCATTGAGCAATTGCCAATGTCGAATGGCTATACAGCTATCCTAGTCATTGTGGATCGATCTTCCAAACAAGCTATATTTATTCCAACTTACGACACCATTACTTCCGAACAACTAGCTGAGCTTTTTGTTATTCACATCTTCTCTAAACATGGTGTTCCTAATCATGTTACTTCTGATTGTGGTTCCGAATTTGTTTCGGTGTTTTTCTGGGCTCTCGGCAAAGCGCTCTCCATGGAACTTCACTATACCTCTGGATATCATCCGGAAGCCGACGGGCAGACCGAGCGTGTCAACCAAACTCTCGAACAGTACATCAGGATCTACTGCTCCTATCAACAGGATGACTGGTCGCCTTTACTTCTGATCGCCGAATTTGCCTATAACAATGCTCCCAATGCTTCCACTGGTATTACTCCATTCTTCGCTAACAAAGGATACCACCCAAACATCACCGTTCGGCCCGAGGTCGACATGAAGTCTGATCTAGCTAGAGACTTCGTCATCAATCTCGATGAACTCCATGCTTTCCTTCAAGAGGAAATCCTTTTAGCTCAGTCTCGTTACAAGGAACAAGCTGACAGGAAAAGAATCTCGCACCCAGAGTTCCCGATCGGCTCCGAAGTTTTTGTTCTGGCTAAGCATATTCGATCTACTCGTCCTACTGAAAAATTCTCTGAAAAATATCTTGGTCCTTTCAAGGTCATCAGTTGACCTGGTACTTTGTCTTACGAACTCAAGCTCCCGGATTACCTTCGCCGCATCCATCCGGTTTTCCATGTCTCACAACTGGAGCCAGTTACGCCAAATCCGTTCCCGAATCAAACTCAGTCTCCTCCACCTCCAATTGAAGTTGATGGTGAAGAGGAGTACAACGTTGCCGAAATCCTGGACTCCAAGCTGGATAGAAGGCATAAGCGTTGTCCTCTATGTTATTACATTCAGTGGGCCGGTTACGAAGGTACTGATGATGAGTTCTCTTGGGTTGCTGCTGATGAATTACATGCTGACGAACTTGTACCGGCATTCCACGCCCGATACCCTCACAAGCCTGGACCTTGATCACAAAAACATTTTATTCCTTTTCCCCGTTTCCGCCATGCTCCGCCAAAGTTTACTTTGTGCGTTTAGAGGGTAAACACGATGATAGCAAATTGAGTGTTTACTCTTTACTCCTCTCTCTTAATTACTTATTATTCTAAAATCAACATCTCACTTAAAATCTTTTATTCACACTTAAACTACGTATACTTGAAACTAATTACTTCTTATGCCGCTTCGCGGCCCATTCGCTTTCCAATTTCAAAATTGCGTTAACATTTTTTTAAATATATATATGCAAAGTCTAAAAAAAAAAAAAAAAAAAATCTACAAACAGAGGCAGGGCTACAAGAAGATTACAAAAAGATGGCCGAAGGCCGAAGTCCGATGTCCGCTAATCTACTACTACCACCTCCTTCTCCTTCCCTTTCTCGGAGACCGCCGTCTTTGCCTTCTTCGGCGCCAGCGCCTCCCCTTCTTCCTCGTCCTCCTCTACCTCCTCATCCCCTTCTCCATCTTTCTCTCCCTCTACTATTTTCTCCTCTCCCCTTTCTTCTTCTTCCTCTTCTTCGCTGTTTTCTACAATCCTCCTCCTCTTCAAGCCCCTCGGCCTGTCGGAGACCAATCTGAACGGTCCTTGGATTGCCGGTCCGGACATTGCATTTCTTGTATCAATGGCAATGAGCCGCGCATGGTCTTCATCTTGTCGACAAAGGAGTTGCCTCAGGTATTGATGTGACCTTGAGGTGGCTTCCCTCAAGGCCCGGTTGTTGGCCAGCAACTGAGCCATTTGGCTCTCCATGACTGCCATCCTCTCGCTGCTCGGTCCTCCTTCCCGCTTTACTTGTACTGGCCGACCCGAGTACAAGCATTTTACTTTTGCATCGTGACACGGTTTGCATATCACGGTACTCCGTTTTCCTACCTGCTCCAAGCAGGGAATTTTCTTGTTGTAGCACCGCTCACAGGGTGCTCGCTCCTCATCTTCCTCGTCGTCGTTTTCGCCATCGTCGCCATCATCCGGGTCCCCGCCGCTAGTCTAGTAACAAGTTAGCAAACAACCACCAACTAGAAAAGCAGTACTCACCTCGTTCTTTTGGGGAGCCTTCCCTTTTCTCACCACCCGAGGAACCTCCACCTCCACTCTACGAGCAGAGGTAGTGGCCTCCCCAGGTGAGGGGCCCCGACGACTCCGCGCCGCCGCCGCTGCCGCTGTCCTTCTTCTCTTCTCCGCTGCCTCTTCCTCCATTCTTCTGGCATTGGCGGCCCAGGTGGCAGCCTCCTGTCTCTCCCTTTCCTCCTCCGCCTTCCGCTTGGCCTCTTCCTCGGCCTTTTTCTTCTCTTCCTTTCTCCTCCTGTTCCTCTCCCGGGTGCGTTCTAGCTGGAGTTCCAGCTCCCGTTCCTCGTCAGACGGGTCCAGCGTCGAAGGGCGAGTCGGGGCTGCCGGAGGAGTAGGTTGTCTACCCATTACGGGGATAGAGCCGATGGTGGTAGAAGTTCTGGTAGTGGTGCGACTAGAGGACATAGTGGACTTAGAAGTTTTGGAAAGTTAGGTCCTTATCGGCAAAACCTGGCCCTTTTTATAGGGACAAAATGGTGCACGGACCAGCGAAAATTTTCCTTCGAATTGTGTTTGGTCTACGGTGAACCGGAAATTTTCATGGATGACTAACGACAATTCCCGGCACCAACGGCTTTCGAAAATTTTTCTGTAAGACCTGGGTCAGAATAGGTCTTAGGGTAGGTTTTTGGTATGATGAGTTTATGTTGTAGCGTGCTAGGAGCAGGCTGGAGCTCAAAGGGAGCTACAGAAACCGCGACCGAGGACGGGAATGACCTAGTGATGGCTAGAGTTGGGAGGTGTGACCCTTGAAGAGGTTCCTGTAAGGTCCAAGGAGGTCCCTAAGGCGTAGGTAGCGGAGGTGGAGGTGCGGAACCTAGTAGCGTTGCGTAGGAGGAGTTGTACTTGCTAGAACGTCAATGTAGTATTGAATAGGTCGTAGAGAGAATAGGTATAGAGCGTGTGAGCTCCTAAGGATGTATACGCCCGGGGTGGTAGGTTCCCGGGGACTGAACTCGAAGATGGTCGTCCTTGAGTGTGGGAGGTCGTAACGGAGAAGCGATACGTCGTTCGACGTTACCTAGATTGAGATCCCGAAGCTTCGGGAGCAGTGGGGGAACTCAAGGAGGTATTGGGGAGGTTGGCTCTCCAAAGTGTTAGGCGTTGGGGAGCTTTAGTATTGTTCGAGGGAGCTCGAAGACTCACTCGGGTTGCTTAGACGTGAAGTAAAAGTGTATATTGGATCGTGTAGACGATCGTCGAAACCGTAGACAAAAATAGAGCGAAACAGAGATAGAGAAACAGAGAGTAGAGAGAATTCCGTATAGTTAGCAGGTACAAAGGGACAGGGACTGGACCTATGTAAAGGGTGTGTGTTCAAAATATACCAAGCTAGGGGACGTTTACGATACGGGGTTACTTATATATGCAGGAGGAATAAGCAAGGAGACATCATAGGAAGCGAGCATCCAAAGGGGATGGTGTGCGGCGTGGGATCCATGAGGCTGAGTTGATAGGTCATTGACAGTGTATATATGGTCCGTCCCGGTTATGGGGGATCTATGGGAGGTTTATTAAGAGTTATGGGAGGTTAGGAAGAGTCACGGGAGGTCCGTGGGAGGATGGGAGGTTCGTTAAGACAATTGAATGGGTTAATCTGGGTACTTCCGATGAAAAGGAAAGGGAGCTCTACCGACAGGGCATGACATTTTCCTGCTGACTGATAGGACGATTTCCCGATGCTGACGGCCTTTTAAATTTTCCTTTGTTGACTAATCAACTCCCGGTATTAATGGCTTTCAAGGGCTCAAGCCTAAGAGTGGGATACTGTCAAGCCCATGCCTCGGGCCTCCATTCTGCCGCTTGGTACTCCAAAGATCTGTGGTTATTGTAATCTCCTCCTTATTGTTCTTTCTCGCTACACATACCCTTTCATTCTAGTCCCTCCTTATTGTCTTTTACCTTACCCTGCAGGTACTACACGTATAGCTCCTAGTAGTTAGTCTGGCGCTCCGCACCGATGCGCCGTTCCGTAGATATAAATACTGCCTGTACGCTACTGTAGTTCCTCAGTTTAATTATCAACTTAGATCTCCCTTCCCAACTTAGCTCCTCTCTAAGTCTTCAGGCTCAACGCCTTGAAGTACTCTCTCTACAGCCTTTGGACTTATAAGTTCTTTGGCCGCTCCTCGTCACTGGCGATACTGCCGCTTCGACTTGGCTGCTACTCAGCTCCTCCCTTCTATACTCTTGATCTCCGGGGACTAACGGCGTAACGGCGGTGTTGTTAATAACTTCACTACTGTCCCATTCGTCTTCCGCACTTAGACACTCTGTGACCTCTGGCACAGTTACACGGTGTGCATGATCTTAACACCCGCCCCCTGTATCCTGTTCTTCCCTGTCCCGTATATTGTTTAGTACTGCATTGATATATATTGTGCATATCAACATTGACATTCTACTAGAGTTAGAGCGTGAGAAGCACAATGGACGCACACAAATAGTGTTTAAAGTGGCGGACCGTGGGCACTTATGTGCCGCTTCGTTGTTCTCAGCAGCAAGCTCAAGGGAAATTATGAGCTTAGCTCGGACCTCACGGGAACAGCTGGCAGTATATCAGAGCATACCTTTCTACTGCAACTGCATTTAAATCACATCAGAGTATCAGATTACAAGGTCTTCTTTGATCAAAGGCTTGATTAAATGTGAGTTCATCATGCTAAATGACGAGCTCGAGCATGCAGAAAATTTCCATTTGCCTTCAAAACTTAGTACAATACTCTTGACGGCTATATGTCCAAGATACTGCAAAATTAGGTGCATCCCAACTATATAGGTCATGGTACAGTGTTTGAGCACTCTATGAATATGAACCATCAAGGGCAGTTGTTGCTTGAAGTTCTCGAACACATTATTATAACCTTGTATAGCTGCAATATATCTCATTGCACAATATGTTAGATGCACATACACTTAGATTATTCTACCAAAGTTTGAAGGCAAATGGAAATTTTCTGCATGCTCGAGCTCACATTTAATCAAGCCTTTGATCAAAGATGACCTTGTAATCTGATACTCTGATGTGATTTAAATGCAGTTGCAGTAGAAAGGTATGGCTCTGATATACTGCCAGCTGTTCCCGTGAGGTCCGAGCTAAGCTCATAATTTCCCTTGAGCTTGCTGCTGAGAACAACGAAGCGGCACATAAGTGCCCACGGTCCGCCACTTTATACACTATTTGTGTGCGTCCATTGTGCTTCTCATGCTCTAACTCTAGTAGAATGTCAATGTTGATATGCACAATATATATCAATGCAGTACTAAACAATATACGGGACAGGGAAGAACAGGATACGGGGGGCAGGGCCGGTCATGACAGCAGGAATTAAAGTCGGGACTATTGTATTTACTTTGAGTGCCGAGCACTGATGCACAAAGTACATATCAATTTGGTATCCTATATATTAAATTTCCTGGGGGCGCTTATATCAGACGCGCAGAGTATTGGTAATAGTGACTAAGCAATATTGCCGCGAAGTGGCTGTGGGTCCTCTGCGCGGAGCGCTCAGAAATCTGTCGCAGAGCGGTGCGGCGCAGCCGCTTTCCCTCATGTTGAATACCTGAGGTGCTCACCCTTCAGATAAATTTCCTTGCAGCTCTCATTGTCTGTACCAACTTTTGAGATATCTAACTGCTTCCATGTAAGTAATCTTTTTGCTTAATCATCAGTAACATTTGGTTCCAGAGCAAGTTTGGTCCATTGCACTTCCAAGGTTCCAGAGGTTAGAATACCTGGAGGTGATAATGCAGGAGACTGCATTTAAACCATGCATAACACTAATGCCTTCAAATTTGGATGAACCTGCCATTTATATATTGGAGAGACATCAAATTTTCAGTCTGTCTTGCTTTCGCAAATGGTCAATCAACAAATCCCAATGTCAATTAGTGAAGCAAATAGGCTGAAATCTGCACAAACTGGGGTCAAAGCTATTTCTCCCAAAGGTCAAGTTGTTTGTTGCACTGTATAATACAAATTCTTGAGGCTGCACAGATGATACTTGAGCAATGTCTGATTTAGAACATAGAAATCATATTGTGAGATCTGTTTCATACTATCTCCTATCTATCCCATCCCAGAGGTTCCTTTAAATTAAATGACTAAATGCCAAGTCTTAATGAACAGTTTAATCTTAAATGATAATGTTAATGTATACTCAGTTGACAGTAAAGCAACTATATTGATGAGGTACCTGTTAATGTATACTATAGCAAGTCAGTATGTAGTCCTGTAGAAATATACTATTGAGCTCACCTCAGTTGACTGTAAAGCAACTGAGGGACTTGAAAATGCTGCAGGCGTGATCTACATTCAACTGTACAGTATATGATAATAATGCCATTGCTGAAACAAGAAATGTTGGATGTATCCACTTATAGTGTATTCTCCCCATCTCCATGTACAGCATATTCCTCAACAGATGAAAACATGACTACATATATTGTATGTACCTGTTAATGAACAGTTTACTCTACTGTGTATCAGTATGGTGGTTGTAGAGAGTATACTATGCTCACAGCTGATAGAAACACAACTGAGGGACTCTATGGCACTGTGTATGATCTACTACCTACTATACAGTATAATAACACTGTTTGCCTGTCAGACTGGGTTGTACATATGGGGTATTCCTTAACATCAAGCACTATCTCTAGCTTCACAATACATATTATTTGTAAGTGAGGCACAGAATAACGACTATATAGTGTGGAGGAGCAAAGTGACGACAAATGGGGGTTTGGGGGCTTGCCCCCAACAAGCTGTGAACCCGGCTAGAGTGCGGTGCGAGCTTTGCGAGCCACCGTGGCGTAGGCACGGGTTCTAAAGCTTGTAGGTACTTAAATTGGGAAATGCTGGGAATTATTGTCAAAGATATTGGCAATGTAGGGGATCAATGGTATTTAGGGCTATAGCCCTGACATGTGAATCGACATGCCAGGTCTGTATACCTTTGTTCTTGTGATGTTGAGGTGAACTTACAATATGAAGATATACTTGCGCATGCAATATTTACTCAACATCATCTTCTCTCTTCCTCTTCATTTCCCTCGATACTTTGTGTTGAGCAGCTTCATGCTTGGCAAGTTCCGGGGGGACCTTAGATACGGGACTCTTGGATATCTCTTGTTTAAGATCATACCTACGTGAATAGAAGCACGTCAGGAAACAAAGACCACCAGTGAAAGAATCGAGAGACACGCACATAACCTCATCATCCTCGTTAGTCAAGAGGGTTATCGCCGTTCCCAACTTACCAGCACGACCCGTACGACCTATACGATGGACGTACGCTTCAATCGTCGAAGCCATTTGGTAGTTGATGACTAGTGTGACATCCTGAACATCAATACCACGACCAGCCAGATCGGTGGCAACGAGGATGTCCGCCGCACCATCTCTCAGGGCTTGCAAAGCTGCCTCACGTTGCTCCTGATTCTTACCAGAGTGCAAAGTAGACGTAGACCACCCAGCACGGCCGACTTCTTTTGCGATGAGATCCGCCGTTTTCTTCTGGTTGACAAAAACAATGATAGGGCTTCCCCATTGGCCTGTATTGAGTATTTCCAGTAATTTCTGCTTCTTCTTCTCTTCCCCTCCGTGCACGAATTCTACACGCTGCTCGACGGTGTCCACAGCGCGACCAGCCTCACCAATGGTGATGATTGCTGGCCGTTTGAGGTATTTCCGTGCGAGTCGCTCGACGGCGGGAGGCATAGTTGCGGAAAAGAGAGTGGTGACCCTGTTACGGACTTTGGACTTGGGATCCAAATCCTCAAATTCCTGCCCTTCACCATATTCGTTACTATCAACATCCATGGGCGTAAGATCAAATGCGGACTCTACGGCACCTCCGTCATCCATTGCACTTCTGGGGAGTCGATCAAGAATGAATAAAAGATCCGCTTCAAATCCTAGATGGACCATACGGTCAGCTTCATCCATAACAACATATCGGCACTGGGAAAGCACAAGGACATGACGCTCAAGGACATCCTTGAGACGACCTGGCGTAGCGATGATTATTTCGGCACCTTCACGCAAGTTAAATTGTTGCTCCTCAACAGCTCGTCCACCAACAATGGAAACACATTTGAAGCCTAATGGCGTCGCAAATTTTCTCGACTCCGATTCAATTTGTTGCGCAAGTTCACGAGTGGGAGCAAGGATCAAGGCGTAGGGGCCGAGGTGACGGTTTTCGTCGGTGAAAGTAGGAAGGGAGGAGATGAATGCAAGCATTGGAATAACGAAGGCTGCTGTCTTTCCCGAACCGGTTTCAGCAATACCAATGACATCTCGGTTGCTCAACCCAATAGGAATCGCTTGTCTTTGGATAGGACTAGGTTCCTTGTAGCCAATTGTCGCGATGACATCTAGTATGGGCTTCGGTATATCACTCTCTTCCCAGCTTCGTAGTGGATGAGGAATCTGGCCTCCTCGTGCACTGATCGAAAAGTCTTCCCTGAATATACGCCAATCCCTCTCCTTTAACTCAGAAAGAGGTTTTTCTGACCAATGACGCTCGTCTAACCCCGATTTGAGAGCCTTTCGACGTTCAAGGGGGTCCGCAAGGTTGGCTGTAATGGATGACGTCTGGGTGGATGTCGGTCGTATATCGTCCATTCCAGCAAGATGTCCTCTACCAAACATGGTCTGTGCACCTTGCCGGTTTGCGGGCGGAGGATCATTGGCGAAGGTGTCATCTTGCGCATCCCAGTCAAACACAAACTTGCGGTCATTCATCTTCCGAATCTTACGCTTCTTCTTGTCGACACCAAGATACCGCGACCGTATGGCATCCATGTCTGTCGAAGACATTGGGGGTGTGTATGAAGATTCTGCTGTCTTTTCCGGCGGCGGCGGGGGAGCCATGCCTCTGTCTGCACGGGGCCCGGTTGGGATATTGGGATTGGTAGAGCTGTTAGTCCGGCGGTCGTTGCGGTCGTTGCGGTGATGGTGATTTCGTTCTGGGTGTCCGTAGCGTCGATTGTCCCGGTATCTCAGGCCATCAGCCTCTTTCTCCAGTGCAGCCCTGTCCTTCTTCGCATTCTCGTCCTTGAGTTTCTGTTCCTTGATTTCCTGTGTTCGTTTCGCAATGGCCAGTGCTGCTCGCTCCTCTTTGGACAGGAATTTTGGCTGCAAGGTGATTAGATCTATCCCTCGGAGCTTTGACAATGTATACCTTCGCAGCTGCCTCCTTTTCCTCTTTTTGTTTCTTTAGCAGACTCTCAATCGACACCGGCTCTGTACGCGACATGATGATGATTGCGCAAAAGACTCAGAGAAACACCTGACCCACGCGCTTTTGGCGCTTATCTCATCTCACAAAAAAGAATCATGGTTTCGCTCCTCGATGATGATGGTGCAATTTCGGAATCATTCGAAAATTGCTTGAAGCATATATTTGCAAAATACTGCATTCCAGAATCTATGTCACCCTTTTCAGGAGAATTACCACTAAATGCATATTTGGACTCTGCCGGACTCGACTCTTGGGCTTCAGATACTAACGGTGAACCATTCTCTGAGGATACGAAGGAAGAGATCCTCCAATTCATGGATGTAACCGATGAAGGCAATCTAACGTGCACTGATTATCCTTTTTTCTGCGATATCTGCTGATGCTCAAATAGGTTCAAAGGTTTCTTGCAAGTCTATCAGCTGCAAACGGAGAATGATGAGGAGGAAACTTGGAGAGATCTCGTACGTTATTCTGTATTCACCTTGTACCGTGTCATTGTCTAATACACTTCAAGTCGAAACATGGCTATGATCGTTCATTAATGTTCATTGGAAAGGATTAGCGATTATAGATCTTTCTCGAAGGGACTGAACAACTGTCAGTTTATGGATTTTTTTGCACATGATAAATACGAATAAGTTATGTTTTACCAGACCACTTTCGCCACAGAATCGCAGTAATCGCTAGAGCAGTGAAGGAAGTCCCCAAGCAAAAGTAGAATGTGCTTTGCCAACAAATTCTTCCTTGGCACGCCATACCTATTGGCGAATGTCGAGCGACTATCAGCGCGTATACATAGGAATAAAATGTGGTCCCAACGAAAGGAGAGTATGTTATTATTCCAAAGTTCCGCGCTAGATTGCGGATTCCCCAAATTGAACAAGTAATACCCGGGCTAAAAATGGTGAACGAGCAAAAGATTGGAGAATTAGTAACACTTACAGGACGGTGAAGACTGCTCCATAAGTGATCCCTGTTCCAACGCTGCAACAAGGACATTCTCAAAATTCATGTCCAGTGATATATAAAGCCTCTTTACATACCTCAAAAGCCATACATCATGACGGGTTCGAACACCGAAAACCATCCAAGCGCATGATGCGGCCAGAAGCGAGGCTGCCCCGGACAAGAACACGACTCGGCTTATACGATGCTTCCTTATAGTGGCGAATCCTTCCAGAAGCCGGTAAGAGAATACTGGGGAAACGAAGTCGGCCAAAGGGCCCACTAATAGCCGTGATAAAGTATTCGAGATGGACAAAATCTTGACTTGTAAGGACGCTGCTTGTTCACCCTTCGAGACCAGCGTTCGCGCCATCCCGGCTGGTAATGATAGAGCAATAGTCCCAACGTTGGACATGATCATTTCACACTAAGTTTTTGAACATCAGCTAGCACCAATCATTAAGTGGTTGAACACGAGAAAAGACGAACCACTCCGAGAATCATCACCATATATAACGCAAGGAGCCAGAAATTAGAATCCCGCAGTAGTTCGAGTGCACTACTATCTCTGGGGTCGGACGTACAATGTGGAGACTGACCTCTATCTAGAAGGCGGCTTCGTTCGTTTGAGATACTGTCTGTTTCCAAAGTAGACGATGACGGAGATGTCGTTGTTGAAGGAACGGTGAGAACAAGGGCGCCAGCAAGGTGAACGATACCGGTAGATATGGCAAGGAATAGCAAGAACCGAGTCACGTCCAGGGAGCCCGTAGAGGTATCAGAGAAAAATCTTCCGGCGACGTAGGATAGAAAAATAGAGGAGATAGGCCAAACATTGACATTGTGATGCCAGAAGCGATAGTGAGGTAGCTGGTAAAAGTCTTGGTAGCTGAGAAGACGAAGGAAAAATAACTGTAGAATATATCATGATCAGAGGCATGTATTTAGACGAACGAACAAATTGGGCGCACGATAATACCGTTCCTAATCCAGCCATCGCGAAGTATACAGTCAAACGTTCTGCAACGGCAGTATTCGGAAGGCTGGAGCGTGCTGAGGATAAGGATACTTCCAGCGCAGATAGACCGAACGCTGCAGAGAACATGATAGCGGCGAGGAATGAGCAGACTCGAGGTCCATAGCGGTCAATAAGCTTTCCAACGATGGATGAGAACGGATATTGACCGGCCATCCCGCTTTACATAGAGTTCAAAGCTTGAAGGAGCTAAATCATACCAAGCCAACGTACGCTAATGCTATCGAGCTTAATTGAGGCTGAGTAAGTTTGAGATGCTCCATTAAAGCCGGTGCTAGAAGAGGAAATACGAATATTCCACCAGCGAATAGGCTAAAAATTTCAATTGTAGTCAGCTCGCATATTAGCATCTTGCCGATGCTTACGATGTACAGACAATAGCAGCACATTGCAATCACTGTGGGGAAGAACGCGTTTTGGCACCTCCAAAATCCATCCATTATCCGTAGATTTTTACCAAAAATTGACCGATTTTGGGATGTCGAAAAGTTTGTATATTTCTCATATAGCTGGCTATAGAATATGAAGTTCATATTGTGCAGTTATTCTGAATTATCTACCAATAATATTGAGGATATAATAATGACTTTGTGCCTCACAATTTGTTAATATTTTTGTCTGCTCGAAATTTGAAATAATTGTAACATCAGTGAACATGAGGAACATAGTCCGAGCTTATTTGGAATAATCATACAATATTCCCCCATAGGTAATTTAAAATTTTCGCGAGATATTCACCTAACAAAAAACATGAGGTTTTTCAAAATAACCTCGCCGAGGTTATGCATACAGTCATCTACCACCATTTGGGATGACCAAATCTCTCCGACCAAAATTTCAACATGTACACCTTATTTATGAGTATTTTTGCATGTTCGGCATTCATTAGAGCATTTATACAAACTTTCTACTACCCTAAATACATTATCGAGGGAGGGATAGTTGTGCCAAGGTCTAATCAGTATGAAAATCTGTTATCAAGTGAAAACGAGCATTTGGGATGCACTGATAAGATGTAAGATAAACCAATTTAGGAAATTATTTATATTCAACTGATGTAATTAAGCCGTAATTCAAGTGCTTTTCCGCCTGCTCAACTCTTTCCACCTCACCTGAATGTTGCTATACCACGATATATAGTATTAGAAGGTTGGCAAATGTGTTGAATGATAATATCATTATGTTTACCAAGCCATAAGACCACATCTCAAGTTTAACAATGGCAATCCTCGAAACATTTTTCATTTTCATCCCATAATGACACTTTCTGAGTGTTACGATGGGACTACGCAAATACATGCTCATCTGAGTAGCTAATACTTTGAAGGGGTTATCCTATTGCATGCCTCAAAAAATTCCGAAACCAGAATAGCTATAGATTATGGTAAAACATCGTTTGTCCCATTTGATGGTGGTGTCCCAAATGATGGTAGATGACTGTACCCGATGTTGGGACATCGAGACGTCAAGACGTCGTTGATATCGGGACATTGAGACACCGGAACGTCGTCGATGTCGAGACGTCCAAACATAGAAACGTCACTGGTGGTCGGGATATCAAGACGCGTGACATCCAGGAAATTCAGGATGTGCCAGTGCAGCCACTATGTTCTGTGAAATGATAAGAAAAGCCTTCCTCAGGGCCTTCTGTGTATTTATGGATGGGGCCAGAAGTTATGTCATTCCTACATAGGTCGTGGTGGTCAATACTAACCTAATACTATGTGAAAACTGGCATGTTCCAACATGTCCCGAATTTCCTGAATGTCACGCATCTCAATATCCCGACACCAGTGACGTTTCTATGTTTGGACGTCTCGACATCGACGACGTTCCGGTGTCTCAATGTCCCGATATCAACGACGTCTTGACGTCTCGATGTCCCAACATTGGGTATGCATAACCTCGGCGAGGTTATTTTGAAAAACCTCATGTTTTTTGTTAGGTGAATATCTCGCGAAAATTTTAAATTACCTATGGGGGAATATTGTATGATTATTCCAAATAAGCTCGGACTATGTTCCTCATGTTCACTGGTAGGTTATGTTACAATTATTTCAAATTTCGAGCAGACAAAAATATTAACAAATTGTGAGGCACAAAGTCATTATTATATCCTCAATATTATTGGTAGATAATTCAGAATAACTGCACAATATGAACTTCATATTCTATAGCCAGCTATATGAGAAATATACAAACTTTTCGACATCCCAAAATCGGTCAATTTTTGGTAAAAATCTACGGATAATGGATGGATTTTGGAGGTGCCAAAACGCGTTCTTCCCCACAGTGAATACTGTGGGGGACATTTTGCTCACTTGCCAGGCAGCGATGCCAGAATGATGGCAAAGGTGGCCAAAGCGAGGTTTATTAGGTAGTAGTCACTTTCACACGGTAGAACAAAAGGCTCTTTCGCATTCAGTTGCTCGAACAAAGGTTTCCTTACCTCTTTGTTTCCTGCATAGACAATAACATCCATGGCTCGTGGGAACCAGCTCAAGCTTTCATCTGATCCTCATTAGACTGAGTCTCCGGAAGACTGTTACGACTAGACTCCTCTTCTCTCGCTCCTTGGCTGGCCAACCATTCACGATTCTCAACCTTATCCGCTCTTTGTGTACGAATCAAACCTGTATTGCTATGGAATATTCCTCTGTATTTCTAAAGGCTCGAGCCATTACTTTCTGTGAGTATCAATTGGCAA
This sequence comes from Lentinula lateritia, assembly GCA_028011325.1. Lineage (NCBI taxonomy): Eukaryota > Fungi > Basidiomycota > Agaricomycetes > Agaricales > Omphalotaceae > Lentinula > Lentinula lateritia. Next base: position 416,398 of record JANVFT010000029.1, on the reverse strand, counting down.
TGTCGTGTTCATCTATACATATACTGACACAATCCCTTAGCATTAATTTCGTTGATCAGCTTTATCTGGGTCGTGGTGTTGTGTGTAGATATCTTCATCCAATGGAACGCTTTGGGCAGCTCTGAAAGTGCGTCCCGTCTTACTCAATTCTCGTTCAGATATTGACATTGTTTTTTAGAAACTTTCCTTGTAATCATGTTATTGTCGAATACATTGACCTTGGTCCTACTTCTTGTTCTGTGAGGAGGAGCAGCTTTCTATATTTCTCTCCGACTAATTCATCGATTGCATAGACTTATACTACCGTTCCGCCCTTGGTTGGATGGAGCTCGACTTATGCTGCTATTAATTACCCACGTTGGTCTGTGGTCAACTGGCTTCTTGAGCTCACATGTACGCGTTGTACTTACTCGTATATGTGCTCAGGCATTGCATCTAGTTTTGTTGTGTGGAACGCAAAATTCAGTTGTCCTACCAAAAGTAAGCTCCTTGAGACGATGAATTGTCGTTGCGCTGATTTCAAATCACTTAGCTGCAGATGAAGAAGGGGTCTGCAGACTCCTAAATATCTATATCTTGATTGCAAACTGGATTATTCCTGCTGCCCGTGCGTTTCCTTCGATATGTCCAGTTGGAATCTAATCATTTTCATATGTAGTTGTGGTATATGCTATAGGGCTAGCAGTCATGCTGTACAAGCGGCGGAAATTAAGGGCAGCTTCATCCGATCTGGAATCATCTAAGCCTCGCCAAAGCCGTCAATCTATTTTGCCCATAATGAATCCCGAAGACATTACACATTCCAGTATGTCAACGCCACACATCAGTGTCATTAGCCAAAAACTTGAACGTCGGGAGTCTCTCTGGGGAACCAATGCTTCTTCTAGTCCACACCATTCGACTGTCGAAAGTAAACGCGGTAGTAGTCCAGGAAAGAGCCGACTTTCTAAACCGTTGCCGGGTTGGATGTATTATTAACTTCGTCACTTACATCGAGCATGTAACGAAACACCTAGATTGAAACCTATCTGTCGCTCAACAATGTATAAACGAGGCTGTTGTTTCTTAAACTAAGAATGTTGCCCGTCACTTTCGGTCAATTCTGCCCCGTTGCCATATGTAGTGGCCCACGTGGGAAGGCAAATCCTTCTCAATCTCCTTCATGAGTACATAGAATTCTCCAAGATCCCTCCGCTTCTAGTTTGATTACTGCTCAACATCTACACGAATTTTGAACGACCGTCACGATACAGACCTGTGAATGGCCTTACCTCAATGGGAACTCACTTCTGTCAAGGTCAGTTACAGCATGCGAGTAGAATGTTTGTACAGCTCAATATGATTGCTTTAGGCTCAACTCAGGCTGACTAGCCAAAGGCTTGGGCATTTGCAGGAGAAGAATGACTCGAGAGGGAGTATTACTCGACGTGATATTGCAACTTTACTTCAACAAGGCAATGTCGGCCTAGCGCGGGTCAAGGCACAAAATTTGTTCCAGGATGATATACAAGGAGATGTTTTCGAGATGTTGGAAATGCATGTTGGTGTGATTCTGGAGCATATTATGGAGTTGGAACACAAGTGAGTAGAATCATTTGCCTTTACCGACTTGCTATGTCATTTACTTACCCTTACAAAAGGTCTCCTAGTCCGGCCGTCATTGAAGCTGCATCCAGTATCATATATGCTTCTCCTCGTATAGACTCCAGAGGTCGCCTTCCAGCCATTCCATTCCCTCGAATTTCTGACATCCAAGTCTTTAGACCTTCAAGTTGTACGCGAATTATTGGTTAACCGCATGGGCTCTGACTTTGCGCGCGCTTCCGTGGGGAACCGCGATCGATGCGTCTCAGATCGTGTACAAACTATTCACATTTCATCCTACATGCCGGTACTCATTGTCAAATATAATAGATTGTGAGAGACCTTACCGCGCCTCCCCCGAACGCTACCCAAATCGACGCGTATCTCTCGAATATCGCAAAGGCGTATGGCGTGCAATGGCAGCCAGATCCCCGGCGTCAGGATATGTGAGTGCAAATGTACTCTTCACTTCCATTTATTTTGATCATTCGTCCGTAGAGTGGGTCCTCTTTCAGAAATCTTGGACCCTCAATCCTCACCTGTCGTCGACGTAGCTGCCCTCCGCAAGCTTTGTGCCCGGGGTACGAAGATTTGGTACCGTACGAAAAGGTTGCACTAACGGATATCCGTAGGTATACCAGATGAACCTGCTACACTTCGACCTCGAATATGGAGGTGAGTTCATTCCGGATTACCGCTTTCTCTAGTCGAGTCAATGAAATTTAAGAGTCCTCCTTGGAACACTTCCTGTACTTAAAGCTTCATGGTCGAAGGAAGCTAGTAAGCAAAGGGAGAGTTATTATGTGAGTACAACGGCCGTTCTTCCAAGAAGTTTTTAATGAATTGACATATCGCGTAGGACCTTGTCCGTCGATTGCTAGCACCGTTTGGAGACCTTCCAGATCCGACCACTCCATTATCATCGCTCGACCTTTCTCTAGTTAAAGTTGCCAAACAACTTTCAGGCATCCCTTCTGATCTCTTCGGTGGCCTCCAAGATGAACCGGAATCCTCGAATCTTTGTCCCTTAGATAACTCTGCTCCGGACGGCCTGAAAATTACTTACGCAAATAATCTCAGTGCCCGTCTTCAAATTATTCAGAAGACAAGACATCCCGATTCCTCGCCGTCTATTCCCGAGATAAGATTGGAACCGGATGCTCCGGATGACGCTTCTGAAGTATCTGCAATTTCTGGATCCACGGTTCTTCACCCTTCCAACGCTTTCGGCGCTCAGGCTCATGAAAGACACACATCTGCGTTACTCCGTTTGTTATATTTACATTCTTCGGTGAATCCAGGAAATCTCTCGCCTCATATCCCTGCATTACTTCTTCCTTTGTACTCAGTCTTAAATCAAGAGGTCGAGCCGGATGATCTCGCTCACGTAGAAGCGGACACTTTTTGGTTATTCGAAACAATGGTTGGCGAATTTTCTGAGTTGGAAGATGAAGAAGGTGGGAATATGTGGATGCTCAAGTTCAGTGAGCGTCTAAATTGGGCTGATAGTGATTTGCGCGATAATCTGGTATATTTCGCTTATTCTTTCCAGTCGGTTTAGCCTCACCTTGTTTACCAGTTCTCGAAAGGTCTCGACCCTGCTTTGCCACATTATTCATAGTGCGTGCACATTTCTTGACCTACGCCTAGTTGCCAACTGGTTTCCTCGTAGTCGATGGCTGGCCCCTCTTCTTACTCAAACATTACCGGTTTCATCAGTAATCATCGTCTGGGATGCTCTTTTTGCCTGCCAAATGCGTGACCGACAAAATTATAAGCTGGAGTTTCTTGTGGACGTATGCACAGCAATGCTTCTTCGTGCAAGGGCTGCTCTTCTCAGGTGCATACTTTCCCCCCTTCCTGAGTCACGTTATTCATCCTTATCCCAGACTCGGCAAAAACGAGCCCAAGTCCCCCAGTTTGTGGACAGATGAGGCGGCTGGAGTCCCTCCACCATCGCCCTTGCGCCCTTGGGAATTGAGCGATGCATTCTTGCAAGGGATGGCGCTGCTACAACATTATCCAATTCAAGTAGCAGGTGGCATCGACAGTGTATTGCAAACAGCTTCTGAGCTTCGGCATCGCCGTGAGGATGAAGCTAAACTTGCTGCGATAAATCCCCTCACTTTTGGAGACCGCTTGCGCCTGTCGGTGTGGAAGGGATTCACAAACCAGCAGGCCTCCCCAGAACGATCTCCGTCTCCCTCTGAGCTATCAGAGGACGATCAGGATGCCTCGGGCAATGACACAGAAACACAGCAATTGATTGTTGATTCTGGCCTAACTTCACGATTAGCCACAACAGTTTGGAAAGGGATTACAAACCAAACTGCCATGGAACCTCCTCCATCTCCCTTAAGCCCCATTACTCCCTCTCACTCCCCCAGCCAAAACACACGCACGTCTCCCGCGATATTTATCGACGATACTTCAGAAAGCAACATTGAGCTGGGCAGCAATGAATCCAAATTAACCAGCCGATTGGCGGCCACAATATGGAAAGGGATTACAAATCAGACGGTGATGGAACCTCCTCTGAGTCCCCTCGAGCTTAGCAGATCTTCGTCGCCTTCTGTTCCACATACACCATCATCCCCGTCTATAGTCGTTACAGAATCCGAGCCGACCGCTTCAACTTCCAAAGGCTGGTCGTCGTCTACTAGTCTTTGGAATTACGCTGAGAAGCTTAAAGAGTCTAATGCGGCTGCTACATTCTCCAAAGTTAGTAGCAATTGGCAAGCGAAAGCCCTTGCTAGTTCATGGAGTACACGGAAAAGTAGCACCACTGAAAATCACTCAATACGCCCGCACTCGGTCGACCCTCTCCGTCACTCGGACCCACATCAGGATTCTTGGTTCAAGTCAACCGAAACCCGACGAACATCAGTTCCAGACCCCGACAGATCAGAAATCTACTCTCCCCCAGCTCGACCAGCGTTCTTCAAAGCTCCGCGGGATACGATGGTGTTTCATGGGAACGGGCCCGTTGTTGATGTTCCTAGTAGTCCCGAATTGTCACCATCCTCTGAAGGGGGTCTTATGCAGAAAACCAGGAATCTGCAGGCCTCCCTGGCTGCATTGACGCGTAGCTCTGAGATCACTCCTGTTGCCCCCGCCACACCGCAACCTAGACCGAAGTCAGGTCCGCGGCCTTTGCTGTTAGGCTCAACATCTGTCATAACACCCCGTGGCGAGCGACCCATTTCAAGATCAGAAAACAGTACTCCTCTCAATGGTCCCACGCAGTGGAATGAAGTGATGCAAACCCGCAACAAACACCCAGTCCATCGGGATTCTCTATCCTCAGTTTCTTCGTTGTCGCCCTCTGACGCACTCGCGCGAAATAGATCAGAGTATGATTCAGACAGCCCCGCGCCTGTAAGTAGGAAAATTGCTTTGAATCGAAAATCTATTTCTCCCATGGCTCCCCATGCAAGGACCGGCTCTATCCCCGCAGGTTCTAATGTTCCTCCGGTACCTCATTTCAGGACAGGGTCCACCTCACATCTCTCGTTATCGTCCTCTTCAGGATCTTCTGCTGTACTAGCTAGCCCAATCGTAGTGTCTACTCTGAGATCTCCAGGATGGGGACAAGTTTATCTGCCAGATTCGCCGCCGGCAGCACTAGATGGATTACATATGCGCTCGCCCTCTCTGGCAAGCTCCATACATACCATTATTCCCGAAGAGCATTTGTTGGAGAAGACACAGTCAGCTGATGAAATGCCCTTGGAACCACCCTTACAATCACGTAAGCTTATGCGCAAGAAAACTCCTCCACCTCCGGGTGATACCTCCGACTCGTCTGTCCCAGAGATTCCGAGAAGGAACAACCGTGTGCGCACCAAACGCAACGTTCGACCTCCAAATCTCCGCTTGCAGCAGCAGCTACAGACGACAGTCCCCGAACGTATTATTACCGCTAGTCCTAACTCGCTTGCGGTGGAGTGGCCTCACGATGAACAAGAGCTAGCTTCTACACCAAAAGCGTCTAGCTTTTCTGATGCGAACAACTCGACTTCCCCACGATCCCCTCGAAAGGTCCGAAAGGTATCTGCTGAGGGTCGAAGTCCTACTCGCCAACGTAAAACGTCGGGGGAAGGACAGGAGTCTCGCCCGAGAAAGATTTCCACCGAGGCCCGTACAAGAAAAGTGTCAGATGTGAACAAGTACCGTGATAGTGCTGCGGACATGGGTGACGACGAGGGTTATGATGAACTTTTGAGTGCCTACAGTGAGAGCGAAGGCAGCTCTCGACCTATTTTGTCAGACAACTGATGATTGTTATCGACGATTGTTCTATTCATCTAACTGCTTTCGTATACACATACACATGCATCATCTAATTGCTATGGAGGTTGTGAAGACAATGACATTTGTAATGCAACGAATTCGCGTAAGTCTCGATAAACCTGCAAAAGAATGGGAAAATGGGGGAGGATGTTCTTTTCTGATTGAGGAAGCATTTTATGGAAGGATGAGAGTAGTTACCGGGAAGCAAACTTCGAGTCCAACACTGCCTGTAGCTCCCTCTTTCAAAGCGACTAAGTAGTAGCGGATATCCCACCTCTTGATTCCCTCATTTATGACAACGTCCCTGAGGATAGTATATGGTACGAAGCGTCTAGTAATAAACAGAGTGAGCGGCGGGAGCCCTTTATGGGTCTCAAGCTGAATTCCGTGTTCAGGGAGGACGATGACGGATTCTACATCCAAATGAGTACCAGTGCGAGGAGACAACGTGATTTCACAGACCGTGAATAACTTGTGTACAACGCGTCCACACAAAGAAGATGGTAGTCAATAGTATGAGGGCACGAGCGAAAGATCCAGCCTAGCTCATCAAGCAGAAATTAGGAGGACTAGACGAAGGGAAAGGCAGTTATGTGCACCCGCACTTTAGGCCACGAAATGGATATTATGAGTGGGATTATCGAATGTTTCCATGACCAAGGAGAAGTATGGCGAATGACAGAGCCACTCCCATCTCGTGCAAGATGCCAATTTTCGACTCGATATTCGTGGAAGTAGTCTGTGCGGAGGATAGAAAATTCAGGATTTGTTTGCAGTGGGTGAACACGCTGCATGAGCGAAAGCAGCCAAACCGGAAATTCCGGACCGCAGTGATCTCAGAGATATGTAGTGATTTTTTCAGCGTTTTCAACGCATATTCAACCCATGCGAAAGATTGTGTGAAGGACAGTTCGAATGTATATACAAAACAAGATCTGGTTGAAACTAAGAGCCAAAGTTATCAAAGTTGCCCTGTAATTCCAGAAATCTTTTCTTCTGCATCTCTCAACCCCTGTACAAAGCCTTGTCGAAAAGAGCCTCCTTCCGGCCCCCAAGAAGAATCACCAGACCCACTTATCCCAGTCCAAAGATACTGACCAAGGAAGCCCATCCTTGACCCACCATATAACGCGAATTTCTGCGCAGTGATAAATCCTTCCTGATATCCATTCTGGTAGTCTTTCATCCCTGGGGACAGCGTTGACGTAGACGAAGATATATTTTGTCCGGAAAACTGTCGACGGTGTGCTATTGCGTGGCTACGATGGCGGTATCTCGATGGGGATGCCTCACTTGATGTAGAAATGGTATTATCTCTGCGAGAGACCAAGCTACCAGCCGTTAGAGCGACTATTTCTGGCTCGAGCAGTTGGATCATATGGTATTGCTCCGAAGTAATAGGACCAGAACCGTAAGAGAAGAACGACGAAGGGAGCGAGTTGTTAACAGCATTGAGGAAACACCAGTCAGGATCACAATCTTCCTTCTTGTACGCTGAAGTTTGTATGTTGTTTCATCTGGGGAAAGAAGTCGAAAATGTAGAAGACGTACACCAAAAACTGTTTCCTGGGGTGTCCCGGGTGTAGGCAACATACTGAGCCGTACAAAAATCACGTCGAGCTTGCTGAGGGTCTGACTCGTTCTTCAAACTGTCGGGAGTGAGCGCACAAGACCATTCTCCGATGATGAGGTTGTGCGGTAAAGTGTCATTAGCGCTAGCAAGTTGAGTAGTAACTGTAGTTTGGACGTCGGTCGTGTGATTTTCTGCAGGTTCGGCGTCGTCTTGAGGCGTATACACGTAGTAGGAATGATGATCTTGAATACTGAAATCGGGAACTTTGGCGGAAACGTAATCTTTGAAACGATCCAAGTCGAAAGCGTCATGAAGATAGACAGGAAAATCTGGCAGAGAACATGCACTTCTGACGACATTAGTAGCGAGAGTGTCTAAGCGCGAGTTCAGCAGGATGGTTAAGCTCATCAAATACCCAGTACTCGCAGAAGTCGGTAAGCTCAGAACAATCTTCCGGTTCGTTTAAAATCTGGACGCCGGCTACATTGGAAACGAAGCACAGTTCCGTTGCGAGATATTGAACAACTTGCAGTGTCTTTTCTTGATACGTGGAGTTGGCGCACAGATTTGCCTTTCCATCTGATATACCCGAGTGAGGCTATAGGCCACAGATAATGAATAGTTAGGGGGATGTCTTCGAGGTCATATCCACGTACTTGGCCATTTTGACTTCCCGGAGCTCCGTGCAAGTCTACGATAACAGCGATATTCGACAGTTCAGCCATGTTGATAGCACGAACTACATGAGGCCATGCATTCTCGTAAACAGATGAAACGTTTGCAAAGGGCGTGTCTTGAACAAAGTTTGGACCAAGAGACCAGTAACCGATGGGAAGTCGGACAGTGTTAATACCGATGCTTGCAAGATAGTTGAAGTCTTGCTGTGTGACGAAAGTATCCCAATGCTTTTCAAGTATAGCTTGAGGATTACACCCGCCGTTAGCTATATCGATTTCTGCAATTTTGGGCTCTGCTGCACATTCGAAAACGGAAGGAACCATCCATTGCTCTTGGACAAACCTACAGCAATTTCAATGCACGTCTAGGCGAGATGGGAATTTGTGCTCACCAAGAACCGAGATTTACTGACTGCTGCTGGCGATACCGAAAGACTGATGCGCGTACTGGGTCATATGGAGCAAAAGGTTCGGCAGAAGTATAAGGCGTTTGATAGTCAGATTGAAGTGCTGATATGTTTTGGCACAAGGCTCGGAGAGCAAAGAGGGGGAAGAGAATAAATGGAAACATATTGAAGCGGAGCCAGCCGCAGTAAACCAAAGTCAAGGTGAAAGTAGAAGAAGAGGAGCAAATGCGCGGGAAAATTCGACATGGCTCTTGCTCTCATTCGGAATATCCGACTGCTCTTCACAGACTCCAGATATTTCTGGGTGTTAGCCCTTCTTGTAGTCGTTGGAGATGCCATTCTCTCAGAACTTATCATTCATTTCATCTCTTGTAAGTTGCCTGATACTCGAGGAGTCTTGTACAATTTCTTATCCAAGAATCATTTACAGACACAGAAATCGACTGGGAGACTTACATGATCCAAGTCGAACTGTATCTTAAAGGTGAACGAGATTACTCAAAGATTTCTGGCCCTACAGGTCCCCTTGTGTAAATTATCTTTATCTTCAGTGAGACCTGGAACATGGGTGCTGAGATCGTCTATAGCTACCCCGCTGGCCACGTGTACATCTTCCGCTTCCTTCATGGCATCACAGACTCAGGGAAGAACATACGATCCGCACAACATCTATACGCGCTGCTCTACGTCTTATCCGTCGCTTTCACTGCTGCCATCTATGGCAAAGCAGGGAACATCCCAAACTGGTTGTTATTGATCCTTCCACTTAGTAAACGCCTCCATTCTCTTTATATATTACGCCTCTTCAACGACTGTTGGTCTGTTGTTGCTGTTCAGGCCGCGATATTAGCAATTCAGAATGATATGGACGATATCGGCACGCTCCTTTTCAGGTATGTGCGCGACGTGGATTCCGTAGACCTCATTTTCATCCGTACCTCAGTGTTGCTCTGTCCGTGAAGATGTCAGTTTTACTCTACTTGCCTGGATTATTGGTCATCCTAGTGAAGCGGAACGGCCTTGTGTACACTTTACGCAAGACGTTGAATATATTGGGAATCCAAACGATGCTAGCCTACCCCTTCATTCACAAGGATTGGCGTGCATACGTCAATGCTGCCTTTGACTTTTCTCGTGTGTTTCTTTACAAGTGGACGGTCAATTGGCGTATGGTGCCGGAAGACACGTTTCTTAGCCAAAGATGGGCAAAGGGGCTTCTGATTGGACACCTATCAGTGTTGATCATTTTCGGGCTCACGCGATGGTGCAAAAAGGATGGCGGAGTATGGGTCGTCTTGGATCGCGCGCTTCGTCGACCAACTCTTCCCGCCGGGGTTGCGCCAGTCACTCCTGATTGTAAGCTACAATTTCCTACAGACTAAAGACATACTTCATACTTTCGCATAGATGTCGCCACCACAATGTTCACTTCCAACCTAATTGGGCTCATATTTGCCAGATCATTGCACTATCAGTTCTACTCGTGGTACGCTCAACAAATACCTTTTCTAATTTTCAGAACCAGATACCCGATGCTCTTAAAGTGTGTGTCCCTTGTTTTTTTTCGATCTTTGTTCGCTGAGAATACCTCAGGCTACTACTCATCGGAGTGATAGAATTTGCATGGAACGTATACCCATCTACTATAGTATCATCTTCCGCACTATTGGGAGCAAATGTGATTACATTAGCTGGTGTTTGGTCTGTTACTGCCTGACCATCACACAAAAAATTTCACCGTCGCCCTCCTCTTGACGCCCGTTTTCGGGTTGGCATTCCAGCCTCAACCACATCGTCATCTCTGTCCCTGTCATCTCGTCGACCACCTTCACCACCCCTCTTACGTTTCTTGCCACTATTTTGCTGCTCCTTGAGCTCATTTGCAGCGACACGACAGGCTTCATTTGCTCTTTCCCTCAGTAAAGCTATTTCCTCCTTATCGGTCTCCCATAATTCCATCTTCTTCCCTATGATCTTTTCGATTCGTTGTATGAGCTCCACGTCGTATTGTGTCACGAGGGTGATGGATTTTCCTGCTCGACCTGCTCGGGCTGTGCGACCAACACGATGAATGTAATCTTTTGAGTGCGTTGGGATATCAAAGTTGATAACTATGTCCACTGAAGGTATATCCAAACCTCTAAATGAAATAATCAGACTTAGGCAAATTATGTTCGAATAGACTACACTCACCGACTGGCGACATCAGTGGCGACAAGCACTCGTTGGCCACCACTTTTGAATTTATTCAAAGAACCTAATCTTTGGCTTTGACTGAGCTGCCCATGAAGAGGGATAGCCGGGAAGCCCAATGTACGCAGGATGATCGAAAGTCTATCAGATCTGTGAGCAACTGAAGTAGAGTATTTCTGGAATACCACACCTCGCAGCATCGTGAACGGTTCTTGTGAAGATAATGATGGAGTTTTGAGCTAGTGTGTTGGCCAGGTAGATCAAATAAGTATCCTTCTCTTTTTGCGGCATTAGACAGTAGTATTGAAGCAGGGTCGAAACAGTCTGGTATCTGTGACAATTTTTAGTTGTACTTAGCGAAACGGGATGGGCATAAAGCTCACTTAGACGATACTTCCACTCGGACGGGATTTGACAAACTTGCTCGTTGCAGTTTTGCGACTTTTGTAGTCATTGTAGCAGAGAATAAGTATGTCGACCTTTCTTTCGGTATGACTTTCAGAATCTTGTCGATTACTGGACCAAAGTCCATGTCAAGCAATCTATCAGCTTCATCTAATACCTGCAAGGGGGTATCAACTTGTTATATATCATTATAGATCTGGGACCAAATGTATGCACCAAGTATTTGAGATTCCGCAAGCTGAATCCTTTCGTATTCTCCAAGTGATCATTCAGTCGTCCAGGGGTTGCTACAATGATATGTGGCTTTTTTGCAAGCGCGACAGCTTGAGCAGTGATTTCCATTCCTCCTACAATCACTGCACATCGTACGCCCATCGCAGATCCCAATGCTTCGAATTGTTGAGATATTTGATATGCCAACTCGCGAGTAGGAGCAAGCACGCAAGCAAAAATTCCCTTTGGCTCATCCCAGAGTTTTTGCAGTATAGGAAGAGCGAAGGCGGCGGTTTTTCCTGAACCAGTAGAAGCGACACCGATGATATCTCTTCCTTCCAGTGCATAGGGAATGGATTGCTCCTGGATTTCAGTTGGCTCAATGAACTTGAGTTGTTCAAGGGCTTCGAGGAGGGGCTTAATTAGACCTAGAGAGGAGAAAGAGACAGGATCTGTAGAGGTGCTTGCTTCTTCTGGTGAAGGCATATTGCGGCTTCAAAAAGAGGAAATTGCAAAGGAATTGAACTTAGGCGCCCTGACTCATCCCAATTCGGAATGTTTATTCCCACCGGTCGACGCGTCATTCAGATGCACCGCGTATCTGCGCTTTGCACTTTAGTTTCCTACTTGCACCATGGATGAAATTGGGATTGAGATACAGAAACATGTATGCTGGTCAAGATTGATTGACATGCTATATCTTTCTCATATATTCTTACAGGAACCGACTTTCGAGTCTGTCGTAACGGAGAAGACTGCTTTGTTCCAGGAGTTACAGGAGGAGGATTTGTACACCAAGTACAAAAAGTTATCGCGTCATCTGGAACTCTTAGAAATCCAAGAAGGGTACATTAAAGATGAACAGGCCAACCTCAAGCGTGAACTCATTCGCGCGCAGGAAGAAGTGAAACGAATTCAATCTGTTCCTCTAGTCATCGGACAATTCCTTGAAGCAATCGACCAGCACACTGGTATTGTTGGCTCTACAACTGGATCAAACTATGTTGTCCGAATTCTCTCTACCCTCGACCGCGAATTACTCAAACCATCCTCCTCCGTCGCTCTTCACCGTCATTCAAACGCCCTTGTAGATATCCTACCACCAGAGGCCGACTCTTCGATCTCAATGCTAGGTGCATCAGAGAAGCCTGATGTGACATATCAGGACGTGGGTGGAATGGACACTCAGAAACAGGAAATCAGAGAGGCAGTTGAATTGCCTTTAACGCATTTTGATTTATACAAGAAAATCGGTATCGACCCTCCTCGTGGTGTTCTACTATACGGGCCTCCTGGTATATTGTCTTGGTCATACATGAAATTTGGTGTCTCATCGAAGGTCATGCTTTTAGGTACTGGAAAAACTATGCTAGTCAAAGCCGTCGCGCACCATACGACTGCATCTTTCATCCGGGTCGTCGGTAGTGAATTTGTCCAGAAATACCTCGGTGAAGGGCCTCGTATGGTCCGAGACGTCTTTCGTCTTGCGCGAGAAAATTCCCCTGCGATCATTTTCATCGACGAGATTGATGCCATTGCTACAAAACGTTTCGACGCTCAGACGGGTGCGGATCGTGAAGTACAGCGAATTCTTATCGAATTGCTTACTCAGATGGATGGTTTCGACCAGGGCAGTACTGTGAAGGTAAGGCAAACCACTCGTTATCTTTGCTTCTTCCCTTGTCGGTGTACTCACTTATTTACGCTTGGACTACAGGTTATCATGGCCACAAACCGTGCAGACACGCTTGATCCTGCCCTCATGCGCCCGGGTCGTTTAGACAGAAAAATAGAATTCCCTCTTCCATCTAGACGAGAGAAACGACTTATTTTCCAAACTACAACAACCAAAATGAACTTGGGGCCTGATGTAGATTTGGAAGACTGTCAGTTGGATTCTCTAAACTTTAGCATATTCACTGACAATTTTATCTAGATGTTTCGCGACCTGATAGATTGTCTTCCGCAGATATTGCTTCCATTGTACAAGCTGCCGGTTTGCAAGGTCTGTGTTTCTTTTGCGTTTTCCGTGTGATAGCTCATCGTACTTTCAGCTGTTCGCAAGAATCGTTACGTGATTTTGCCGGTCGATTTTGAAGAAGCGTGGAAAGTTCGTTGTTTGGTTATGCTTGGCGATATAAAAAATTCTAATGCCGTTTTCTTTTCTTCAGCAAACGGTCAAGAAGTCAAACGAGACCCACGAGTTTTGTACGCTGATTGCTCTTTTCCTTGTCATCAACGACTCAGCTTGTTCCCTTTCTAGACCGGTAGTTTTTCTGGATGTCCTCTATCATCGTTATATATGGTGAGTGCGCTCTTGTCGTTCGTTTACCCTCAGATCTGACGCGTTTTTTCTTAGTTGTCCTTTGAATCTGAGAGTACATCGAATTCGACCATCTGAGACGAGTAATGTAAAATTGACAGAATGAGCGAAGTCCGCTTTGAACTAAAGGTGACATACCCTTTGCCCTGCATCACCCAGTGCCTTCCATACTCCCAATTAAAAGAAGGCTCGAACTTCACTTTGGCATCCCTTCGATATTCTCCACGAAGGGGCGTCCATTCTTCAGAGCAATATCGAAATTCCTAGTGTCATTATGTCGGTTCTGCTTCTCGATTTCATCTGGAAATCCTGTGGGTAGGACCACTCCCGGGAACTGGGGGATATTATGTAGTCAGTTGATGTGGCGATATGATATGTTGTAAATTTTGTGAGTATTTCAACTATTTTGTTGTCCCCTACTAATAATTACTAGGTTGTGTACAATGTAGACCTCAATAAATCCCTCGGGTTTTGTTACATTTCTTGATTCGATTGACTTTGCCTGTTATCGCTCTTCAACACTCTGGACGGCGTCATGAAATATACACGCGCGTTCTCATTTTATGGGAGCTAGATGAATGTGCACATTACTTATTTGTATGTTTCCCCTGTTGTTAACAGTACCTTTGTATATTGTAGAGGTTCTGAAGATCTTTGGGGTACATTCGTTCTTTGTTCGTAATGCGATAATCGAGTCTATTATCATTGGCTGAACCTTTTTTTCTATGATATAATCCAAGGCCAAAATGCAATACCACAGGTCAGAGGATCCGAGTGAGCAATATTAATGAACTGTTGAAAACCATGACGGCGCTACTATTGGAGGATGGGTAAGTTCGTGGGTCTTAGACTCTTATATGAATAGTTTCATTCAACACGCACCTTACGCGACATTCTCTGAATTTCAGGATAACGACGTGAAATGCTCCCTATATCAAGCGGTATAGAAGTGTCCCTTCCGAATGTCTCGTTCTGCTGGGGTGGATCCGAAGTCGGAGGCGAGGGTGGACGATAGAGATCGCCGCAAGTTTTATCTATTGCTGTGACTCTACGACCCGAAGGAACTTCAAGGTCGCGTGGGGCGTCACCAACAGACAATGCGGACACTTGCGGAGAAGGATAAGGATTAGAGATTTTACGTGCTGGGGTGACAGGACTTTTGTGTGCACAACCTCCTAATAGAACCATTGTGACATGATGTTGTACGTTCGAATGCTCGGGAGATGCGCAGAGATCGTGATCATCATGTTCGAAGTTTCGGGCATGGACAGAGGTGTTTAGATCAATTGCGTCCTCAAAAATTTTTGGTGGAGGACTTCGAGTTTCGTTCTCGGAAAGAGACCGCGGCTTTGAGTTTAGGGGCGGGGGTAAAAAGGTTATCACTCTCCGTGAAGACTCAGCAGACATCCCTGTCTTCTTTCCCTTGCCGAAGTCCATCCCTAGGCTGCCAAGTGTAAACTTCGAAGACGTGCGTATTCCAAATTCATTTTCTCTAAATCGTGGAGTCTCAATGAGAAACAAATAGTTTCGAAGGTGTCAACTTGCCTGGACGGTTTCATTTTCTTCTTCGCCGGTTCTAGCGTCCCCCATTCTTCACCTTCACCCATGGGTAACGAGTCGTACGGATTGGGTTCAAGGTTGGTTCGAGCACTTCGCGAGGTCGTGTCCCTATATTTCTTCGCTGACGCGATTTTGCGGGCTGGTAAACGCGAGGATCGTGGAGATAGAATCGGAGAGTGCCTGATAGAATTTGTCCGATGCTTTAGATTATTCGAGTTCAAAGTTTGGTTTGGGACCTGTACTTGCAGCGGTCGATTCGGTGGAGTGGTAGTCATATGTGCACGTAGCGGGCTGTACGTGAATGCCGAATCGCGAATTTCCGAATAGATATTGTCTTGGGGACGGAGCGGGTATATTGAAGCAAGTGCAGGAAATTTCGTTGGATCAACACAGGAATGAGCATGCGAGATAGCCAGAGCATTAGGTTGATGATATGATGAGCTCGAATGAGGAAGTGGTGCATGCAATTTGAGTTGGTGAGATGGAGCAACAGGAGAGGAGGCATGGCCTCGATTCAAATGAGATTTCAAATTGGCGATGCTAGCAGCAGGTCTAATTGGCGATGAGAAAGTACCGGAATCCTGACGAAAACGGGGTACATGTGAACCAGGAGCTATATGGGGGAATATATGCGCCACTGGATGTTTATTATGGCCATTGTTCTTTGCGTCAGAGAGATTTGGTATTGAGCTGGGAAGACTCGAAGTGGTATTGTCGTTTTGAGACTTGACCAAATGATGATTAAGTGATGTAGCTGGGTTATCAATGTCGATATCATTGGAAGTAGACGGGACGACTAATTTGGACTTTTGCGCTTGAAGCCTGAAGCAATCGATTATAGTTCCCTTCGCCAATCCAGACTTCGATGTCAGCAGCAGACCCGGTTTGGGAGCAGAAGAAATAAACTTTTGAGCACGAGATGCAGCGTTGATTCTGGCGATGTTGAATGGATTTGGCTTGTAAATAACGGTCTCTTCTCTAGTGGAGAGGTCAAAGTCATTGAGCAGTTTGGTCTCGTCAGAAGCAGGAGCAATATTCGAAGAAGCATCTCCAGAGTCGGAGTCAGAGTCAGAGTCAGAGAAGTCCAAATTGTGATTGCGAAGGTTGAAGGACCAAGCATCGGCCGCGGATGGCATAGTGGTGGTGGTGGGTCATCAAATTCAAAAACGAGAGAGCTGCATAATTTCCGTTTATGGTCTTTGCACATGACTCTGTACTAACCGACAGCGCGCACTCGACTTAGCCCTTTCATTTCCTTCTATTTCCATCCTTGTCGGGCATGATGCATGATTCTCTTTATTGACTCAAAAGATCCTGAAAAGCACTTAGCCAGTGTGTAAGTGAGGCTGACGATGGCACGATGATCATACTAAGTGTTGTTGTCCAAGTACTAGACCTGTCCACGTCCTGATACATCTCAACTCCCTCCGGTAAGGGTGACAGCCATTTTTGCTTGAGGTTGTTGGCCCTCACAAAAGTTCGTGTGCCGCCTCGCTCGCAACAGCTCGCAACTCCGACCTTGTCTCTCAAGAAACGGAGGGTTCGAAGCACCCGAACAAATCATTGTAGCACTGAACTGGACCGCTATAATAGATGTGATGACCAGCAGTGAACCATTTTGCTGTTTCAGCAAAGAGAGATGATCATCCATAACAATCTCTTTGTAGTGTTTATCATTCAATTCATCAGCGTAAGTGCCATTTGGATCTTGTGATATGATGGCCTTGTTCAGAGGCAGCGGGGTTCTGATCATCGCCTTTTCACAGTGAAAACCCCACCTGGATATTAGGCTCACAATCCTCTGGGATCCCTCGTCTCGAAGATATTGGGTGCAACATTACGCTGGTCTCACAATGGATAATATTCTACTCAGGTGTGCATATATCAAATGGTCCACACAAACATTGATTTCACTATCTATGAAAGCATTTTCGCAATGCTTCTGTATGGACCGTTGAAGTCCGCCTGCCTTATTTTCGATGTGTCCTCACCCGTACTCAATGATACAAACCTCGAATTCATGGTGAACTTCACTCGAAATTCCACAGATCCATCGGAATGGGGAGTGTGGGCTTTTGTGGAGAAATTTCAGGACAATACCCTTTCTCCCGACTTTCTGGACTTGGTCCCAGTTATGGTATATAATCAAAGTCAACTATCGGGAATTTTATTGTTGCATCCCAATCTCGTCGAAACGTGTGTTCCAGTCAAAAGCAAAAAAAAATTGGGCTAACTAATTGTTCTAGAAATGTCACACTTCAAGCATTCACGTTCAATTCCACCAAGTAAGTTATTTCGGTAAGTTATTTCGGTGAAGCGCTGAAAACCTAGGAAAATATTGATGCCGTTTGGAAACAAATCGAGTACCTTTCTATTGCCAGCAGCGCCAACAATAATAACCACTATAACAAGAACTCCTGCATTTGAATCGACCAGGTACGTCCAAGTCTGCTTGTACTTTACATGGACTAATTATTAGTTTGACCGAGAGTAGTGCATTTTCCACTGTCTTATCTTCGGCTCTAACTTCTTCGACTCTGTCAAGTCCCTGTGGTTCCAATCGAACGATCGGCGCCGTCAGTGGCGGCTCATCAACTCACACGAATGTGATTGTTGGTGCCACAATCGGATCGTTTGCCTTCGCTTTATTGACTTTGGCACTTTTGACCATATGGTTACGAAGACGTCGAAGAATCGCACCTTCGGAGTTTTTCGGAGATAAAATGGTTCGAGCACCATACTCATATTCGGAAGGCTTCGGCCTCAAACATCAGTCAAACAATGGCGCTGAAAACCCCCGAAGTTGAGAAAAGGAGGTAGCCTGCTGAGTACGGAAATTGGATAAAGACCGTGGATCCTATTTCAGTAGAACCAAAGGTTCAGAGTTTGTGCATGGCAAGGTATGCATATCTGCGCCCACTTGTGTTTGATATGAAGTTTCTTTTTACCGATACAACTACATATTATACTTGATTCACTACTGCCGCTTGTTTGGTTGTCCCAGTTCGCTAGCACGGTCGGTCGCAACTTGGATACAACGAGCTATCGTTGATCTAACCTTCCCATCTTCCAATGCGAGTAATCCTGCGATTGTGCATCCCCCGGGTGCTGAGGCGTAAAATGTTAGCTACACTAAGATGATTTCCCAGAAATATTACTGCATACTTGTAACCGCATCTCTTATTTGCGCAGGATGTTGTCCAGCCTGAAGCACCATGCGAGCAGCACCTTGCAAAGCTAGCACAGGATGAATACAAACCAAGATTCACGCCAAAAAAAACTCACTCTGCGCAGCCAGCTCTAAGGCTTCCGCACGAGGAAGGCCCATCATCACGCCTCCGTCTGCCATAGCTTCAAGAAAGATGCAAGCAAAAGCAGGGCCAGATCCAGACAGTGCTGTACACGCATCAAAGTGTTTTTCATCCAGGAATCGACAACGGCCGATAGAGGAAAATATTTTCAAGATGATAGCACCATCGGTTTCCTCGCTTGGAGAGCTAGGAATCGTTGATACCACAGTCATGCCTTCGCGGATCTGAAGGAGATTTCAAACTTGGCCAAAGCAAAAGGCGAACGGAGATACCTTGCAAGGTGTATTAGGCATTGCTCGAATGACTTTTGTAGATGGAAAGACCCAGTCAGATAGCTGAGAGATTGTTACACCAGCAAGTATGCTGATGAGCAGCTTTCCGTCCAAAGCTTCTTTCATGCCGGGCTCGGATAAGATAGAATGCGCTACCTGCGGTTTACAGCTGCATGAACGCGTTTGAGCTAAGATCTCAAATACATAGCCAGATTAGACGCACCATAAAATGACAACGTCGGATTGCTGCGCGGCCTGTACATTTTGCGAGACGAATATCTCCATATTTCGAGCCAAGACTCCCATTGAGGCGAATACACCTCTGAGCTTGACCGCGCTAACTTCTCGCTGCACACACGCAAGAAAACGAGAAGGTGATGTTTGATCACTCGGCGATCCTGTTGGCGTCAGTGTTCCAGGTGTATGCGACTCCCACTTTTCGAGGTTAAATGGGATACGAGATACGTCTAGACTGTCAATGACTCCAGAAATGATGGCAATGCCCATGGTTCCGCATCCTGTTGTTTAGTAAACCATTAATCGGTTTCTACCAGTGGACCAAAGTGGTATTACCTAGAACACAGAGTGTGTAGCCCATCGCAAGTCTAAGTTGAAGTCAATCAAGATGATGAAGTGAAAAAAAGTCGCACAGTTATGACCTGACTCATGCTCGCGTTCATCACCGTTGGCTCGACGCGTTTCGACGGGCTCATTAAATCCGTTTTTACTCCCTCCGTGTTGGCTAGTCTCTCGGACAAGGGGTACACTACCATAGTTGTCCAATGTGGCAATTCAGATTTTTCATACAACCATTTACTGGCTCAAGGAGAACAATCATTCCGGCTGGAGAAAGATGGCGTGACGATAGAGTGCTGGAAGTTCAAGCCTTCGTTACAGACAGATTACGAAAGAGCAGACTTGGTGATTAGCCATGCTGGTACGAGTCTAAAATGAGAATCAATGGTGAAAAAATAAAACAGTAACCATTAAGGTTCCGGGACAATCGTCGACGTGCTCCGTATGGACAAGCCTTTGATTGTTGTTCCCAACCCTACACTAGCAGATAATCACCAGCAAGAACTTGCTTCAGCGCTGGAGAAATTGGGTCACTTGCGGTCTTCAACGACATCGTGAGTTACTCCTTCTTCAAGGAAGAGAATCCAGCGCTCATTTCTGCAGACAATTGGCTAATACAATTCAAGAATTCGATGCTTCATCTCTGACAAAGTTTCCGCCTTTCGATGGTGGTAAATTTCGAAAATTGTTGGATGAAGAAATGGGCTTTGTCTGAAACTATATTTCTTACTGTAACCACCATCATCCAATATCATCTGACATGGCCCCTCGGAGTGTGACATCTGCTACTATCTCTGAAGATCCTCTGGCGTATGAAGACAAACACGTACACGCAGTCTACGAACAGATCGCGCCCCATTTTTCTTCTACTCGATATAAAGTGAAGCAAGTTGCATCCTCCCACACGCGTCTCTTCAACTAATGCTCAACATCAGCCGTGGCCCGTGATAGCTGCGTTCTTATCTAACATCCCACCTGGATGGGTTGGCCTTGATTCTGGTACTGGGAACGGAAAGTATCTTCCTCTCCCAGCTGAAAATCCCCGCCGCGTTTGGACGGTCGGCTTAGATCACAGTTTGAATCTTCTGAAAATCGCAAGAAATGCTGGGGGAGGATACCGGGAAGTCGTACGGGGGAATGTTTTAGATCAACCCTGGAGGAAGGCCTCATTTGTACGGCGTATCTTTCGCATCTATATTGGATCTACATAGGCTCACACTTTAGCTGCTGCAGGACTACGCGATTTCAATCGCCACCATTCATCATCTAGCAACTTATGAACGGCGAAAACAGGCCATCCAGGTTGGTCACTCCAATCTGAATGATATCGTTCTAATTACTTCGATACAGCGACTTCTGCAAGCAGTCTCACCATCGCATGGCCGTATCTTGATATACGTTTGGGCCGTTGAGCAGGACGATCTATCCAGGAGACAAATACCTGTCGTCGATGATCCTCATGCTGTCGGGCAATCTGGAAAAGATGTTTTCGTGCCGTGGGTATTATCCTCCGGTGCTGACTCAGAAAAATTGCAAGCAGAGCAGGTTTTCAATCGATATTACCACATGTTTGCTAAGGGAGAGTTAGAGCAGCTTGTGTCCGAGGCAGCGAAGGAATTGGGGTTACATGTCGGATTGAAGAGTGAAAGTGCAGGTGCTCGTAGGGGAATTGACTTCCAGCAAGACGGCTGGGAGAGATCAAATCATTACGTTGAGTTGCGTTGTTGGGCTGTATAACAGTCATTTATAACATCTTAATCTCGAATGCACACTGTTTTCGGCATAGATACACCAAAGACAAAAGTGGTACGTTTTAGGTATTGATACACTGCCCATGAATTCTACTGTGCCTTCAAATAAGCTGCTACAGGAACATAAGAGCCTGATACGATATCAGTAATGAAATCAACCCCCTCGGGCTTCCAACCCAAGAGCTCTTTAGCCTTTTTATTCGAACCTCGAACATCAAGGTAATTGAATATTGGCAGGATGGGCGGACTCCATTTCTCAGTGGCCTCTTCGAACGTGGCGGATCGTACAGGAACGCCAACAACCTTCCCGATGGCTTCAGCCATGTCCTTCAATGAGACATCCGTCTGGCCAACACCGTTATACGCCTCTCCGGTCTTACTCTTCAACACAGCTGCGATGAAAAGGCGTGCGGCATCCTCTACGTGCAGGACAGAGGTATGGAAACTGCCGTCATTGATGTAAAGGGACTCGTTCAGCTTGACAGCCTGACCCATCAACATGACGAGGAATCCCTTCCCTCCACGACCGTAAACATATGGCGAGAGGCGGATGGAGCAACCATGAATTCCCTGCTTCTTGATCGCATTGATCTCGCTCTCTAGTCGTCTGGCTACAGGGAGATTCGGTCGTAGTGGCGCGTTCTCGTCGCTGTCTGATCCATCCGCGTTGGGCTGAGCTCCCGCACAACCAGATGCGATTACGAGAGGTTTACCGGTGTCTTTGATTTGAGCGCAGATTGCTTCGACTGCTGCGATGTCAGTGTCAACGATCTTGTTGTAGTCGCCGGTCCAGTCGTGGTTCCAAGCTAGATGGATGATGGCATCCGCGGCAGTACTCTCGCGCGCAAGGACTTCGTGTGTTGTTATATCGCCCCGAACAGGGGTCGCACCTAGGGATTTGAGCTTCTCGTCACCTGCCTCACTGCGGGACAGGCCTCGGACAGAGAACCCTTGTGCGATAGCAAATTCCGTGAGCACCAGGCCGATGTAGCCTGTTGCCCCAGTGATGAAAAATTGTAACTTTTCACCCTTGGCAAGTTTGTTTTGGATATATGCAGACATAGCAGATGGATGGAAATCTCGGAAATTGTTATTAGAATTTATATGATTTTTGAATCGGCTTCTTTTCGGATGAGTTCAGCTTGGTTTTGGTGACAATAATCGATACGCAATCGATATGACTACTGAATCGAATTCTATCGTGACTCTCCCCGGTCGAGTTCAGCCAGGTTCAGCCGTGTCTCGTTTCAGATTTGATTTATGAGTAACCACGATGACCACGATGATTCATCTACATAGCTCCGTGTAGGACGGGGTCCCACAAGGTATCGGCTGGGCCTAACCATCTCTGCTGCATTGACAGTTAATGCTCATCCTACAGAATGAAGTGTCTAGTACTAGTGTATATCCATCTCGATGCTCGTCGCTATCTTTCTCCAATAAGACATCCAGTATATAGTCAGACCCAGTGTTTACTAGGAAGTGTTGCCACTGAACCAAGGTGTCGTTAATGAATTCAGCTGTCAGTCGAAGATAAATAATCTGAGGTAGTGTAAGGCCAGATCTGATAAGTTCACATTCAAAGGTAGAGGCCAACGTCGAAAATGCCGCATTAACGAGAGGAAGTCCGAATGGAGGAAGATGATACTCGGTAGTGTTGAATATTGGAATAGGATATGCTGTGGTGTCTCCGGGTTGTCGATTACATGTTCGGTAAAGGCGATTGTGGAATTCCGTCGCGGTCAGCTGGTGAAGGGGCGAGGGAGAGGCCCGGAAAACTTGGGGATGAAGTCACCATAGACTAGTTTAAACCAAGTGTCGATATGAAATTGTGGGTCGGCCTTGGTGGAATATTCGATGGATTTGATCAGTTTATCGATTCGGTTTCCATCGAGATCGTCAGTGGTGGTCAGGAATTCGGGAGACGGTGCAGTCCGTATCTGAGAGCCAACATAGGAGGCTTGAGCGACGAAGGTTGCCATTCTTCCGGGGGACCAGTGAAGCATATTGAGAAGGAGGGAGACTGAGATATTTGAGGCGTCGGAGGGCAAGAGCCGCACGACGAATGTGTATGGGAATGGTTCTTTCGGTGTATAGCGTTGTGATAATAGGTTTACTTGAGAGGCCAAGCATGCGGCGAAGGACGTGGATCTGGACCTCTTCGAGTCTTCGAGGATCCGTATAAGGCCACGGGTGTCAAGTACAATGTCACACCCATTGGTGAGATGACAGTCTACTAGAGTTGTGTGATGCTGAAGGCCATGCGATTCCTGTCCGAGCCCGCACCTAGAGATTTGAGCTTCTCGTCGCCTGCCTCACTGCGGGACAGGCCGTGGACTGAGGGACCCCGTGTGATGGCTAATTCAGCGAGCAACAGGCCAATGTAACCAGGCGCAGCGGTCATGAGAAAAAGTGTAACTTTTCGTCCTTGTCAAGTTCGTTTTGGATGCATTCTGACATAATTCAGTAGATAGAGAACAGACCTCGGAAATCGTTGTTAAAATAGGTTTGCAATCGGGTTCTTTTCGGGTCTTCGTCTCGTATTACGACAGGGACGTCGCTGTGTAGATGAAGTTAACGGTCGCACCGAGGCTGTTGAAGGACCGTCTTAGACCAAACAGTACCTGGGTGTATAGCCGTCTATCTATCAACCACACCACAGTATAGCTGTATGAGTAGTGCATATGTATAGCATAGGGACCTTCAATAGCATGATCAGAAAGGAGGATGAAGCAGAATGGTTGGTCAGCTCATTCGAAGCGGAAAAAGCAATCATGATTGAATATCAATTTTTCCTAGAGAATACAAGTGGAACACAGATACTACTCGCTTGCAGCCATGACTAACAGCAAAAATGTTCAGCGGTCAGTAATGATTCTTGATATCTTTGCTTACTAGCATTAATGAGGTCTCCTCCGCTTTCTTTTAGTACTCGAACAGCCTTTGCCCGGGAGCAGTTCACCTAGAATATTAGTGATATGAGTCCAATGGCCGCAGAAATACTGGTTACGTTGACGTACCTGGGTCATCACTAAATCGATGTCTTTGGGATCAACACCGGTTTCATCCACAGGTCCCTCTTCCTCAGCGGCTTCCAGCTCGGGGATGTCATCATCATCACCACCTACACCCGACGACTCCAGGTTGGGTAGATCGGCACCACCTGCACCAGCAAGTTGCTGAGCAGACATTTGATTTTGGGCGTTCATGTCCTCGATCTACAAAGCCATGAGCAGAAATCTTGGACGCAGAGTTTAGAGAGGGTACTTTAGCTTCTCCAAAGACGATGTAGCAGTCGCTGTTTGGCGACTTGTAAACATCTGGGGATGCAAGAACGAAAAGAATCTTAGGAATATAGATGAGTAGAATAGAATGACGAGCCGGTCATTTCGTACGTTCTTGGGCCTGCGGAGAGTAACCCGAGTGATGTTGGGAACCCTCTTTAATCCGAGACTGATGAGCGCCTTGCGAGCCTTCCTCTCTGAACGCGACTGGATTTTGTCGAGGGCAGCAGCGGAGGTGGGGTCCTCGTCGTGGTCGTGGTCATGGTCATGGTCGTGGTCGTGATCATGATCATGGACATGGCCTTCGTGGTCTGAATGATCAGAGGTCACTTCTTCGATATGTGCGGACATTTCTGTTCAAACGGAATCAGTTGGTTGAAATTTCAATCCAGCCCTTGTACAGCTCGAAAATCCTCCAGAGTCCTTCCATGCCCCCACAAACAGCAAATAAGACTAGAATAAACCTACTTCAATTGGGTCTGAGAACTATTGGCTTCTGGAGGCTGCTCGAGACGTTGATCGGAGAAGGTCGGAGACAATGCTTGCGTAGCTTCGGAGTTCCGTCCCGAAAGCCGATCGGCGATAACTCAATCCTTTTACTTACGCCGCTCATGCCATGCAATGTCAAGCCTTTATGAACTCGCACGCCAACTTCGTCTCAGCTTTACTGATACCTCAGATGCCCGCTCATTAGCCGCGCTGCTTTCCTTAGCAGATGACTTGGTATCTAATTCTTCCTCGGTTGAACCCGAGGTTCTTTCTGCCCAGTTGGAGCAGGAATTACAAACCATACACGATGAGGTTGTTGATCATTCCTCAGTATATCATGCCCAGGTCCTTCTTGCTGTCCTCTTTCATCTGAAAGCCGTCCTCACGCCTCTTACAATAATCACGTTCTGGTTTGATATCTGTCTTCGTCCAGCTTTACGAGAACCAAAATTGGCGACTTCCGCGGTTAACAATGCCAAAGAGCTAATTCTTGCTGCACTGCACTCAGACGATGAACGCTATCAGGATAAGATCTGCGAATTTAGGACTAGGCTACTTGACCTCTACCTCCTTGACGCTTTGAACGAAGGCTCAGAGGAAGATGTTCTGGAATGGGCTGAACTGGATACCGCGCAACGGGAGAGGAAATCTTGTTGGAAGTCTAATTTGGAAGACATCCTACTCCGATTTGGAGAGATGCATCCTCTTGTGAGTAATCCTCAAAGCTAGAGTATTCTCTACATAAGTCTCACAACTGCCCTGCAGGACCTCATGTCCCACATTCACCAACACTTCAACCTTCCCTCCTTACGACTACAGCTTCTGATGTTCATGAATTTGTACACATCTTCTCCTGTATTTGAATCACTTGCCGCCAATTTAGCTTCTCAACCACTTATGTCAACTTTACTTTCCTCTTTGCTGTACGACAATTCTTCGACTTCCTGCGCCGTGGGTTTGACTATCCTGGTCAAACTGTTGCCCATGATAGCTGTGCATGCTTCCGCTGAGCTCAAACGTATGATTCCCCAGCTCTTCACAATCTTTGTTCGAGTTCTCTGTTGGAAAGAGAGACGAAATTTTCATGATCAAGATGATGATGGGGTAGATTTCGTAGATGAAGACGCGCCCAAAATGCCCGCTCTTCGTCCTGAAACTGATTGGCAACAACTGGAACTCATGTTTGGAAATTCATCTACTGCGCCTTCATCTGTGAAGCTGTTCACCTATCTGTATTACCTTTTCCCTTGCAATCTACTCAAGTTCCTCCGCAACCCGATAGCGTACCTCACTGAGAGTGACTTGGAATGCCCATATGTCGGTGATTGGGAGAGTACATTGGATGCAAGCGAGATTAGGACAAAAAGCGAGGTAATTGGCCTCCTCTGACTATTATTTTTCGAGTACACATATTCACAAGTCCTAGCATCTTATCCGCGGACATATCTGCCACCCTCTCATCATCTGGCAAGACGCTCAGGATGAGCTTTTGAAACCAGATTTCTGGAAAGACTATGATGTTGCTCGTATATCAAGTGAAGCCATGTCTCTCGACGTCAGATTTACGTCTATTGCATTTCGCGAACGTTATCGCGAAAAATCACCTCCAGAGTATGCGTCGTCCAGCGACGAAGACCGAACGCCCGCACCGACAGAACCTGCCAGTACTCGCCCGAATGAACTACGTTTATCTTTTCAAAGCATGGTTGCGACCTCTGTACTCCTCAAATCCACTGCAGACATCAAAGCGGAACCCATAACGCAGCCATGGCCTCGGAACCTATTCTCAGTTGACGACGCCTCGACTACGTCGAAACCTGCATCGGAGGCGGATGAGTCGGTGTTTGAACCGGATAATCCGCCTACTCCCTCACGTGTCACACAAGCCATCTCTGGTCTTCAGAGAGAGGTGCTCACCCTTCGAAATGAGCTCAATTTCGAGCTCTGGCTGTCAAGAGAGAATGTGAAACATATTGGTCGATTATTCCAGGATCGCATCATATCAAGGAATGCAGAGGTGGAAAGACAGGGATTGGTAAGTGGATACTTTCGAAACGTTCTATGGTGATCAAAACTACCAATACAGTACAACAAACTACGAAATTACCGAACCCAGGTGGTTCGTTTGGAAAAGGAGCTCCGAGAGCACAAACAACTTGCTTCCTCTGCCAGACAAAAACACACCGACTGGAGCTCGGAATTGCAAACAAAACTGCGAGAGTTTAGGGAAGAAAAAAAATCCTGGGTAACTGAGGCCGCTACCCTTCGTACTACTCGGAAAGAAATCGAGGTAACTACTAATGTGTCTTCATTACTAAGGTCCGCCCTTGACGATATTTCACTACTTCACAAGGCACAATTTTCTGCACAGAGTACGCTACTAGCTGAAGCCAATGCGGAAGTGTTCAAGCTCCAAACATTCATCAAAGAGCATCAACACAAGATCGACCGTCTGTATGATTACGAGGCTCAGATCGAACAGTCTCGCAAAATGCAACGTCTTTGGTAGGTCTCTACCGGTTCTCTGATCTGGTCATTGCCAATATCCTCTTAGGGATGCTGATTTCGACAAATTCAAGCGTCGCGGTGAAGATATTGATGTGATGAAAAGTCAGTGGAAACAAATGAGTATGCGACTTGAAAGTCTTGAACAGACTCAAATGCAAATGGAGGACCAGGCAAGGTCTGCTGCTAATTTCATTGTATACGAAAATTCGTCTTACTGAGAACGTTTGATCAGGCAACACCGGCGTCAAATACAAAGCTTGGAATCCCGACAAGCGCATGAACGAGCAGAAGACCGTTCCACAGGATATTCTGCTATGGCTTTGGCCTCCGTCACAGCTGACAAGTCCGTGTTGATGAACGCTAATAAGCGACTACAAGAAAGGAATACAGAACTGTTAGAGGAAGTTGAGGAGCTCGAGATAATGGTGGAGCAGCTGCGCGCACAGGTCAGCGGGCGACAAGGCTTGATTTCTGAACCGCCACAAAGTCCACTCAGCCCACTTAGCCCCCCAATCTTGTAGAACTTACATTGTCCTGTATACATACCTTCTTCCACTGAATTCGGTGCGGTTCGCGAATGTTCTTTATCTTTCCAAATTTGGTAATTAGTGAATGCGGCTTTAGGGTTAGCATTTTTTCGAGAAGGTTCTCTGGGAATATAAAAACAAGGAGAAGACGCGCCTATCAGTAACTCCTCCCTTTGCATTTTTCTATCTTCCATCTGCTAAAAATCATGTACGTACTCAGACGTGTTTTATTCGAGCTTTCACTGATATTCTTTTAGCATCAATGGCGACAGAAAGCTTTGGATTCCAAGCTGAGATCTCTCAGCTCTTGGACCTTATCATCAGTAAGTTTTGCATGTGAGTAAGTTGAGAGATAAACTGATCAATACTTTTCTCAGATACTTTCTATTCGAACAAGGAGATCTTCCTTCGTGAACTCATCTCCAATGCCTCTGATGCCCTCGACAAAATCCGATACGCGTCTCTGACTGATCCTTCAGTGCTTGACACTGGCAAGGACCTCGTCATTCGCATCATCCCGGACAAAGAGGGAAAGATCCTCTCCATCCGCGATACTGGTATCGGTATGACCAAGGCTGACATGGTCAATAACTTGGGTACCATCGCAAAATCCGGAACGAAGGTTCGTAATTTTCGGTCAATCAGTGAATGTCAATCGGATTGAGTTGAATCTATTATAGGGTTTCATGGAAGCTTTGAGCTCTGGTGCCGATATCTCCATGATCGGTCAATTTGGTGTTGGTTTCTACTCCGCATACTTGGTTGCCGAACGTGTGCAGGTTATATCTAAACACAATGACGATGAGCAGTACATTTGGGAATCTGCTGCTGGAGGCACCTTCACTATCACCCAGGACACTGTTAACCCTCCTCTTGGACGTGGCAGTGAAATCCGACTACACTTGAAGGAGGATCAGCTTGAGTACCTTGAGGAAAAGAGGATCAAGGATATCGTAAAGAAGCACTCGGAATTCATTTCCTATCCTATACAGCTTGCTGTTACCAAGGAGGTCGAGAAGGTGAGCTACTCACGGTTGCATCTTACGTGCAACACACTAACGTTGTTTGCAGGAAGTCAGCGACGACGAGGCTGAAGAGGAAGGGGACGCTGAGAACAAGCCCAAGATCGAGGAGGTTGACGATGAGGAAAAGCCCAAAGACAAGAAGACGAAGAAGATCAAGGAGGTTGAGACCACTAACGAGGAGCTCAACAAGACAAAGCCCATTTGGACACGTAACCCCAGCGATATCACGCCTGATGAGTATTCGGCGTTCTACAAGAGCTTGACCAACGATTGGGAAGACCACCTTTCTGTGAAGCATTTCTCTGTCGAAGGTCAGCTTGAATTTAAGGCTATCCTCTTCGTTCCGAAACGGTATGGAATACATTCTTGGGACTCCAACGCGTTACTTAACCATCTTTCACAGTGCTCCCTTCGATCTCTTCGAGTCGAAGAAGAAACGTAACAACATCAAGCTCTACGTCCGTCGTGTCTTCATCATGGATGATTGCGAGGATATCATCCCCGAGTATCTCAACTTCGTCAAGGGTATCGTTGATTCTGAGGATCTGCCTCTCAACATCTCTCGTGAGACATTGCAGCAGAACAAAATTCTCAAGGTCATTCGCAAGAACATTGTCAAAAAGTGCATGGACATGTTCTCTGAGATTGCAGAGGACAAGGACAATTTCAACAAGTTCTACGAAGCTTTCGGCAAGAACTTGAAACTCGGTATCCATGAAGACGCGCAGAACCGCAGCAAGCTCGCCGAATTCTTGCGCTTTTTCTCTACCAAGTCTACCGATGAGCAAACCTCGCTCAAGGGTAAGATTATAGTTCTCGTTTTTCCGCGTCGCTTATCACTAACACTCGCTGTAGACTACATTACTCGCATGCCTGAAGTTCAGAAGTCAATCTACTACCTCACCGGTGAATCCCTGGCTGCTACTCGCGACTCTCCATTCCTCGAAGTCCTTAAGAAGAAGGGCTTCGAAGTTCTTCTCCTTGTTGACCCCATCGATGAGTATGCCATCACCCAGTTGAAGGAATTCGATGACAAGAAGCTCGTTTGTGTCTCGAAAGAGGGTCTTGAACTTGAGGAGACCGAAGAGGAGAAGAAGGCTCGTGAGGCCGAAACTGCTGCCTTCAGCGAACTTTGCACTGTTGTTAAGGATGCTCTCGGTGACAAGGTTGAGAAGGTCGTCATCTCGAACCGTATCACCGACTCACCTTGTGTCCTCGTTACCGGACAGTTCGGCTGGTCATCAAATATGGTTCGTCGTATTGTTTTCGTTCCCGGAATGAGTCGCTAAATATATTTGCAGGAGCGTATCATGAAAGCTCAGGCTCTTCGTGACTCTTCAATGTCATCCTACATGGCATCGAAGAAGACGCTCGAGCTCAACCCTTCCAATCCCATCATCAAGGAGCTGAAGCGCAAGGTTTCGGAGGACAAGGCTGACAAGTCTGTCCGTGACCTCACCTACCTTCTCTTCGAGACTGCTCTGCTCACCTCTGGCTTTGCTCTTGATGAGCCAACATCGTTCGCCAAACGTATTCACCGCATGATCTCGTAAGTTTGCATTAATGGCTGTTTTACTTTTGCAGTTGCTCACTATTCATTCCACTTAGACTGGGTCTTGACGTTGATGAAGAAGAAGAGGTAGCTGCCGAGGCTTCGACCACTGACGCACCACCACCGTTGGAGGCCACCGCCAGCTCTGCAATGGAGGAGATCGATTAAACGCTCAGGATCGTTGCTAGGTTTCGGGTCATCAGTTGCTTGCTTTGTGTCTTACTATTTCTGCACATTTTTTCATTGTCATTTACGAACATTCAAGTAAAACTACATTTGTATCATACTCAAAATCTCCTAGTCGAGGCAATAGATATCCTAATCTATAACATGACTTGAAAAATCGAGATACTTGACGAAATTGGGACTTCCACGAGTAGAACATGAGTCGAGATTACACGGTGTGCGTGTGGGTGCACTCCTGTGCAATGGATTGACAGTTCTTGTTGTCTTTTTTGAACAATTGAGATTGCGTGCTTGTGAGGCTGTTGAGTTTCACGAAAAGATACGTTGGGAAAGCAGACTTGAAGGCCCTCAGGAAATTGGGGTTACATGTACTCCAACTCTTGCAGGGTTTCGTAGCCTAAGAGGGCCTAAGGGTTAGTTCACTACCATATGGAGGACGATAGCCTCGTGCCGTCGTGCCATGGGGAAGGAGGACAAAGCTGCGGCTCGTTCCAGGCTTTCGACATCGCAGCAACCCTAGAATGGAAATGGGGGAACTGGTAACCATAAAATTCGTGGGAAAGGGGACAAAGCGACTGGGGCTTATCTAAACAAGGCGTTCTCTCAATTTTACCATTGTCATTCCCATTGTCTTTTTCTTCGTCCATGAATCATAACGCGGTGACCACCTAACTTTATATAAACCTCACGCCTTCATTGTATCATTATTTGTCCCCACTTTGCGCTTGGACTACCAATCTCAGCCAAACAGCCCTACAGAAATGCACGCCATTGTTCCATCCAGCTCAAGCTCTTTCATACATCCTACATATTGGCCACGGGCCTCTAATGTTTGTCATCTCTGGTCCTTATCATCAGATCACTACTTGACACGTATTTGCATACAGTCTGCACTCAATGATGCGCCTCCTCTGCGTCTGAATTCTCCTTTCCAACTCGCGTCGAGTTCTGTAAGCACATATCCTCTCAACCTCGACGCGCTAGCTCATCACCGCACATTTATAGCAGACCGTCGAGACAACATCCGAGAAACTCCCTAGTCATGCTCATCAACGCAGACGCCACTGCGTCCGCGTAGACTGTCCCGTACAGTCTGTATTATCGTCGTCGTCGTCTCATCCTTTTGATGATCTATCATGGATATCTGCCATGGATTCATCTTCCGAGGACTACGGTCTATCCGATATTGCCGATCTTTCGGAGCTTCCAATCCCCACTTCTGTTGTGGAAGAAGCAGGCTCCGGTGCTGGTCCTGTTCGGCGACGAAAGACTTCTCTTCATCGCACTAGTCCTCTTCGGGTTGCTTCTGGATCATCTACTCACTCGACTCATCATCCATCTATACTCAGAAATCGGCACGTTCTCGCTCAATCCACACCACGACCTCGACTTCCTCGTTCTCGCATTGCATTCCACGACCTCATGCCTCTATTCACCTGCGACTTGCACAAATACCGCAGTTCTAATCCATCCTCGCCAGCTCATTAACTGGTTCGCATCGCTTCATCTCGCTTTCGCTTTTCCACGCTTTATCCGGTTTTCATATCTATCACGAATCACCTTATCACGACCTTCTGCTATAATCAGGTCCGAACGCATTGTCATCAGCAATATACATACAGCAACACCCAAACGCGTATAAGTCTCACTCGACTTCCTGTACTGTATCACCGCATCTCGTTGCGGCTATTTCCCGCCATGATTTATTCCATGATTTATTCGATTTCGGACTGCATGCATTAATATATTTCCCACACCTGCTGATATTCCCTTTCCCTCCTCGATTTCTGCATCCAATTTTCGCACTCATCTGGAACCCCTTCGTCGATATATATGTTCTAAAAACCTTTGGTGCTGCCCTTTCTTTCCTGGCAGCTATGATTAATATTCTGCTACCTGCTGTGTCTTTGCTTTTCTTACCGCTCTCGCTCATAATCAGCGCTCTGGCTGTTCGCATACGTGTAACTCATCTCCTCGTATTTACGATTATATAGACCCCCGAAATAAACCTGTACTGTTTCCATGACTCATGAGTACTTCTTGACTGCGGCACTTGACCGAAAACTTTCATCATGACAGAAGCTCGACCGGTCAATTTTGGCGCAGGGCCCTCTGCATTGCCGGAATCAGTTCTCGAGGAAGCTTGCAAAGGGCTATTTAACTTCAAGGGAACTGGGATTGGCGTAGCAGAAATTTCTCATCGCTCGAAAGAGTTTACTTCCCTCGTTGCTGACCTCGAAGACAATATCCGGACCCAGTTGGGCGTTCCGCCAACACACAAAATCATATTCACCCAAGGCGGAGGAACAGGGCAGTTCTCTGCTGTGGTGTTGAACTTGCTAGCTCGGCATCGATTACTTCACCCAGATCTTTCTGATGAACAGCGGGTGCTGGACTACGTGATCACGGGTTCTTGGAGCAAAAAGGCTATGGAAGAAGCTAAAAGATTGGGCGGTGGATCTGTCCATATCGCTGTTGATGCCCGTGCAAAGTCTAAAGACTCAAAATCCTTTGATAATATCCCGGCACATGAAGATTTCGACTTTTCTGCTGATCCCGCGCTCATCTACTACTGTGAGAACGAGACAGTGGACGGTGTTCAGTTCTCCGACGATGTACAATCTCCTGCATCGTTCCCATTCCATCTTCTGCCAGCAGGCGGCCTGTGGCCTCTCGTAGCGGATTATTCTTCCTCATTCATGTCTAGGAAGATTCCTCGCATTGCTGATCATGCCGTGATCTTTGCCGGGGCTCAGAAGAATATCGGACCTGCGGGATTAACCATCTTGATTGTTCGCCAGGACTGTATCGTCGATGTAGATGCCGCAGCGAAATTAGGTGCTGTTCCGGTACCTATCACGATGTCCTACAAGACCAACGCGGACGCAGGGAGTTTGTATAATACTCCTTCGACCTTGTCTATTTACATCGCTGGATTGGTTCTAGAGAGATCAAAGAAGCTGGGTGGAGTGGAGTATTTTGAGTCTGTTAATGGGAGGAAGGCCCAAAAAGTTTATACTGCGCTTCAAGAGGGTGAAGCAAAAGGAGTCTATCGCTCGAAAGTCAAAGAAGGATCTGGAAGCTGGATGAACGTAGTCTTTGACGTCCTTGGTGATAATGCTGAATCCAAATTTTTGGCTGGTGCAGAAGCACTAGGAATGAAAGCTTTAAAGGGGCATCGGTACGTTTATCTCTTGATTTTGCAAACTATATGTAACCTACTATCTTTGTAGTTCGGTTGGTGGGATTAGAATCTCACTTTACAACGCTATAACGGAAGAGCAGACTGATAGGATCGTCGAATATTTGAAGGATTTTCCAACTCAAACCTCATAGAGACAGTCTGTGCACTTGTCATGTTGAGCCCATACCTAACACGAATGTACTACGACCTCCCCGAGGCGATATCAAAATCTTCTCTGCACCGTGTACCTGATACGTTTCCGTGTTCGGAATGGCCATAGATCCCATCGTAACCACGTCGGCGAGAGGTAAAGCGTTAATCGTGACCTAGAAAGATAGATCCTCGTCACTGTAAAACCAGATTGCGGAACTACCATGATTCACTCACCTTCGGTAATGTAAACTCTCCGTGATGAAGCGCTACCAAAGTGAGCGGTACAGTGAACGTGCCGTCATCCTAGAAAAGAGGGGGCGCTATCGGTTACTATGTACAAGACGTCCCAAAAAGGATGCCACCTACAGTAGCTATGAAGGTACCACGCTTCTTCCCGCTCACAAGCCACTCTTTGACCATCTCTTCGACATCGTACTGCATCACGTACTGCCGTTCCCGGTCATTAGCACTGGTGCCCCAATGAAAGGATGAATGAACAGTGAGGGTGGCAGGAATAGGTTGGCCAGCATATAAAGCTGAATCTCTTTGTGTTATTCTTATCTGCGCCGCAGCCACGATCTGAAGGTCTTAAGCCAAACTTCGACGAATGCTTCGGCATTGACAGGACTTACATTCATGATAGGTACATCGACAGGGATTTTAATATCGCGCCAAGGGCCAGTGGGAGTTTCAGGATGCTTATGACTTCGGAGTGCCTGTAGCTCGATGATTAATACGTTCAATAAAAAGTTCGAAAGTCCAGACCTTCTGCACAATCTCGATAGGTTCTCGTAGAGCATCGTCTGAAGCAGGCGATTGAGGAATATGTAGTTCACCGGATATCCCATATATTTCCACCCAACTTGCATCCATTTCCAGCATTTGAATCAACTTACTAACTAATGGAATTCGATGCATTTTCCAACTGGGGTTTTCCACTATCGCGCGTTCAACTGCTTCCTCGACAACAAACTCAACCTCTACGGGGCAAAGTCTGAAATCTGATGGAGACGAGGATGCGTGGAATCTGCATACCTTCGCGAAGCATTCGATAAGTGATATCCAAGCTTAAGGCTTCACGAACTACGAGAAAAAATGATTAGATATTCTCTTCTGGGACACATTGCGCACTCACCGGGCCCATTGGAGTTGATTTGAAATAAGAATTGCGCTGGTTGTACTGGGGTGACTGTCTGAAAAGAAAGTTAAGTATCAGATTAAAATTATAGTTTAGGCCTCACAATGATGCCGCGATTCGAGGAGGAACACGCTAATATCTTCAACCCGCTACTCTCGATGTCGGGAGGTTCTAGACGAGCATTTGATATCCGTACATGCTGATGACTTGAAGTAGATACTATGAACTTTGAGAATAATCTATCACGGGAAGCAGTAAGAATCGGGTTTGTGAATTTCCACCACACGTATACGTACCTTTTCCCTCTAAAAAAATCTTCCACATTCACGGAAACAGGCAGAGTTGTATTTATGACTCGCGTTAGTCGCAAGCTTCGTGTAATCAATGGTTCTGAAACTGTGATATAATCCACCTCAATAACTACTTTCTGGGCACAGCAGTCAATTTGAGAAATATCAAAGATACTGTGCGGCTTACAATGGAATGGAAACTGGAGACGTCAGAGTGGGGGATGAGAAGCTCAATTTCTTTGTCTTCTGGTAGGTCTCGGAGTGAAATACGATCAGATGTGCTGTCGGGTAGGGTTATTCCTTCTGTAGAGGATATTTCACGTTTAGTTGAATGATGAAAATGAGCAAAGAACGGCGTTACTGGTGGTTGAAGTTACCCCCTGGCAATCAAAAATAACTGAGGCCGCGGATAGATTGAAGGAAGTGGTCAATACTGCATTCCTTCCTGTAGTAATTACGACCAATAAGCTTGGTGGGGCACCCAGTGCAACTAGCCATGTTACTCATGAGTAATACGCCTTCAAGTACACCTACATGGACTTACCAAGGGGTGGTTGTCGAAGACGAACATCGAAAGCAAGAAGATCACGAGGAATTCGGACTAGGAGATTATTGTCTTTGACGGCATATCGAGTATTTTTAGCATTGTGGCCTGTTCTACGATGTGAAGACTGTAAAAGCAGTCTCCTCATTCGGAGCTCGCTGCTGTCTAACAGGAAGCTACCGTAACAAGGTATCTGAAAGCACCTTCATGAGATCACTGCAAATCTGTACCTGGAATACGTACAGGGCAAAAAAGTTTCAGCTTTGACTTTCCTGGAGCGAGCGACTCGTTGACCGATGTAAATCTAAAACGTTCCAAATCCCTCCCTGCAAGAAGGATAGAGACTTCACTGATAGGAATGGGCTGGATGGAAATATTATGATGGGGCAAAACGAAAACAAAGAGACTCACACATGGTAGATGATTATGAACAGTAACCTCTACATAAGATCCATCTCTACCTTCGTCTAAACTAGCATCAGAGGATACCTGTACCTTCAGCGCAGGATGATCTGGATGGGATAGATCTGGGATAACAAATAATAAGCGGATCCCTTCTGTAAAGTATAGAATTCACAAACCCGTGTCGAGATTTGATACTGCTGTTTCGAGCGCACTCATCAACCGGGAGACGTATGTCACTTTACTTTCCTCAGGCAGCAACAACTCTTCTCCGCCACTCTCCGCATAAGTTTTGAAGAAAGCAAGAAGGACATGTATCCATTCTCTATCTTTTGGTTTCCCTGCTGTTTCATGAGTTTCCAATGCCCTAGCAAGCATTACCGCCTCCAACGACGTCCATGAATGAGGAGCATAGTGAGCAGGAAGTGAATTGTATGTCGCAAGAGCGGTATCCAGCCGTCCTCTATGTCTTTGAGGTTGTCAGTATTAATGGAAAAAAATCTCCCAGGATGAATGACTCACAGGTCGAGGGCGGCAAGACTGCCATGCAGTTTGAGAGCAAATTTGCGTCGGCCTGATTTTGCATAGAGGTCGATGGCTCGATTAGTGGTCAGGATATACAAGTCATAGAAGGCGTCCTGATCCTTTAACGCCGTCGAGAGCTGCGTATTGCTGATACTCTCCGTCGATTTGGGCTGAAGATTTTCAGGTATGGGTACTAGCAAGGCACTAGAGAACGGAGGTTTACAAGGAAGAAATCGGGTTTCTATTCCAAGCATGTCGAGCTATAAAGAATAGTAAGACTGGGCTTATGGCTATCATACATGAAAGGTACACACTTGGTTTCGGGCAAGCTCGAGAAGCTCAGCTTTACCAGCGTTGAACGCAGGGCGTTTGGCGTCCAAATCGACAGTGGAGCTCCAAGTATCACACTGCTCAACAGCACTTAGAGCAGAGGAGTAGATCCATGATTCGACGAAGAGCGGAGGTATTTCCGACTGACGAATGTTCGAGTGTTCGGTGAATATATGAGATATTGAAACGTATGCATACCTCAATCTCTCGTAACCTTCGACCAAAAGCACTTAAGAACACTCCTACTTTCTTGCAAACTTCAGTGAGGCGACCCGCTTTCGCGAGGAGCTCGCACTGTCGAGAAAGGACATATATTCGAAAATCAAAGACCGAAATGTTATTTGCAAGTATGAGATCCTTGTATGTTTTCTTGGATATGGAAAGTAATGGTGCGGAATCATCGGTTGGCGAAGGCGTGATCAATGTACCAAACCAAGATAGGTTCTTTTCCTTTAAAACTTGATAGAACGAGATTTCGAGTTCTTCATACACCACTAGGGCGTCGTCGTACAAAGTCATACCTTCGAAAGAGGTCGCCAGGCTTTCCTTCAAGTCCAAGTCAATTTATCGAGGGAACAAGACTACAGTTGTCATCATTACGCACTTTGAGAATGAAGAAAGTGCAAAAATTCCATCCTGGCATTTGTCTTTGACCCTCAGAACGCCTAACATCCTCTTCCCGTTGAATGACAGCACTCTCAAAAGCAGATAGTACACCATCACGGAGTTTGTTCAGAAATTCAGCCCATGCTGCTGGGTTATTCGTCCCAGTAGACCAAACAAGCTGAACACAACTGATGATAGAGTAAACAGCTAAGTAACGAATTATGAGTAAATGTAAGCTCACCGTTCTCGCTTGTCTGTGTTGAAGTCCGCTCGCACTTTGTCCAAAACTGAGCCTTTGAGCGTGAAGAACGCCCCGGATTGTACTCGGGTATCTGCACGAACGACGTGCAGGATAAGCCATTCTTGATTCTTGCGTGAAGAAACAGTTGCATGCCATTCTTTGATTTGCTTTTTCACCGTTGCGCGATATGCTTCAAGATCATTGTTCTTCCAGGACCGACATATATAAGTAGGAGAGGTAAAGGGCATAAAAAATGACACGTACTTCGCAGGTAATGACATATATGTTAAGTAAAGGCCTTTCCAGTACTGTCGTTGGTATTTGTGATGTATGCTCGTCGCGGATGGTGTCTAGATTGACCAAAGAGACGTCGAGCTCATGAATAGTCCTAATGGACGGACGGGATGCAGATTTCCAGTGGATATTGCGTAAAGGAAGCTGGGAATGGAGGGTCTGGAGGATCTGAGTCCAGCTCGAGGACGACAGGAAGGACTGGGTAGAAGAATAAGAAACGATGATGACTGATTTCTTAGGGCCAGCCATTATAATATATGTCCAGGAGCATCACACTGTCAGTTTATAAACTTGGAAGTACATAAATCGTGCGAAAATTTGTGTTCTATCTTTTGAACTTGGACTTTATCTGCTACTATAAAAATTTATCTGAAAGAATGGCCCATGTAGTCCAGCCTTTGGACCAGCCGTCCAACTATAAAGACTCTCAAGCCCGCGTCGACCGTAAAAGACAGAATGAAATGCTTTCAAATTCCACTACGCTCTACGTACGTTTGACAGAAAACTATTTCCGTTGGCGAAGAATAACCTTGAACCCATCGGGACTTAGATTGGGAATCTGAGTTTTTTTACTACTGAAGAACAGATTTACGAGTTATTCTCAAAATGTGCCAACGCCGCAGACGGAGGAGGAATCAAAAGAATTATAATGGGTCTTGACCGTAACACAAGGTATGTACAATACTTTGGATGGCGTCCGACCGTTAGTAACGTGTGTCATGGAATGCAGAACACCGTGTGGCTTTTGTTTTGTAGAGTATTATACTCATACCGAAGCTCTTGCCAGTATGCGATACGTCAGCGGAACCAAACTCGACGAAAGAATAATTCGATGTGATTTGGACTTGGGATACAAAGAAGGAAGACAATTCGGACGCGGAAAGAGTGGTGGGCAGGTTCGGGATGAGCACAGGCAGGATTACGATCCAGGTCGAGGAGGCTGGGGTGCACAAGCACAGAGGTTAGAAGTCGAGAGGAGAAGAGCGGTCGAGGAACGGTATGCAGATGCTCAGGACGGACCGGGAGCTGTAGCCGGAGGTGGTGAAGATTGGAAGGAGATAGAAACCTCCGAAGGAAAACTGAAGCGTGGAAGATCACCTGAAGATGAAGGGGACAACGCTAGGATGGTGCGTAGCGCTACGTTTTCTCTTTTGGTCTAAAATTCCAATGTTTCATGTACTTTTGTACACAGGGTCAACGAACGCGAACCGACGAGGTTGCTGAAGTCGATAGAATGTAGAGAAATGTCTTCATTTTGTGTCGTTCTTAACATACTGATAATTTAATGTATAATACGCGCCTGGAGATTCCGCGACCACCTCACGTTTTCTAGGGGATTTCTCATGTGCAGATCCCTCACGACTCGATACGCTTCCGATTCCGACCCAAGCTTGACTAGCATTGTGATTGGGTTTTTTGAACCAGCGCTATATTTTTGAAGGAAGAGAACATTAGTCACTTGGTAGCGAGAAATGGAATGGAGATGACTGACTTTATTGGAAGGACTGAATCCTGATAGGAACCAGCCAGTGTATATTTTTCGAGAACATCTTCAAGAATGTGGGGGGACGTCCCGCTCGGGAAGGGAGAGAGCACTACGTTCTTTCCTATATTGTCCACACCAGCGTGAGGACCTGTACCGAACACGGAAGGAGGCGGTCCAGATATTGAATAGTCAACCTCTTCACTTGTGAATACCACACCACTCAGAGTTGCATTTGTGAGCTCCCGCAGATTGTCTCTCAGGTAATTTGGGCGGGTCAAAGTAATGAGTGCTTGTTTTGTTGGTACGAAGTTTTCGTACATTATTGCCACTAAGAATGTATCAGCTTTAGAAATGAGCAGGTATATTTGAGAATTGCGCACCATCAGCAACACCTTGAGCTTTATAACGAATTAGCATCCGCCGTATATCGGAGGGAGTGGTCAGTGCCGGTATACGTTTGAGTAATATATGTTGGGCTTTGGAAAGAGCTGTAAAACTTCTCAGCCTTAGTGTATCACGAATGAAGGAGTTCTGCGACTAATTACCAGTAGTAGTAGCCATGAGATAGAACTTCAAAGGTAGCCTCGCGTTAGGATAGGTTAGAGTTCGCGTTAAAGCACAAAGAGTCACTCAAGTCACGTTGTTTACAACCTATGTCTTCCCGCGACCACCGTAGGCGAGATCGAAGCTGGGAAAGGGAGGACAGAGATAGAAACCGCGGCGACAAGTACTCACGAGGCGGGCGCAGCGGCTATCGAGACGAGCCTAAAAGGCGATCAAGTAGGTCCCGGAGTCCTCGTAGGGGTGACCGTGAACGCCGAGGTACTTTGTCTCCTTCTATTTCTCTATTTTCTGTTAATCTTTTCTTCAGACCATCGTGATTATCGCAGAGAAGACCGAAGAGAACGGGATCCAAGAAGGCCAGACGACTCGCGAGAGAAGGATCGTGAACATGACCGGGATAGAGAAAGAGATAAGAGAGACGACGGAAGGGGATCCTCAAAGCGAGAAGTTCCACCTCCCAAAGAATCGGCTCATTCAGGTCGGTTCTGACATCTCAAATCACCGCTCTGTGGCTAACTTACAGCTTACAGATTCTCCTTTGACTTCCAAACCAGACTCTGAGTACTTCAACAACGGTACTGAAGCCGGTGAAACAGTGGAAGATGACGACGATGCAGCTATGATGGCCGCCATGGGCATGGCTGGATTTGGTACTACCAAGGTCCGCCTTTCGCTCTTCTATCGTTTCTGTAACTTATATTGTCTTCATAGGGAAAACATGTTGAAGGCAACCAGGAAGGCACTGTGAACATCAAGAAGACTAGAACATGGCGTCAATATATGAACAGGTCAGTGTACACATTCGGTTTGCGCAAATTTCTACTAATGTTCTGTGATAGACGAGGAGGATTCAATAGGTTGGTGCTCTATCACTCTCCTCAACGCAATAACTACTAATTGCTCTCCCACCAGACCGCTGGACAAAATCAAATAGTCGTCTCAGATAAGTCAGCTACCAGTTTTCTATCTGCCTATTATTTTACCGATACATTCAGAGGTCTAGTCGACACTTCTCTAACTATCTTCATGTACTGCTCTGTGAATGACGAATTAGGATTGCTCGCGTAGCTTGTGTATCTTAGCTCAAGATCGCCACATATGAGGAGTAACTCATTTGAGGGAATGATACATAAGAAGGAAACTATAAATCGAGAGCAGTTCGTAAAACATCGAATATTCCTAGCTTATGTCGAACTCGCAGGAATCGGGGCAGGTCTGTAACAGTACCAAGTACAAAAGCAATCATACAAGAGCATAGATTACAGCTCAGAACCCATGCATCTTGATGGTGAGCTTATCGACATCATTCTCAACAAGAAAGTCCAGAATCTTGGATCGCTGGTCGCCCTGCAGTTGGATGACTTCACCTAGCTTCTCATCGTTGTGAATGGTGCCATTGCAGGCAAACTCCTACAAAAGACAAATGACGAAAAAAGTCAGGAATCCTGGTTGATAAGGAAAATGTGTCCATTTTTAACGATACCTTCTTGAAAGCTTTCAAGATCTTCTTGAGATCATACTCTGTAAAAAAAGGTTGGAAAATTGTTTTCCAGGAAGGATGACGAAGACCCACGTTTAGCCAAACCCTGTACAGTAGTCAATGTCTTCCTTCCATTTCTTTGTTGAATACGAATATGAATATAATCTGCCCCAGAGCCTACGTCTTGGGTGCCTCCGAGAAGTTCCTCCTCGGCGAAAGGGTCTAAGGGATGATGTGTCCACAATGAGCACAGATTATCGTGTCAAACCCATGAATAGGCAACGATAAGACGTACCAACAGAGTTAAGGTTCTGCACGTTCATGCGATGTTCAGGAATATTACACAAAAAAGAACTGAGTGGGGAGGATTTACAGAGATGACAGAAGAGAGGGAAGAGATGTTGTTGGTCGCAATCTAGTCATTTTGGGGTTTAATGCCGTTCGTGTGAAATAATTTATAATCCATTTCTGATCTATTTGAGCCTCGACTGCATTCTCACATTCAATAAAATGGTCGTCTCTGCTGCTGAACTTCATAAAAAGAAAAAGCCACCTTCCTTCAATCATTATCCTGAGGCGAAGGGTGAGATTCTCATTGTTTCGTGTCTTAAGGCCTAAGCATTTGATTTACGTATCTCTAGCAAAATCTCTTAAAAAGGCATGGGTCGAAAAGACGAAAATCAAGAGTAAATGGAGAGCTGAAAGGCGAAAAATGGGACTGCCATCTAGATCTTTACCCAGTCGAACTGACGATGCCCGGAAAGAAGAACAGAATGAGGTCGCTGACAAGGAAGTAGAAGATAACAAGGAATCGGAATCAGCAGATGAAACTGTCACCACTCGGGAACTGCCTATGAAATTCCAGCGTGGACCACCTCGCCCCAATCTTGCATTCGCATCTCAATCGAAGCAGTTAAAAGAACAGCCCAAGGAACACGACGCGCCAGATCTCCGAGAGCTTACTCGAAAAGCCTATTCTCGAGAGACACTTCACACATACAAGTCAGATCCACTAAACCGGCGAGGAGCAAACAGAGGCAGAGGACATAGTCGAGGTGGAATAAGAGGAAGAGGTCAGCCCAACATGAAATTGCGCATGGGTGCCATGCTTGAGAAAATCAAGAGAGACTTTACATGACTTTTGGCTGGGAGATTATGTGCTTTGGTTCTCCTTATTCTCATCTACGGCCATCGTGCTATCTTCGTCCTCCGCCTTCACAAATCTAGATTCCAAACTTTGTACAATCGGTGTACCCTCTTTTCCATCATCCACAGTAGTCACTGCACTCAATGCGGTTGGATGATCGCTCATATGTCCTGGTCGTGGGTCATCTAACTCGTCCACTAAGCCTAGCGGCGCAGGCTCGAGGGAAAGCGTCTCCGGATGACCG
Source organism: Lentinula lateritia (assembly GCA_028011325.1). Lineage (NCBI taxonomy): Eukaryota > Fungi > Basidiomycota > Agaricomycetes > Agaricales > Omphalotaceae > Lentinula > Lentinula lateritia. The sequence continues at coordinate 373,061 of JANVFT010000029.1, read as the reverse complement.
CCACTGACGGGACCTGCGGAGCTTAGGGCAAGTGGAGATGGTGGAGGGCTACGTGATTTGGATCGTCGAGCATCGTTGTGTAGGAATGGGATGGGAGAGAATAACGGGGTATTTGGTATAGATAGCGGTTGAGATCCTGTAGAAATTTTGCTCCGTAAATTTGCATCTTTTTCCTGCTCTGTAAGAGGGGGAAATTCTGCCCATGTTGACGTAACCAGTGTAGATTTCTCAACAGCTCGAAGATATTTGCCAATAGACTTGTATTGCTTCTTAGGTTCGACACAAAGTTCGCAGACGCGTTGGATCGTGAATGGAGGATCTCTGAATGAATTTCAAGTGAGCGCTCAATGACTTGAAGAGTTATGCTCACGAGTCAAATGTATCTAGCTGTGCAAATATGCTCTCTTTCAGCGCTCTTGTTTGCTCCTCGTTCAAGTAATTCTGGGGCGCCTCGATCATGTTGATGTTATTCTGCTGGCGAGGAGGGAATGGCGGAAGTCTGAGACCACCATTTTGCATATGGACTGCGTTGAAAGAGGGGGCCGGAGGAGGGGAAGCTGTACTTGACAAAAACATGGAAATATTCTGCCAGTGAATGAACCATCATTAGGAATAATAGCAAAGAGATGGGATGCAGGATGGACTTGTTCAGTTTTGTGCTTTATGATATCTTTTAACAAGTCCCATTTAACACTGTCATGATCGTTAATCGAGATGGACACTGGGACAGTAGATTGCTCATACTCGACAACGTCTGTCTCCGCAATTTGTTTCAATACGTTGTCGTAGTCTGTGATGTTTCGCTAAATTATCAGGTATCGGAAGTGCGGGAAGAGATAGAAATAGACCTGTTTTCCATTCGAATTGGGCGGGTAACGCGTCGGAAGACATGTGCATGAAGGTTTAGAAGTGAATTGCCGCTATTTGCCGGTTGATTACCTTCGTTTATGACATCGACGTTGACTGTAAGGATGCCCTACGCGATTCTGGGTAATAAGCCCTCCAAATCCTCGTATAACAAACAACTTCTCCTTTCATATGCGCCTGACTGGTTTGTGAAACTCTGCTCTTGTGGCTGACTTTTCGATTGACAAAAGAGGTACCAAACAACGCAGGATCATAACTTTCGGTTTGGCGTACGCGCTTGTGTTCACGATTCAAAATATTGACTCCCTCTGACTGAGCGGTCTAGTGCAATATTCTACTCGTTGAATAAGGTCGACGGATTTCAGAGACTGTTTTCGCTCACTGACATTTCGTGAGTGCCTCGCCTTATGATGTACGGGGCAACTAAGAATGGTTGCTACTAGTTTAAGACATCCGTAAGTACTTACACTCTCTATGTATCGATATATGAGTTTCATTATAAAGCTTAGCTATGCGGTACGTGAACGGGTCCCGGTACGTGGCCGACGATTGAACTCGCAATCTGTTATGTTGAGATTTCCTCAGGTTCTTGCGTTATATCTGATCAGCGTTGTAGCCCCATTCTCCATTCAATGTGTCGTAAACTTCATCACCGTTCGCTCGTGGTGGGATTTCCACAATAGTAGGTATCCTGGATTCTGGTTTTCTTGTGTTCATCTGTACTTATCATCTTTCATCTTTCAGGTACCCTAGGACGTTCGTATCCCGTCTAGACTCTTATCTTCATCGCATCCCACTCCTTCCTGTTTTCCAGTGGTTTTGGGACTCGTCTTGACAGGTTCGATAACCCAGTTCACGAAAATCACGGTCGGAAGGCCTCGACCAGGTATGTATCATCGCGGCTGGTCTTTTCAATATGCTTAATTATTCCCTCTGCGGTTTGGTTTCCTAGATATCATTGATCGTTGTCAGCCTATAACGGGATCAGTAGATCCAATATTCGGTCTATCAAGTGCTGCAATTTGTACCCAAACTGATTCGTACATCATGAGGGATGGTTTTCGTTCCTTTCCTTCTGGGCATTCATCGAGTAATTAGAATCTTTCTAAACTGATCCCGGCCTTTGAAAACTCAACCCATCGATTGCAGTGTCCTTCGCCGGTCTTGGGTTCCTGGCGTTTTATCTAGCCGGTAAACTTCATCTGTTCGATCGTAAGGGGCATGTTGTAAGGTTATACACTCTGCGTCTCATCACGTATCCTCACTCCTATTCGCAGGGAAAAGCCTGGATATCTCTTACGCCTTTCGCCGGTGCAGCCTTGGTGGCGATATCGCGGACTATGGATTACCGTCGTATGCTCCATGTTTTCCAGACTTTGCCGACAGACTTGAATGTGTTATTTCTCTAGATCATTGGCAGGATGTGGTTGTGGGATCACTTCTCGGAACCGTTATGGCTTACTTTTCTTACCGTCAGGTGGGTGATTATCCCGCAGTCTCCTCCCGTGCTCGATGTACCTGACACCTTTTTCCTTCAAGTATTTCCCAAGTCTAGCGGTAGATATATGCCATCTGCCTCATGCCCCTCGCATCACACGGGAGACAGAGCACGCTCTCCCCGTGCACTTCAGTCGGTATCCTTCCGCAGCATCACGCTATTCTGCCCTTGGTGGTAACTCACAGCCCCCTCCGGGGCATTACACTGATGATCCATCTTCTTCCGCCAGTCTTCTTGAGCTCGAGGGGAGGTCTGCTGACGAAACGTTGTTGCGAACAGACAATGACTCCTCGCCGGACATATGGGATCAGGGTGAGGAAATAGCTCCTCGTGTGTAGATATTCGAGTCTTCGTTGGATTAGCATAAATCATCTTGTACTATCTGCCTTTAGTTTAGCGGAATCTATCATTCATATTTTGGCTAGTACTAAAATCTCCCATCTCCACGACTTAGTTTCCCTTGAGGCAGAAATTGATTTAAGCATATATGTACATGCGACTATAGGTATAAGATGTCAAAGATACGTTGTTATACGGAATTTACAGTAATTCGTTCCAAACACGAGGAGAGGGCGAGGCTGGAATATGTAAAGATGGTCACCGGCTATGAAGTAGCAGGGACCTTCAACAGGCCAGATGTACAGACGAATCATGATTTCAACTTCAAGAATAGTAATCATCGAAGGTATTATTCAGATCTGGAGAAGGGGGTCGCCAATCGTCAACAGTAATTTCATCCCCGCTTCCCGTGTCCGGTGCCATATGAAACGCGTCAGCCTCGTTTCCCTCGTCAAGTACGAGGATTTCATCACCTGCGCCTTTATCGTCCAAATCGTCCTCGAGGAATTCGAGCCCTAGAATCTCGGATGTACCCAGATCAAGTGCCTGGTCGAAGCCATCGCCGGGATTGAGCATGAAACTCGAAAGAGCTTCCAGGTTGATTCGCTTGGAGACCGGATGGCGTGCCGAGTCTGCAGCAAGGCTTTCACTACGAGCCTGGGTCTGTTTCTCCTTCCGTCTCGTTATTTCATGTTTTTGCGAAGCTCTGAAACTTGCTTTATCCATCGTATCCAGAGTACCGTCGTCGCGCCATCGCTGCTCCAGATGCTGCATCTCCTCGGAAGTGCGCTGCATAGATTCCCATTCTCCCTCAGCAAGCAATTCGTCGTCAAGGATGACATCTACACCAGAGCCTCCACGTGCGACTGATAATCGTTGCAAACGGGAAGGCAATCCGCGTGTGTCAGAGACTAAAGACGATGCAGACAGTAGATAAGAAGACATTGTAAAAGGGTCGACGGTGTTTCTGCCATGTGAAGATGAAACGCTTTGGGAATAAGATGACGTGGAGGTTGTTGCAACGTTTGGCGACGCAGATACAGGGGTGTCTAAAGGACTGAGAAGAAATTGAGCACCATTTGTCACGGCTGAATGAACTTTTTTCTTTTTTCGAGGAGGCCGTGTGTCTTCATTCGTGGGGACAGCCAAAGGAGCGTCCTGAGAAGAACCACATTCCGACTCCGAATCACTGTCGACGTTGTTCAACTGCAGATTGAGATTGAGCTTGCCTTCCGCCTCTACTTGGTTTTTCCAAAGCACGTTTTTCCAGTTGAGCACATCTTTGAGCCCTCGAGCACATAGCAATCTCTTGGAAACCTTTGCTCGCTGATTAGGTTTCTGATAGGAGTCCAGCCATTCGACTTCCTTGATCCAGCTAGACACTTCTTTGTGTAGAGCTTGATAGCGATTCATTACGGTCACCTTCGCCACTGTGCATGAATCGGCGAAGCAAGCGGAGATATCGGCTAAACAACTCAAAGGCCCGCGCTTTTCTGCTTCGAGGGACATGATGAATATAGCGCAGGCGGCTGCGGCAGGAGAATTCCGCAAGATGGTTGATTCGGAAGCAGAGCGAGATAATATATCGATACAAAGTCGAGCCGTTTCGACGGCAGAATGAATCGACAGGGATTTAAGTTCAGACCAGAGCGACATGTCCATCCCTGAAGAATCCATAGGAGCTTGTAGGATAGATGAAAGGTGGGATTGTAAAATCGTGAGAAAGTGCGCTGGGCTACTTGATTTCAAGGTTAGTTTCAGCGCTGAAACGACTGAAGAGAGAGTCCGCTTCAGATTGACGTCGCTTTGCTCTATGAGGAATGCTATATCTTTGAGGGAATCTGGCCTGCTTGATTCTCGTAAAGCAATGGATAGGCAAGCTCCGGCAACTGTTTTCGCCTTAGTTCCCCATTTGAACTGTGCTGTCCTCATCGCTTGATCAAACAAGTTGCAAACACGGGGAGATAGACCGGACACAGATAAAGTCAGTGTCAACGACTTGATGAATCCATGCATAGTTAACTATAGTAGAGGGTTAAGAGCGCATAATGAGGGATGTAGAGAAACGTACCGTATTGTTTTTAACTCTTGCTTCCTTGCTTTCACCGGCCAAAGCCCAGCTAGAACCGCCACGCAAACGCTTCAGACTATTCGGAGCAGACGGGTTAAAATACTGACTGTCGAGTTGATCATCGTTATTCGCAAGGACACGTTGAGAAGGATCAGTTAATGAACCACAGGATATACAGATATTGGAGGAAGCGTCCTCATTCCAAACAACAGCACCAGCACATTCTGAGCATTTGGACATGATGGGAGTTTGGGTCAAAGATGACCAAAAAGGAAATTCAGGTTCATGTGAATCTAGGTTCCTCTTACATACGAAAAAACTCAGGTCGCTCCGAGGTCGTCTGAATCCGAAGGCAGGACGGAGACTCATTTCAGACATCTAGATGTATTGAAAGAAGAAATGTTCTGGAATTCTTCATGTCACACTTTTGGATCATGGGCATATGCATATACAGGGCGCGCCGGAGGGTATATAAGCCCTCAACGTCATTATTTTTGTTTCCCCATCACCATGGCTCCTCCTAGTCAAAAATTCCAATCTGTCTCTTCCGCTGCTGCTAGGCGAAGGCTTTCTTCCCATTCTTCGTCTCAGAAGCCCAATGTTGCCTCGTTCGTTCATCTTACTGTAAGTTCCTTGGTGTGCTATTGCTGATGTGCGGTGATCAATAACCATCTGTCTCTCTCTCTCTCGTTCTGTCTCCCTGGGCTGCTGCTCCATAATATGGCCGTGTCGACCCTGCTCGTCCTTCTCATCCTCCTTCTATCTTGAAATCAGCCAATGTGGGCGGGAGTGGCCGGCGCCGTTGTCAATAACGGCACGCAATACGAGATCGCATTATCTATCCATGATTCAGTCTATAATACGGACTTCAGTTCTATACTCTTGCCATACTCCCCGAATACTCTTGAGAAGACGAGCAAAGAGATCGAGAATCGAATCCTGGATACGATACGCAAATTCTCCAACGACCATCTCTGCAAATTCCTTGGAGCGGGAGTCACATTTTCTTTGCTAAAAGACGTTAGTAACGCGTTGTGTATACTGGAACATCGTCTAATTCATTCTTGTTAACACAGGTGCCCAATATCTGTACCAAACTTTGGTTAGAGTTGGACATTGTTCCCATTGTGTTCAACATCAAGACTTTCCACACTGACTCTTTGACGAGACCCAACATCAAACATCGTATCTCTTCGACGACAGGATCTTATGTCCCTTCAGGTACAGAGACGCCTACAGTCTACGTCGAGGCAAGTCATCTTGCTACCGTTGCCCCGCACCTCAATGTTGGTGTCAGTGGGAAACTTCCAATTCCTCGAACGCTTGATGAGCAAGCTGACTCTGCCGCCCGTAAATGCCTCATGTACTACGGCCCCAACAACAATCCTCGTCTTACTATTGGGCCTCGCAATCAAGTTACTGTAGACGCTGCAGGAAAAATTCATTTATTAGACGATCTAGAAGAATACCGAAAAACTGTTGGTTCGGGGTAACGCCATTCCTGTATATCTCCTGGCCGGATGCTTATTTCCCATCAGGACATGGAACGCAATTAACAAACTCGCCGATGAATTGCGGGAGAAGAACATAAAGATTGGGTTCTTCTCCTCTACTCCCCAGGGCGGTGCGTTATAAACGTGTAGTTATTCATTCACAATTCGTATTCATTGTGCATTCAGGTGGTGTCGCTTTGGTGGGTTTAGCAGGAATAATTATGATCGCGAAAGATTCACCCTTCATGTTCTAGATGCGCCACGCCTTAATTAGATTCTTGAACCTACTTGATGTTGATGCTGCGTGGTGAGTTTATCTTCTTCAACTCAATTGGATGTCTACCCCACACCACTTTGAAACCCCACATGATTTCTGATATTTTCGGCTTAGGTACGTTCCGAACCCGTCGCCTAGCGTTTTCAGGACAACAAAGAACAACCACAATATACTTCAAGGCGTGGCCTCTCCTGATCTCAGGCTTACCCAGGATGCTAAAGATAATTTCGATGCGTGGATCCTTAAGAATGGTTTGCGATGGACCGCCGAGGGAGGTCCCTTGGCTGCGGGAGGAGTAGACGTTGCTTTCATTGGTCTGTTAATCATTTGCCGATATACCATCATCGTTCTTACCCCTCATCTATCTAATGGAAGATGATCCTCAAATGCCGGGGCTCATTCCATTGATTCGTAAAGTCCGACCAGAATTACCCATAATCTACCGTTCTCATATCGAGATTCGTAGCGAGTGAGTTGGCAGTTTGCAGCTCCATCACTTTGTATTAACATAACAAAGTTTGGTTCACATAGCGGGTTCTCCACAGGAAGAAGTGTGGAAGTATTTATGGAATAACATTCAGCTTGCTGACTTGTTCATCAGTGAGTCTTGATACATTTCCGCGTTCTTTGTGATTGAACAATCTATCGCTGTAGGTCATCCCGTGAACAAATTTGTGCCAGCCGATGTCCCCGCCGAAAAAGTTGCACTTTTGGGGGCCGCTACCGACTGGTGAGGGTTTTCATGTTCTCACCTATGTGTGATTAATTTTACAAACTTCTGTGTCAGGCTTGATGGTTTGAACAAGGAACTTGCCCCGTGGGACTCAGCTTACTACATGGGGGAGTTCCGTAGTCTTTGTATCAAGGAAAAGATGAACGAGCTCAAGTGGCCGATCCGCCAATACATCATCCAGATCGCTCGATTTGACCCGGCGAAGGGTATTCCCAATGTCATCGACTCCTACGCGCAATTTAGGAAACTATATGCCCCTCAGTCGAAGAGCGAAGAAGATATTCCACAACTGTTGATTTGTGGCCACGGTGCTGTAGATGACCCTGATGCAAGCCTCATCTACGACCAAGTTCTCCAGTTGATCTATTCCGATGCGTATAGAGAATATGCAAAGGATATAGTTGTCATGAGATTGCCGCCTAGTGATCAATGTGAGTTTGTCTGTTTTGATGCACTGAGCAAGACTGAGCAGCTCTCATCATTTTCAGTATTGAATGCCCTTATGGCAAACGCTAGAATTGCACTTCAACTGTCTACCCGCGAAGGCTTCGAAGTAAAGGTTTCAGAAGCTATTCACGCTGGAGTCCCCATCATCGCATCTTTGACCGGCGGTATCCCTCTGCAGGTCGAGCATGGAAAGAGCGGCTACCTAACTGATCCTGGTGACAACGCTGCGGTTGCGAAGCACCTTCTTGAATTGTACACAGATGATGACCTGTGGCAGAAGGTATCGGATTACGCCAAGACACATGTGTCGGATGAAGTCGGTACTGTCGGTATGTACTGTTCAACATTTTGAGCTGTTCTGCAGATCTAATGTTTTTCGGATATTACCCTAGGTAATGCCGCAGCTTGGTTGTACCTGGCTGTCATGTACGGTGCAAGGAGAACGAAGATTCACCCTAATGGAGCCTGGTTGAATGACATGCTTCGCGAAGAGACGAGTGAACCATACAAGGAGGGTGAACCTAAACTTCCCAGAGGCAATCTCAACGTCCAAGGATAATCCAACTGTCAGGATCATGATATTCATAGAAAAGTATGTATACTTCATGATACGTAGAATACTATACGTGTATAGCCTATAGGTATGTACATATAACTAAGCAAGTAGTCGTGTCCCGAATACATCTCCCTTCGCTTACACTGCCCGACAGTGAAATCATTGACCCTTTGAAAGAGACGCGAGAATGATGATCTGATGAGCTGGTGACAAAGAGTGATTGTCAATCAAAAAAATCTCTCCTGAACGGCAACTTCATCTCTCTCTTCACCTTTTACCACAACCAAGCCCAAGCCTGCCTGTCATGATGGAAGTCGATATGCAGTCTCCCTCAAGCTCCCTTCGGCCTGCGTATGGCTCTTCGAAACGCGCACGCTCTCCTGACGAAACAAATTCACCAAGTCGACCATCGGTGCGCCTTGTTTTGACTTTCCTTCGTACAGTTACTCATCCTTCGCCGAAGAAACGTCTCACATTGGCCACTGGAATTGAATACAATCCGTCTCAACCCATTTATTTGCGTAGCTCGTCCTCAGCTGGCAGTAGCCGACAGCCATCTGAAGACTGGGTTCAACAAGCCGGTAGCTTGACAATCGACAGCCCGCTGTGCACTAAGGCTTCTGAGAGCTCACCATTTGAGGACTATGCAATGGCTGCTGATCAGCCAGTAGTTGGTATTTGGTTTTCATTCATTGCCACTGAAACTAATGGAAAACTGTTAAGCAAAATCCGTCTACCGCGGTCCCTCTAACTGCGACATATGGAAGACCACAGCTTCCTCCGTTACAGACATCTTTCTCTCGGCCGTCCGATGTCCGTCCAGATTATGCCACTGCTACTCAGGCTTTACCTCAAAGAGGCACTACTAATGACTCCAATTGCCAGCACTTAGCTCCGTCAATAAATGTTCTTCCTCCGACACCTAACGTGTCATTCCCTATGGCCTTTTCCTTGGCCGCTCGACCCTCCACACCGATGAATGAAAGCCCCATGTCCATACCTAACTCTCCTTCGAGTGCCACTATCTTGTCTCCTTCACGAAAACACCGCTTCGCTATGGGACCCCGCGCAGACTGCGAAAAATGTATCAGGGGTGTCAAAGGTCATTATATCCACATCGGTTAAAGAGCATAATCCACAGCTTTCGCACCCCACATCGTATCCTACATCTAATGAAAGAGGCTCTGTATAGTAGGCTGGTTGATCCTTGTAATGTTGTTATAGATATTTAGTCACTAGTTGTATATTTCACGCGTTAGTGTAGTATCCAGGCTTACCGCCTCATAATTATGACGGGGAAGTTGCAAATCGAGTTCGAGCTTGGTGTTCACAGCTCCCACAAGCGCCCCAACGAAGAGAGGCGCCAATTTCTCAAAATTGCCAAATTTGTCAGCCATGTTCTCAAAAATTTTGACCGCCTAGCGGTTCCTAGTCAAGATGTCCACGACCTTGCCATTATTCTGGCACCTTTCTTCTTCCTCCAAAAAAGACCGTCTAGATGCCTCTGTAAAACTTATATCGTCCCTGGAACATTTTCAAGCCCAATTCGAAGCATCAAGTCCCAGCGAGGAAGATGAAGGGAGCGATGAGAAGCCTGATGCTCTGGAGACCTTGAACGCACAAGACGTGTCATACTCTGTCAGACGTCTCACAAGAGGCCTTGCGAGTCCCAGGGAAAGCAGTAGATTGGGTTTCTCAGTTGCATTGACTGAGGTGAGTCCTTCCTACCATCAGTGTAGTGCTTTTCTCCGATTGAGTTTTATCAGTTGTTGTCCCGGATAGATACTGTAACATGCTCTCAAATATTTGCGCTTATAATGGATGCTACAAAATCCCAAGGCTCGATGACTGGCCAAGAGGAACGAGACGTATTATTTGCACGTCTTTTTGGCATGACTGCCATAATACAGTCCGGATTGATAGTACGGACAAAGCCATTACCCACTTCCCAATCCTCTGCTACTCTTGCTTCATCTTTCGAGGGATACGAACAAGTTTTGACGGAATTACTTGTTCTGGGTGAAAAGAAGTCATGGCTAAGGGAGAGCGCTTGGTGGGCAATAAGTTTGGCGGCTGATAGTCTCAATGCTGCTGAAGTACGATGGAAGGACGAAGCTGTACACGCTACCGCGCAACATCTGTTCGTAGAAAACAGAATTTGGTCTCCGGAAAAGATCGCTTTGGCACTCAAGCTGCAGAGTGCGTTTGAGGAATTCAACTGGCGTCCCTTGTTCTCTCCGACGTTCAAGAATCCGGACTTGCTCAGCAATGTAAATCTTCAAACTCTTGCCTTGATTTTAAAGGCAAGTGAACGCCGTGACAACAGTGACTGGCCTTTGATTTACATCGTTATCAGGATTCCAATAACGACGGAGGTGACGCCGATGCTCCAAAGACTGCAGCTGCTGGAGGCTGGAAAACCCAGCTTCATTACGTGTGGGATATCATGTTGGATCGCTTGCTCAACACCTCAAATGCGGTAAACAGCAATTTTCCAGAGTTCTTCCGAATCGTTGTGGATGGTATGTCAAAAGTATATGAACAGTGCCTTGTCTCAATTTCCATCTTAGAATCACTATTTTCATCGACTGCATCGCCGGAACGAAAATATTGGGGTTTCCAGGTGTTCCAAAAGGCACTCCATCTCGTCTCTGAAGACAATATGCCTATGCTTTTCACGAAGAACTTCATGCGGACTTGGATAAATCATCTATCGAAGCAGGATCGTTATTTGCACAAGGCCGCTAAACAAACTGTAGATATATCCCCTCTTCGGAGCTTCTGATGGTCATTGACGACACATACATATGCGCAGGTAGCGGAAATACAAACGTTTGTTCAACGCAACCCAACATTAGGCTTTGCCCTCATCCTTCAACTCACAGGATTTCATGGCTCTCAGCAGTTTGATAAAATCACAAAGACCAAAATGGTCGAGTCGATCATATCCACCATGGCTGCAGACGATATCAAGCAGTATATTGCTTACCTGTTAAATCAAGCAAATGACGGCGAGTGAGTTTTCTTTGGATTCTTCACATTTATCTGCGGTTGTCAATCTTTGAGCTTTGGTGGTGGTAGGGTCGAGGTGGAAATCATCAACGCTCGTAGACGATGGATCATCGACCAACTGTCTGCTTTAATTCAAAACGGCTCTATAGCGAAGACTGGTGAATGGGTGGAATCCGTCTTGGATTGGTTTGTGGTAAACGGCCTTTATGTGGTCAAAAAGAAGTCGGAGAAAAGTCGCTTTATCGGTGTAGGCTACTACTTTAAACTTTTTCTTCCCGTTTTTAATGATACTCGGACGGATTCAGCTTCGACAAATACCCAAACCACAATTCTCAGATGAGCTTCGCCATGCCTGTAGGGATAAACTCCTCAGCTGTCTGGCGGACCTCACGAATCACATAACGACCATCGAGAGCGGTTCGTCAGCTTGCTTACTTTTTTCTCTCGCCTTTTTCTCTGTACTAAATATCTCATTTCACTCTATCAGACAACGCAAAGGTCAAAATTGCTGGAGTTGCTGCCGATGGAGAATTATGGGTGACCAAAGTCCTATCAACAATCGAAGAGTTAAAACAGGACACGAAACACGTCTCTTCTATTGCGGAAATCGATGAAGAGGAGGAAGTTTTGCGGGCGAAGGTTAGAGAAGTTGTTGCTAAACTCAAAAAAGTCAGCCCACACACGGCGTGATTCGTAACGTTGTGTACACATCGTTGACCTTTTTTTATCTAGGTATCTGGTAATCAACAAGAAGCAGCGAGCGGAACGCAACTTCTTTTAGTTGCGTCTTTGGTGCAGCAATCTTGTTCAGAGGAGGTGGTATCATTAGAAACAATTGAAGTGCGTTTTCTTTCGTTTGTTAGCCTCTTAGAGGGTTACAATGTTCCCTTGTTCCTGATTTTTTCTGTTTCATCATACAGTTATGTACCAATGCTGCCACACGCGAATTTTCTTTGGATAAGGTCAAGAAGAAGACAAAAAAAGGACGTCCGCCCGCTTCTGCTCTTGTAGACGAAGAAGACAGCGACGACGATGGACCAGAGCCTATAGACGCCATCGTCGATACTATCATCGGTTTCATGGAAAAGTCCACGGCATACATGCGTTCCATCGGGAACCAAGTGTTCTCATTGATCTCTGGACAAGTCAAGAGTAGTACCATAGACCTTATTCTAACGGTGAGTCGAAACGGGATGTTATGATTTTCGGCGTTGATATTGATATGTCTTCTTCTAGCAACTTGAAACTCGAGATCCGGCAGCGGAGGATGAGGAGATGGATGAGGATGAGGATGAAGATGAAGATGATGAAGACGAGGACAAACCTACTAATGGTGAAGACGCTGAGGACGGGAGTCAATCATCCGACGACGACGAAGAGGATGACGAAAACGAGAATAGCGACAATGAAGAGGTCGATGAGGAGCTCCGTCAGAGGATCCTAGAAGCGCTATCCGTGAACGGGATAAAGGCTGCAAACGAAGACGATGAGGACAGCGAGGAAGAAGAATACATGGACGATGATCAAATGATGGCTATCGACGAACACCTCGCTGAAGTGTTCAGGTCAAGGGTGAATGAGAAGAAAGCTTCTAAAGGTATGTCCTTTAGACGCTCCCTCATAAGAACTTTGGTTTCCCCGACTAAATATATTCGATCCCTATACAGATCTCGACGCACAAAGAGAAGCTACGCATTTCAAAAATCGGGTTCTTGATCTAATCGATATATTCCTAAAGAAACAACCTTCGAGTCCGTTGATCGTTCGACTGATTATTCCGTTGGTTGATTTGATCACGCGGAGTACGACTGACGAGAAACAGCTTTCGGATAAAGCTAGGGGTATCACCCGGTCAAGGATAGGGAAGGCGAGAGAGTTTGCTTCCGCAGAAGAAAAGAAGGTAGAAGGAGGAGGAGGAAAGGAAGAAGGAGAAGGAGAAGAACAAGAAGTGATCTCAATCTTCGAAGCACTCCACAAACGCGCAAGAACAGAACGTTCACCAGACCATCTCTCCATCCTCAGTGACTGCTGCATCTATATCTCTGAAGTGATGCTTCACGCTGGAATGCAAGACCAAGTTGTCCTGCAATACCGCCACTCCCTCATCGACTTTATATCCCGCAAAAATTCTTCTCTCAATGTATCCTTCTTCCAACAATTTTTCCGGCGTTCCAGAACAGCTGCGTGGAATCTGAGGAATGATCTGTTGGAGGTTTCGGGCAAGGCTGCGAATCTGTACAGACAGTTTCAAGCATATCAATTGATTCACGATCTCCTTACTGAACCTCCGTTTGATGTGAGTATTACCTCCCTTCCCCTCTCCTTTGTCTATAATCAATTTGCAGATCCATCACGAAGTCACTCAATACCTCCAGGCCCTTTGCAAAACTTTGCTCGATGTGATATTCAGAACGTGCGATGGGAGTGATGATAGTCTAGGTTTAAACGCATCTCAGATGCGGGAGGTGTTAAGATTGGCATTGGTGGGTGCGCGACAGGCTCGGAAGGTGGCAGTAGCCGCCGAAGATGCCGCAGTACAAATCCCTCAACCTCAGAATGTTGTTGCAACAATTTGGGACTCAGCGGCATGGACTCGCGCAACAGACTTGCTGCTCGCATCGGAGAGGTTCAAGGGTGCAGCACAGATGTGTAAGCAGGTGGTGCAAATTGCGAGTGCACCATCGAATACGTCCCAGTCTCAGTCGAAGGGGAAGGATGAGAAAAAGGTGAATCCGAAGGGTAGTAAAGAAAGCAATGAAAGGCTTATGAAGGAGGAAGAGAAAAAGGGTGGGAAGGAGGAGGGGGGAGAGGTGAGGGGGGAGAAGAAGAGAACGTCCAGGAAAAGAAAAACGCCAGCGGCTGGCGCAGACGGTATAGAAGGTGAAAAGAGTGCACCATCGTTGGAAGGGCAAGGGAAAAAGGTGAAGAGGAAAAAAGTAGAGTAAACCGGTAAAACGATGAACGATATTATCATGGACCCCAGTAAAATTCCATATTGGCGGTATCAATTGCGAGCGCGAGTTGAAGCAATCTCGGCCTATAGTTACAGCACGCATTGTACAAATGCCAAATTGTCTTCACAAAGGCTGAAGCTCAACATTAAGCTAGTGGCGTAGCATACAGGAAAGAATCGAGCAGAACTTACTAGCGTCGTCAGCAAGCTGAAACAGAGGTCCAGGTGTCAGAAATTCGGGTCAAAATAAGAGCTTGGAATAACAAATACACGAGATAGATAATAGATAGATCCTGAGCCTGAGTAACCGTAAATTCCCCGGCATTGGAGGATACGAGTCGGTGTGTCCGTAAGAATCTATAATGATTTGGAGAGCGCCTCCGAGTCCTTTTGGGTCTGCGAATTCGGATCCTTCCATTACTGGGAGACATCGAGGCCCATGTGTTGCAGTTTCTTGTGGTGTTGTCCTAGGCTGATACAGATTCGAGTATTTCAGAATATTCAACATGGAGTATTCATGCTTTTTAATTAGAAAAACCGAGGATTTTCTATGCTCGATTGAGTATCACTACTACTGTTACTAGCCCCGACAGGGACAGTGGTGGTAGTCCTTATGAAGGACAGAAGAAGAAGATAGCTCATTGCAAAAACGCACGTCCCAGAGGACTTCAATGATGAAGTCTAATGAAGCGGGGAGCATTGTTGAGAAGTTCGTTCGAACAGAACAGCCTGGAATTAGGATACTTAGCTATACTTGACCGCCTGTTTTTTGGTTCATATTTTTCAGTTTCTAGAGGATTCTAGTTTTTCGACCAACAAGAAAGAGCTAGGTTGGGAGCTGTTGAGAGTGAAGCAGGACTCGTTGACAAATACACTTCAAAAGAGAGAGAAAACGACTCTGTGTGAGTGAGGCTGGGGGGGGAAGAAATTAAAAAGAACCTCGACACTTGAATGATTCTGATTGCGATTGTGGAAGTTTAAAAAAATGAGAAAGTTGATCGACTCTGTTCTGATTAAGTGACACCAATATCCTTCTTAACACCACCTTCAAGGCTCAAACACCACTTTAGACTCTTTATCTTTAGCTTCGACATCCTCCCCACCCTCAACGTCAACTTGGACATCCACACCATGTATTAGAATAGGTACAATGGGTACAGTCGATACGAACCCAATCCTCGGCGGATCCCACGACGGATGGACAGTATCCCCATAATAAAACGCCGCGATCACGCTTGAAATGAAGAAGGGTGTTAGAGAAAGGGCATTCGAAAGAAACGCAAAAAATAAAGTGGAGAGTTGATACAATGGATGGATGGAAAACGGAAACTCTTGCACAAAGTACACCGCTATATATAGTCCAGTACTCACTTTTTCAAGAACGGATCACCCAAACTCCAACTATACAAATACCCTCCTCCTCCTCCTCCAGTGGCGGTTGTAGTGGTGGGGACGTCCGTGGGAGCGAGGTTCAGGTAACAATGTCGTTTCTTACTCCCATTGCCTTTTTTTTCCTCCGCATTTCCATTATCCTCATCATTCTCGTACTCTGAATCCCCTTGCTGTGAATCTCCGTCTTCATCCTCCTCCTCGACCCACACCAAATCCCTCCATTCCACAGGAAACATCCTCCCCCCGATCTGGAACGCGAGTGTGTGTGGGGTGGTGCAGGATGTCGATGTGTCAGTTGATTGGTGAGAGGAAGAAGAGGTATCTTTCCGCCTTATAACATCCGCAATATACTCCACAACATCCGGAGGACCTCGGATGAGTGAGTTTCCCTACATAAAGCAAACAGAGCAAAAGAAAAGGAACAACTTCTGAATCATCTTTCCATATTGTGAACTCACCGTATCAATCAACGCCGTAACACCAATATCCCCGCTCTCGAGCTCGGCAGGATCGGGAATCCTGTTTCCATCGAGATAGACACCGTCGATGGGAATTTCCCATGTAATCGGATACACCTCGTCCTCTGCACCAACTCCACCTTTTAACCCGCCCTGCGGGACAGTGTATCGTCGAACAAGGTTCCAGGTTAGGTCGGCGTCGGTGAGGTTGGGGGGGAGACCGCCGATGGTTAGGAGGCCGGGGGTAATGCGGTTGGGTGAAGTAGCACTTTCGCGGGGATGTTCACGAAGAGCAGCAACTTCACCTCCTAATCCGAGATCTACACCATATCCATATCCATATCCTGGATGAAAGATACCGCCATCGCCGTACGAATCACCAGTATTTGTCACCCGCTGTAAACTCACGCTAAACATCGGTCTCATATTTATTATATCCTGACTTTGAGTTTGTTGCTGGCCTTGCGCACCAGTAACGATCCTCCAAATTGGCGGACCCGAGACGTTGAATGCGGCTAGGAGACGGGGGGTCCATGGCGACGGGCCGGTGGAGGAGTGCCTACGATTGTTCTTCTTGGGTTGTATGTTATCTTGATTATCTTGATTATTCGCATCTTGCCCTTGTTGGTCTTCACTGGTACCTCCGTATTTTGATAAATCAGGAATTGTTCTCCGGTTGAAGAATCTTTGATTGAGGAAAGTAGGACCTCTCCGAGCAAAGTGCTTAGAGTTGGAGTTGGCATTGTAGTCTGTCTCGGCCTTCGTGTTATCGTTATGATTTGAATGGTCGTATATTTCCTTCTCAAACATCTCAAGAAACAACGCACTGCCAAAATCAATTAGCTCAAACTGTCATCGAACTCAAAGTAAAACTCGCCTATTAACAGGAAACCCCAATCCTAAAATCCCCACACATCCTGTCTCCAACACACTCGTATTCGTATCGTTAATCGCTGCGAATATTTGAGATTTGAGGTTCAAACTTGCAACTGCAGCTGAATCAATCCCGATAACTCCCGACGCATGTGTACCAGTCCTTGAATCACCGTATAACAGCGAGATTGGATATGTCGTAGACCGAAAACCACTAATATTGTCGACGATAATCCACAGATCAGACGATCCGGTATCAATATCCACCACAACCTCTCTACCACCGATCTTGAGTGGTATCTTGTATGTCACATCCAGAAAGTCTGTTACGTGGACCGTCGTCGAGTACAATCTCCGTCTATCCCTTGCCGCCTTCGTTCTGGACCCTCGAGTACGATATATAGGTACGTGTATACCCGCGAAATCCTTATTGATTTTCTTCTTATTGCTGTGGGTCGAGGTGATCTGAGCGGGTGAAAGTGCCAGAACCAGAACCAGAACCAGAGAAGTACGCATTGATTTTGAACCAGTGGCAGCAGAGGTGGTTTGGGCGATAGTCACGTGGCTCAAGCGCGACGGATTCTCGGTCACGTTTCTTGCTCTAACTCGTTGCCTTGGACAACCCGCCGCCAACTTTTTCCCATATTTATTATGTACATTAAATATATTCCGACTTCGACTATGTATCATTTACCTGTGATAAAAGCTTCCTCATCATCCCTAGAACCAATCCCGGTTCCAGGGAATGATTTCCTTCAGGTTGTACTCGTTCTCCCCTATCCTTCAATCCTCGCACCACGGATATCAGTCTCACAGCATTGCGCACTCTATTCCTCTCAACTCGCCCCTTCACCACCTCCCGCATCATCGCAGATCTCTCCGACGCAGCACGCAACAAATCCTCCGGCAGACCCGCCATCCTCCCACATTCCACTCCGAATGAATCTTGTGCGATTCCCTTCCCAACCCGATACATGAACACTACATCCCTCGTCCCATCAATCCGCTCCTCCGTTGTATACCCCATATGTAAGTTCTCCACCTCCCCAGGACATTGTCTTTGAATCTCCGCAGCAACAAGAGGGTAATGCGTGATGAAAAGCGTTTTGCATCGGGTGGTGGTGAGGAGGTGGTGTAACACTGCGTGGGCGATCGACATCTGTGATATTAAGTCGTTATTTGTATATCAGGTGTGCAAAAAAACGGAACTAACTCCATCAAAAGTCGACGTACCCCTCCCAAGCTCATCAAGAATAACAAGACTCTTCTTCGTAGCCGAGTGGAGAATCTCCCTCGTCTCAGACATTTCTACCATGAATGTCGACCGGCCCCGTGCAATGTCGTCCCAGGCTATGTATATAGAATGTTGATATGAGAGGATAGATATCACCAAAGAAAAGCAGAGAAGAGAGGGAAGGAAGAAAGAAGAGAAATTACAGCACCCAACCACTCACCTCCCATCCTAGTATAAACCCCATCCAACATTCCCATTCTCACCGATTCCGCGGGGACATAACACCCAATCTGTGCCATGATCGCAATGAGAGCGACCATCCGGACTGAAGAACTTTTCCTAAAATAAAATAAAAATCCGTTTCATACTATTTTTGATAGAAGAAAGGAACTCGAAGACTCACCCTCCCATATTCGGTCCAGTAACAATCTTACTCCTCGGTTCCCTCTGGGAGCCCATCCGAATTGTGTTGGGAATAAACGGATCAGAACGCAACAGCTCAATCATCGGATGCCTTCCTTCCACGATTTCGAGTTGGTCAGTGTCCACAAATTTGGGTCGAGTGTAGCTTGCGCTGGGCTGTGTATTATACAATTCAAATTTGAGGTCAGCCACTCAGAAGGAAGGAAGGAGGGATAGGAAGGAGGGATTTCAGAAAAAATTTGATGTAACTCAACTTGTAACCCGACCTGAGCCAAACTAATAAGACAATCAGCTTCAGCAAGTTTATTCACCGCATTCCGCATCGTCGCGTAATGGTTCTCTGAGATCTCGTCCAGGAATAACGAATATGCATGGTTGGCTTCGATCTGCAGTGGATGAGGAATGAGATGGGAATAGTGCAAGTAGAGCAAGTAGGGCGAGGTGCAAATGGTGTAAAGGAATACATACATCGAGGGTTTCCTGCCACCGATACCTCTCCTCCAACTTCAATTGTACATCAGACGGCCGATATCTAGCTTTGCTCTTCGTTCTGAAAGGTTCCAAATCAATGTGAAGTGAGTGGGCGAGTAAGTTGCGAATAGAAGGAATACAGGATAGCGTTCCATGAAGAAAGAGGACGGGGTAGAAGTGGGAGTAGGTCAGATTGCTACATACGCTGAAATTAAACGCCACGACACTGGTATATCGATTCGAGCACTCTTTTCTACTTCCACCAAGAACTAGAAAATTGGCGCAAGGAGGCAATACGGTTTGTAAGATGATCCGGATATATGAAAACATCGTAATACAGTGATGATATCTCACCTCTTCTCCTGCCACCGTTTCATATTCAAGTGAAGGTCGTTTAAGAATCTTTCGAACTGTGACATGTAAGGTGCGTTAGTATGAGAAACCTCGACATACGCAGGGAAATAAAAACCTGTTTTGAGCATCTCTCGCAGTTCTATCTCCACTGCATGCAGTCCCTAATGAAACCGGGATCAGTTGTCATATCCTGGACTATCTCATCTTTCTCAAAGAAAGCACAATCCCCACTGACCATTCTCGTTTCTTCAATCCTAGGATACTTCTCTTTATCAAGCCACAACTCATCCTTCCGTCCTTCAGCTGCGCGCTTCATGCAAATGTGCCCAATCAATTCAGTTATCGAGCTTCGCAGAGCGGGAAACGCGTGTATCATGTCATTAAGGAGCGGAGATTTGAATCCTGCTTGCGAGGAATCACTGTCTCGCATGGGTTCAAACGCAAAAGCGATTTTCTTGAAGGCTGAAAGAAGGATCGCCAGTTCTTGTGGGGTGCACTGTGTGTATGTATGTGTAATTTAAAGAAGGGATTCAAGACTGTCAGACGTACCTGACCATATTGGATCCTACATAGTCCCCTTGCGAGATCAGGTAGTCTTTTGAGTATTTGGCGGAGGGTGACGAGTTTATCAGAGGAGCTAGTGATGATCTCTTCCACCGCGTCAACGCGTTCTTGAAGAACGCTGGAAAGAATCAGGTAGTTAGTACAGAATCGGACCAGGTGTGCTGAATACGTACACTCTATTTGTCAGAGGATGACCAACCCAATTCTTCATCAGCCGCGCACCGAACTTTGTCTTTGTTTGATCCAAGACCCAGAGGAGTGAACCATGCACAGTATGATCAGTCTCGTTCTCGAATATTTCGAGGTTGCGAAGAGTGTTTGCAGCGAGAACCATGTGCGACCTTTCGCTGAATTTCGTGAAAAACTTGGTTTCTAGAAGGACATCCGCGACGTTGTACGTCGAAAGGTGCTTGACCATATGAGCGAGACCGATCACAAGTTCCGGGGAAAAAGCCGTAATGGAGGCTAGGAGTTTGCCTGTAGGTTTATAGGTCAATAAGAGGTCGGGAAAAGAAGATGAAAAGGTCAGAACCTGTTCTAAGATTTTCAGAAGCTGATACAGTATTTCGTTTCTCAGTATAGAAAGTAGAGAGAAAAGAAAAGGCTTCGGTATAGGCCATAATTTTCTGAAAACGTTCAATCCTAACGCCTGGGGTACCGCCCGATATAGTACTATCCGAAGGAGTGAGTGAAGGGACGTCAGACAAGTAATGGAAGACGGCAACCTTGTAAGCTCAGCTAACAGCTTCTCAGTTGGCCGTGTCAACCCATCTCTCGAACACAGCAGCTCTGCAGGTTTTATGTGGGCTAATCTCGTCTGTAAAACTTTAGTGGAATTTACATTCTATCTAACCTGACATACCTCGAGCTCAAGCCTCATCAGAGTGTCCTCAAATTCATCATACACGACGTCGCCGGTACTTGGACATACACTGATAAGTGCAATTGAAACATCACTTTCCTTGCCGGCCTTTCTATCTTCCACGATGCATAGGAAAGGTGGCGGGGAATGCGTTGCCGTCATATCGACAGAGTCCATAGCATCAACATATCTGGCAGGCGGGCGAGGATCAGCTAAATAATAATGATGCTCGCAAGAAATTCGCGTACGTGGCTGCAGTGTATAAACGCACCAGTTTTCGTTCGAACGGCGCGTTTCGATTTTCTCCGACTTTCTTCAGCGCTGCAGTTTCTACCTGATTGACTATCCCTACACGATGCCCATGAGACAAAAGACTACTCAACAGATGAGTATTCAGATTTATCTAATAGTTCCATTAAATGCACTTTTTCAAATGAATATCTCGCCGTTCAACAGGTATGGACGCGACAGTAAAGTTTCGATCGCGGAAGGCAACCATTCCCAACACACTTGCAGCGATCTACAATTTCTTGAATGAGTTCAAGGGTGAATACTATTGCTGCGACGTACTTTGGCATCTTCATCGAAGAATTTGTATTTGTATCCAACTTCGATCATTAACAATGTCCCAGGATTATTACCCTTGAGCTTTAACACCTATTCAATGACAATAGTTTGTCAGTAAACGCAGAAAAATAGGAAACTGTAATGTTACCTGCTTCTCGAGGGGTGTCCATGGTTCTCCACTGGGGCCTAGTTCTTCCGGTCGTTTCGTCCTCGGCATGGCCTTTTGTTTCCCTTTCGAGATATTACTGGTGGAGGCATTACTTGTGGCCCAGAATTCCGGCTCTGAATCAGTGTCTCTATTTTCATCAATGGCTCCACTTTGATTTCTACCGGATGAGCCCTTGTCGGTGGAAGAGCGGCCTTGAAGGAAGAAGGAAGACTCTCTCTCAAGCAAAAGCTTCTTCTTCAGAGCTTCACGCTTCGACAACTTGTTCGAACCTAACTCTGAGTTTGAAATGTGTGTCCTGTCCTTCTCAGTTGAAGTGGAATGGGAAGAGGCAAATTTCCACTGTTCTGCCCTGTTGTAAGATGCAGAAGCAGATGAAAATTTAGATGGGCCAGAAGAGATGTCGAGGGAAGTTGATGAACCTCTCTGTCTCTTGAACGGACGCTCCTCGTCAGAAGAATCTATAGTAAGGTCCACTATCGTACTGGCTCTTCTTTTCGCCTTCTTTGGACTTGGAGAGGGCGTGAAGTAGGACGATAGCCTTGTCTGATGTTGGACTTCAGGACTTCGAGGCATCGTGAAGATGGTTGTCAAAGTATTATAAAGAAGCGCTCAGGAGGTGGCGCAACGCGTCAGAGCAAGAGCACGTGGAACGATCCTTCCGCAAATTCCGATGCTGTCTGTTGGATTCCACCATGTCAGAGCTTTCCGTCCTCTGGGCGTATCCAAACTCAGATATACTTCACTGCAAATTCGTCTGAACTCTAGTTTGCTGGATGGTCCTCCCGTCACCGAAACAAATCGTCGGTATCACAGAATTATTATTTTTTCTGCGCCCCTCCTGACTTTCCTGGCTTTCACTCACTTAGGTGCTGAGGCCACCATGAAGCGGTTCTGGAAGACAGTGGGGATAGAGGACCGGAGAGAAGGAATAGCAATTACTTTAGACAAACGTGCCCTCAAAACTCCTTCAGGACATACCCTCTTACTTCCCCATAATAAGCGTCTGGTGGCCACCCTCATAGCGACGGAATGGGAGAATCAAAGGATTGTCTTGAAACCCCATGCGCTACCTATGGTCAGTTTGATATCGTGACCCATGGACTGCATAGGACTGAAGACGCTTCACAGACATCTTTAGCGTCAAGAGCAATAGACAATTTTGCGGACTCGGAGTCACGGAAGAACGTCCGACAATCCCTGATACAATACTTAGATACTGATACTATATGGTACTTATGACTTATGCAATTATCTCCGCGGTTTGACTCTCCTCTAGTTTTTATCAAGACTATCCCCCACCTCTTATACGACAACAAGAAACACACTGGGATCCTCTGTTCGCCTGGGTTGAAGAAAATTTTGGCGCCAAGCTTGTGAAATTTACGTCGATCCTCTCTAATTCCCAGTCAGAGGAGAGCAAGAAAAAGCTGTCACTCGTTATAGACGATTTTAACCAATGGGAAATGGCTGGTGCGCAATACATCATTAATCGGCCCTTGAATATATCTAACTCACATCTCCACGCAGCTTTGGAGCGCGCTATACATGCCACAAAATCATTTGTCATCGCTCTAGCTTTGGTCAAGCGTCGATTGAATGTTGATCAAGCATCTGACGCTGCCGGAGTTGAAGTCAACAGCCAGATAGAGCGCTGGGGAGAAGTCGAAGACAGTGAGTTTAAATCGTACAACGGGTAATAATACACTTGTCTCATTCCATTTCAGCGCACGATGTAGACTTCCACGATATCCGCAGACAGCTGGGTAGTGCTGCTTCTCTCTTGTCGGCTGCTTAAAATGATATAAATACGATGTTCTTGCATCTACTATCGTCGTGCAGACAAAATTTACTGAAGAGAAAAGCCTGCCTGGTAATACACGCTCGATCTCTGTCTCCCACTCCTCGTTCGGGAGATTCCCGTGACGAACGAGATGGCAGAATCAGCGTTACAACTGCAGCTTCAGCTTCAACACTGAGCCTGAAAGAAATCGGAGGCCGCTCATATAAACTTGAGGCTAGTGAAAACTTCATATGAGTAGACCTTGCTAGCTATCCCGTCCTTGCCTCTTCTGCCCACGGCCCCCTGATAACTTTCCTTTGTCGAACGTCTCCGAATGCAGATCGTAAATAAACATTGGAGCGCGTAGGTAGCATTGTGTTCGCTACCTTTAAGTGGAGTGTCTTTGCGATGCTTCGAATCTCATCGCAAGTTTTGTCTTCTCTGACGAGTCTTCGGCCTTCTTAGGCATGGTCCGCAATACATATCTGCTTTGCGAGCGGCTCGAGCAAGGGTCTAGAGGCCCGAATAACTTTCCTTGGACCATTTAAATTCATTCTTCGTGGATATTAACCAACCTCGGGGCACACCACCTCGACAGATCAAGTATATTGGGCTAGTGGACCATGCATTACTGCATTATCAATACCTATATGTAATATACGCCTCGGGAACGAATCGCACATATCATGAATGCAATTGCTAACTTGCTCGAAGCAGCTTCAAAAGATGCGATTTCTATACATCCTGCGTCATCTTTCCGATATCAGTTCATTTGATTCAAAATCATAGATTCTGTCAGCGGGTAATCCAGGAATCAAAACATAGTTCAATTGTTAATCATGTAACTCGTTCCCCCAATGACGAAAGGTATCGCAAACTAACGCTATTCGACGAATACTCGGATAGAGTTCGGAGGTCACTCTGAGAGTATGTCATCCCTTCCAATGGCATTAATTGTAAGGGTTTCCCGCATTCACCCATGTGGCCCAAGGCTCAATGGGAGCTAAATTTCACTACTATTCTACGACTGCTATTTCAGCTTCAAAACATTGGATCGATGACGATGGCACCAGATAGGCAGTATGAAAACCTGCAGTGACCAGATAGAGTAACGCTCATGCTCCGATAAAACTTGGACATATGTCGCTACCCCAATTGCAATCCTACTTTCACAATCAATAGTACTCACTCAGCATGTCTCGTCCTCCGGTACTCGACTCATTCAACCCCTTTGCAGTCCACCCATTTACCAACAGTGCTTGCTTAGCGCCACACAACAAACCACACAATCCTAGCGAGACTATGTCCGAGGCGAACATTTCGCCGCCACAGGTCATATTTCCGATACCCCAGCGAGTCTCCACGCAGAATTTTCTATCTGTGCAAAATTCGAAGCCTAAACCCGTATTCGTTCCATTCAGAAAAGAAACGGTCTCTCCCGAGCTTTATGTCAGGCATCCTGACAGAAAATGGAATTGACAATGAGCATAGTGAAACGATGCCCTAGTATGTTGAACCAGATCGAATTGAGAAGGCGTTGATACTAATTACTCCGCAAAGATGTCGTTTCATACATCCAAGATAATTGATGCTGGTTTCGCCTTGCTGGGAAGGGGTTTCGGCTCCTCCTTCAAACCAAAAAAATCATTTACAGCCTGTAAGCTAAAAACATCGCCGTAACCGTCGGAAGGAAGCATAGAGACGAATTCCATTATGTTGTGGGTGCTCGTACAATGCGCGCCGCGTATCAATGGATAAGGAGGAACAGGTTTGAGGTATATTGGAACCTCAAAGGTTCCGGAAGTAGGGGCGAGCTATCGTGTATTGAGCGCAAGTAAATACGAATTGAATCCACGCACCATATGAGACCTATCGGATGCAAAGCGATCCAGAAAAATGTTCGCAGATACAACTCTGAAGTAACTGTGCTGTCATGTTTAGACCCATAGCCTAACTATGTATACACACTACTACACTCACCTTTGTAATTCCTCGAGAACGTTCACAGAAAATGTCTGCACGAGATAGGCTGTTACGGCGTTGGAAAGTACAAAGTATAAGCTAAGTAGCACCCTTAAGCTTACTGTCAAAGGTTACAGGTATACCCAATCGCGTATCGAAGTCATACACCCAACTCTGAACACTTGTGGAGATATTTCGAGAACGTAAGACGGCAACAACATGATAGTCCCATATGACAGGGCAGCCTAGCTCTTCTGAGAGTTTCTGGTTCCATAATGCAACCTGTAAGGTCAAGTGAATATTGAGATCAGCTTTCCCCACAATGAATGCGCGCCGTTTTGCTATGATTCGAGATGAAGACCGCAAAGACATCCCAGTCTTCAGATAACGAGGAATCCCGAGAAAACGACTGAATAAGAAGATACACATTTTCCTCGCACCAATGAGATGTGTAAGCTGCATCTTGAGGAAGTTCTGGTGGTTTGAGGAACATAACGAAGTACAAATTGAAATTATTTACAAGTGCTCAGCAAGAGGGAAGGCGCCAAACGCGTGGGAATATGGTCAACGACAGTTCCTCTTTGTACCATACCTTCATTCACCTCTATCGATAATGAGCTCAGGTTCCTCTTCTAGCGTTACCAATGGACTTCACCCTCACCCAGACGTCTCAGATCACATAAATCATGTTTCTCATTTGAACGGATTTGCTGACCCGTGCGTATCTTCAACTTCCAGTCTCATACGTGAACCTTTATGTCCTGTTTTTCAGTTCCCCTCACAATCAAAAGATCATTGACTATCTGTACAATTACGGCTTTCAGCGTGGCGTGAGCAACTTCATTCAATATATGGCACCTTCCTTGTTATCCTGATTTTTTCCCCTCAGGAATATGCCGACACAGTGCTTGTGAGCCTTTTCTGAAGCTGTAATCCCAATTCACGGTCTGAAAGTCTTCTTCAAGCATGTACATCAAAATGTATATCGACTTCATGCCATAATATTATCTCGTTCCCCTTTCTTGGTTCAGTTATTATCTACTTCTCCACAAGTCCAGGTCGGCGTTCCTCGAACGATCTATGTGCCAGTGGAGCGAGAGCCGGAAGTCACCCAGGAAGGTTTCGCTATAGGTGTGTACTATGCTTCTGCAACGTAGAAGACTCATTAACGCGTCCGTCGAACAGCTGTGGGCTATCTTTATTCCTCTGTCTCTCTGAGGCTTATTCGACCAGAGAACGCCAGAGCTGTACTTGCTGCTGGATGCATGCTAGGAGGCATGGATGATCTATGCGAGCTTGCTTATGCCACATGCAAACGTTCGATCTCTGTTGACACCATAGGCGCTTGGCTCGAATTTGTTGACGCGATCCCTCCTTCATCAAGTGGCGCAGAAACTCCTGGGCCAGACCTTTCTCCTATCAGAATATATGGGCCTTATGTACAGAGACTGCGTGATGATGTCTTCCACTTTTTGGTAGTGACTCTTCCCAATATTCTGGAAATACACGCCACTCCTTCTGAAGGTACACCGACAACTCCGGAAAACGGACGCGAAGTCTTGCTTCAAGTGTTCTCTAGGATACCATTTGACATGTTCAAGGCTGCTGTAGAGTCACCCAATTTCCAAATCGGTATGTAAAGAACTTATCTCGTAATACCAGTTCGTGATGTTCACGTATCCCTAGGATCGGACCAGACGAGGTTCAAATTTGCCAAAGAGGCCATTGAGGCAAGGAGACGTGGTATTGCACGAGGACTCGAAGAGACAGTTGTGCTAGCTTTCGGTGGAGGGAACTTTGGAACCAGTGCTGTACACGTCACTCGAAAGACGCGTAAGCGGCCGTTGTGGAAGGTCAATTCCTGATAGATTCTTGAGTTGTAAGTAAGTTAGCATGAATCTTACAATTCTTGAGCTCCATTATTTTCTCCTATGTTGCCGAGTATGTTTTCAGCTTTGCCGCTCGCTACCTGAGCCTATCTCAAATTGCTGAGTGGCAAACCTTCTGATATAGACATATGTTTTCAGTCCCATGAACAACTTGCGCGTCTGAACGAAGATGCATACGACATTCGTATCGTCCAAGCTCCAGACCCTCGGAATACTAAAAAACATGCAGATGATGGCCTATGATGGCACGGCACCTTTCAGGTTTCTACTTTGGACGCGCAAATAACTTCGTCAGAACGTGCGGAGTCCAGGAACAGTCAGCATATGGTCCATCCTGGTCCATGATGAACTCTCTAATTTAGGGAAAGTCCGGTTTGGTGCACACTTTTAAGTTTTAGTGTCCGAGACTGACAGCTTGCAAGCTGTTAATGAAACAAGGAACAAGAGCACAAGTAAAGACGCGACAAATTATAGCAGAACCATTGAAGAGTAGGACGTCCTCATCGTCCACCAACAATCCAAGTGGCCGCTTTTTTATTCATGCGCCACTATCGATTACTTATTCCCATGGAACACGCGCGTATCACCGGGGTTAAGTCCCAGGGAAGTGACTTAAAAAGACCAGACCTCCGATGTTCAAGAGTCAGAGATCTTTCCAAACTTTCAAATGGGAGAACCAACTTACGACCTTTTCTTTACTGGCCAAGATGACCCTCGCAACTGCGTTGTCATCGGTGAAGATACAAAGCCCGTGTTCTTTTCATTCGAAACTTTCCAAAGAGACCTCAGTACACGAACGATGGTAAGTAAAGCAAGTAATGATGGATCTGCGATGACTTTTATCTACAGGTAACGCGAGGCAAAGACCTGATTGCCTCTCTAGAATGGAGTCCAGGAACTCATTCAGGGATGGTCAACATTGGAACAAGACAACTACTCATGTCGCAGCTCGTGTTACCTGGTTCCTCCAGCCAGTCAGTCGCCTACAGTATTTCTTTTTTTCTCGTGTTGCTAGACTCAGTTGGAGACAGTGTTCGTAACTTCGTGTCGGGTAGCGACGGAAGAACATATGAGTGGAGGCGGTGTTATCCAGACACTTCAGGCTACGATGTAAGATTTATGATTTTACTGCTATTTTGTCTTCGGCCCACTGATTCCGAGTGTAGTTATTTCTTCTGCCCAATAATATGCGAATAGCTGCTTTTCGAAAGATGAACGCCCAGACGGTAGTTGGCCCATCTCATGCCTTGCTGCAATATCAATTTGCTCACGACCCCCTTCTTCTCGAAGCACTTCTCTCCCTCTGCATTTTCAGATTGACTGATCTTCACGGATTGTAACTCGTATAAACACATTTTATTTCTCGTATCCAATCCCATAGACAATGTTTTTATTTAAAAAATATACAAAGTGAATCCAAATAAATTAGCAGTCAAACAGTTTTCATAGCACCTAGCATATGCTCAAGGCGCTCCTCAACGGTTAAATAATCAGTGCCAGTATGCCCAGTCATCGAAGATGTCGCTGAATGGGAAT
This sequence comes from Lentinula lateritia, assembly GCA_028011325.1. Taxonomy (NCBI): domain Eukaryota; kingdom Fungi; phylum Basidiomycota; class Agaricomycetes; order Agaricales; family Omphalotaceae; genus Lentinula; species Lentinula lateritia. The sequence goes on along the minus strand of JANVFT010000029.1, from coordinate 344,281 downwards.
ATTCGGCCTGTCCTTGCGAAAAGTTGAAAGCTCCTGCGTCCATACCCTGCGACAGGTTCTCTATCAAACGTCCTATCTGCGCAGAGGAGGTATAGTAAACCTATGATAAAACGATCAGAGTAAGCGTTCGCAATTCTGGATCAGAACTTACTTTTGTTTCGGGTCTGTTCTTCCCTTGAACGATCTTTCTCCGCGATAGATATGAGGAATTACTTCCTTTGGATCCAGTCCTCGTGTGATCTTTAACGAAAACCTGAACGCCTTCATCATTATCGTAATCAGACTGGAAGCTGGTTCGGCCCGCATACAACGACTCTACATCGTCATCACGAAGACCATTGACAATTGACCTAGGCAAAGCATCAGAATAGAGAACCTGATATGATGAAATGTACCCACCAGATGGTTTCCCCGTTGGCGAGCTCAATCACTTCTAACGCTGGACCAGGATCAGATGAACCACTGCCTTCTGCAGGTGCTGACTGAGAGCCCTTTTCACCTGTATACATGTCATATCTAGATTCAGAGATGAGAATTGGAGGTATAACATTCGAAGTATACGCATACACCGAGTCATATGGTGTGTTCGACTGTCCGCCAGCAGAAGGAACCGCTAGGCCTTTATCCATCCGAGCTGCCCAAGATTGAGGAAGCTGGGGGACAGGAGGAGATTCGTCAGCGGAGAACCGTTTACCAGTTGGTGAATGTGGAGGCGGCGGTGTCGGTACTCTTTCATGAATTGAACGATTGGATGAAGTGGCACTTATCGCACTAGCTCGGCGACGATGGGAAGAATTCTTTCTCCCCAACGCATTGAGATCTGCAACAGAAACCCCACGATCCTCGGGATAGATGATAGTTCTCCGGATAACAGTATTTGTATCATCTGGTCCACGTTGGCGAGGCCGGCGGACCCCAACATTTTCGTTTTGTTTCATTGATGATTTCCGCGAAACTGGCATCTTACTAGCACGATGACCTGGATCCTCGAACGTGGACCACTCGCTTTGCGGAGTGGGACTTTGGAACTGACGTTCGTCACGACTTTCCTGTCTCGATTTAGTGGCAGACGAGTTGTTACGGGTCAACATCGTCCAATCCGTCGACTTGGACGAGATAGATCCTGAACGAACAAGGAGCTCGCTCAATTTGCTTTGATCAAGACCGAGATCGTTTGCAGCATTAAAGAGTTGCTTCAATGCCTGTGATTCATATTGATTTACGCCATCTCCTGAATCATCACTAGGGTGCATGTGAAGCTGTGGGGTTAAAGGGGTTTGCGATGATGAAGACGGTGACTGGGATGGATGTAAAAATTGAGCGTGGGTTTCTCTTGCCGGCTTGACTTCCTTTTCCTCTGTCAGAGGAGAGTTCGAAAGAGAAAGTGGATTCTGAACCGGGGACATTTGGTACGGTGAAGGACGAAGTTGCTGGCCCTTGTATTCAACAGAGTCTGCAGTACGCACTTTACCTCTAAACCGAGCCATAAATCCTTTTAATCCTGGTCCAGCTGAAGCGGGCGGACTGGGTACTGGTACAGCTGGTACTCGGAATCGACCAATTTCAGTAGCGCTGACCGCCGAATCCATAGGATGAAGCTTGGATGAGTCGTAGCGAGCAAACTGGGGTTGGCTACTATGAGGTGATGGGTTGGATTTTACATCCAATGGGTAAGGAGTGACTTTAATTTCTTCAATGGGTATATTACCCTTTCGTAGAGTTCCTCTGAGCTTTCTGAAGCGAGAAGCAATTTTTGAAGGTGGACCAGAGGAAGTAGCACTTGTAAATGGCGGGGTGCGTAGGGGTATCGTATCGACGCTGGTCGAAGCGGAAAGCAGAGTAGGTGTAGATATTTGATTTGTATTGAACTTCTTTCGGACCGGTCCTGGTGATACAAGTCCTTCTTTCGATAGATTGGAATTAGAAGGCCGCTTTCGAAGAGCTAACATGGCAGCATCTGTCTTGCGCTGAATTTCGCGTGCAAGCTCTGCCTGTGCCTCGGGTGTTTGCGGAATATGCGGAGTCGAGGGACTACGCAGAGGATTGTAAAGCGCTGATTGTGATGGTGACGAGAGACCTATGGTTGAGGTATCCAAGGACGAAGTCGTTAGATTGAGCGGTAATGTAGTGGTGAGGTCTTTTTCTTTAAATGATTTGGGTTGCAGGCTATCATCTTCCGGGGACGATGCGCCTGCGGGGGGCAACCCTTCATGTGTTTCCTCACCGAAGAGTATTTGGGCAAGGTCACGATTTCTGCGCGTTGTGGGAGATACGTCTTGAGATGCCGACGGGGCATCCGCATTGTTGATCGCAGGAGATGACGAATCATAAGAAACATCATTGTGCTGTGTATTTATACTCTCCAGTACCGAATTGAGCAATGCGCTCGCTTTAGAGATCTGATCGCTGTTCATCGCAGAAGACCCATCTATGGGTTGTGGTTGTTGAGGAGACGGAGTCGTGATCTGAACAAGACATACAGATGAATCGAAGACCAACAATAGAAAGACGAAAACCTTACCGTGTAGTTGAGAGAATAGTTTGACTGTGAAGTCGACGGACGACGTCTCCGTAACGAAGGAACGCGTTCTCGTGTCTCAGATACAGTCATGTTTTTGGATGCAACCGCGCTAACTAAGGTCTCTTGGATAGCAGTGAAATCCAACTTATGCAAGCCTGCATAACTTCCTATTACGTCTTCAGGGTTCCACTCCGTATCTGGTGAACCTGCAGGAGTAGTAGAGCTAGACTGAGACGAAAGTGACAGATCATGCCAAGGTGGAACCTGTGAGTCGGCGTCAACAAACAAAAATTTATCCGCTTCCCAGGAGTGATAACTAGATCCTGTAGATTCTAGAGATGATCGTGATGAGTTCGCCAAAGGAGAGAATAGAACAGGATTGTAAGGAGTGAGTGAGAAGGGAACAGATGTTCCATTCTGTTTTGATGATCGCCTGCTATGTTTTGGTGACCCATCTACGCCTGAAAAGGTTGGAGATGTCGGAGACCGAGCTGTGGATTGAGTGGGGGTAGGGGATCGCATGGGACGGTTGGAAGTAGGTGAGTTGAGATCAATACCGGAAATAGTTGACGGAGGTCGATTGTCGTACGGGTAAGTGCCGCCAAAGTAAGCAGTATTCGCATGACTGCGTTCCAGTATGGGAGAATCAGGTAGAGCAGGTGATCTTAAAGATCGCGAAGCAGATGCAGATTTTGAATGTCCGTTCGATGTTGAGTAGCCGCCATGGGGATCTGTACTGCCTTCTGCATCACTGAACCAACTACCGTTACGATTGTGGCCAGAGCTTTTCTGAGGTGAAGATTTGGAAGCAGGTATCGTCCAGGTTACGTTTGAAGGCGTGCTTGGTCTGGAGGTAGAAACCGCGGCAGCGGTGAAGGGTTGATAGGATGGCCCTGAAAGTGGTGATGCAGGACGTCTACGACCAGGCACGGAAGAAGAGTCTATCAATTCTACGCCACGTTCGCCACGTTGCGCAGGATCAACTGGACTCCGTTGGAGGAAAGGTGGCGACATTGGACGAGATGGTCTCGAAGAGAAGGACGAAGATGAGCTCTGTCCGACATGTTCCGGAATTACTGGGGGAGGTGTCGGCGTATTGGTCATATTCGGATAAAACGTAGTTGGATCGTTGGGATTCGTAACGGCGGCAGCGCGGGGGGTAATTGAATGTGATCGTAACATGTCGTTGTCCATGTCTTCGCGAGGTGTCATTGGACGAGGCATTCCTGGTACGTAACCTGGAAGAATACGCGATGGTATAGGTGACATCCGCTTCTCCTCCGTTTCGGTTTGGCCTTGGTGGTCAGAAGAAATCGCCATGCCTGCCTGGTAGACGTCTGGAGGCAGAGAATGAGGATCGTCCTGCAACGAATACAATAAATCATATATGAATTAGAAAGTACAAGGCGAGACCAGTAAAAGATAACACACTTTGATTCGTGCCTCGACATTAGCGCGCGTAATGGGGGCGGAGCGGGGCATAACGATTTCATCCTCGGCATCTTCTTCTAGTTCTCTTATAGCTTCCTCCAATGCCAGCGAAGCACGTTTGAATGCTGAAGGCCCCAAAGACTTGGACAGTCTGTACTCTGCAGAAGCAGGAATGCTGCGTTCACCATACGGTGCTGGAGGTATGAGAGGAGCAGATCGCACGGCTTGTCTGTTGTCCAGCACATCGTTCTCAGGCGTGGTTGATCTATATTCATGTGAAGGGCCAAATACTGACGATGTCGATGTGGATACTTCCGAAGGAGCTGCGGAAGTAACGCGCGAACTACTATGTTTACTCGGAGAGGTTGCACTGCGAACATAAGAGTAATCTCTGAGTCGTCCAGAGCCGAAGAGATTATTGCTGTAGCGCTTGGTGGAACGACCAGAACTTGGAGAATGAGTGAGCGACGAGCGTGTTGATTGGCGCATAGGAGTCTCGGTTTTGTCGGTCGGGGTAGCGTATTTGGTACGCAGCCCAAGGCTCTCAAGAAGCATATCTTCTTCCTCCTCAGAAATATGATTTTCGACGCCGCGAGCTCTCTGCTCGGCCAACCTAAAGCGCAGAAGATCTACCGGCAGCGGCTCACCCGAAGAGTAGCGCAGAAGAGAAAAGCGACGAGTTAAGCTATTGTAGGGTCAGCAGAAAGTTTAAGTAATCGAGAGTGAAGGGGTAGACAAACTCTGGAAGAATCGAAAAGTCGTCTTCAGAAGGCAATTCGGGAAGAAGCTGCGGGTTTTCGCTAGGTGATGGCGGTGAAATAGAGGTCTGCAAGGGAGAAAGAATAGGATACTGGCTCCTCTTAGTGTCTGATTTTTTGCTGGAAAATGGTAATTCTGATTCAGATACGCGTTCAGGCTGTCAGAGTAATCCCGATACTACTGACCGAAGACGATTCATTTCTGCGACCTCGTTTCCAACACGTTGTACAGGAAAGATAGGCGCGACTGGAAAGGAAAGAATGTCGGGAACGTGTTACTGCACGAGTTCAGGAGAAAGTTGTATCAATGTATGTCAAATGGGCGCTTTAGTGAGATGTCAACAGACAACTTTTCAATTTGTTTTATTTATTTCGACAGTCATATCAGACGAACCGGCATTTTCCCGGCATCCGTTCATCGCATCGTGGTCACTTTGGCTTCAACAAGTACATAATCTTTCAGCAAATGACAACAATCGACAAATCATTGGTAAACCCACGTTCCCAAAGCCCAAAGTAAATCTGCCAGGCCAGAGTTGACGGAAGAATTATGACTGGATATCTTGTGATCTGCTTGTCCAAAGCTGTTGAAATATCCAGTGGCGTTACCTAGGAAGGTTTTGCGCAAAAAGAATGGTACGTCTTGGTATACAACTGTTTACCATACACAATGCCTGATTTCGACTCTCAACTCTGAATTCTACTAGATGTTCCAGCGACGCCTCATCTTGGTTTGCAAACCCTGGCACAAAATAGCGCTTCCGTGTCTAAATAAGAAGTTATAATGAGTTATAATGAAGGGTAACTTTGAACTTTGCAACGTCGCGAGGATCTGTATCGACAGATCACTCGATCACCACGCAAAGGATTGGATTTTGCTTTCATCGACTGCTCCTCCAAGGCAGAAATGGTCACTGCATTTACTATACCTCCATCATTGCACTACTCGACCTACGAGTATTTGACAGTATTCAACAGTACAAAAAGAACGAACCTTTTGGGCCAGGATCTTACTACCATGAATTCTTCACTCCAAGCGTTGATCCTCCCTTTGTCTCCCATCCAAGTTATCAAGCAACCTCCCCCTTCTGTTTTACCAAATCTTTCCCAAACCCACTTTACCCGCCACCGAACCCCAAAGTTGGGATTGTCGCGCATGCCCAGAGATCTGCACTCTATGACATCAGTCTTCATCGGTCTTCATTCTCACTAACTGCAGGGTTTCATTTCGACTCGGATGGCTCATGATATGCCTCTCTATAAAATTTCCTTCTTCAGGTATGCACCTATTTGGGCTCACAATCCTTCAGCTCAAGGCGAAAGCAAATACATATCGCAGTCTTTGTGAGAGCTTAAATCTTGTCTGCAGTAATGGGCTCGGGGTCATCCGGATCGGATACTAGGCTGCGTTCGATCTACAAAGCCATCCTTTTATAGCCGTGTTGTTCGAGGATATAGTTTCTGGGAAAAGAGATGGCGCGAAATATGTATGTTTAAATATACAATCGACTCAATAAAGTGACATTTAATGAGCTTGAATTTGCATTCGATGACATGGATATGTACTATGTAGACCATAAGATTGAGTTATAGCATATATAACAATCTCAATGTGTGTTCAAATCATCGGGGCGTTGCTAATGGTCACGACTAACGGTGATAGCGCACAAAGAACGAGTTGATAAGCGATCGTAAGCACAGGATGAAAATTAAGAGCAATCACAGTTCATATTTTTGCTTTGTATACTCCTCCGTCCAGGGTTCGACGTAGTTCTCAACATCTTCGATGGACACGCCACACTTGGCATAATGACGAGCAACGTCAAGAACACTGATCAAGTCTCCCTGCTCGATCTTATCATCAGGCTCGAATGGCTGATATATATCCGCAATTGGAGGGATCTGAATCTGGCCATCATGTACCATCTCTCTGAATTGGCCTTGGTGGATGAACAGATTGATCATCGCAACGTTGAATTCGGCTCGATATTGCGAAGCAGTCGGCCTCAACCGAGCTAAGAGACGACTCGCTACGATGTCTCCGAAAAGTGGGGCCCCGGTTTTTGAGTTGACCCGAACTCCTTTGGGTAATGACCTGGGATATCGCGTGTAATATGCAATCCATGCCTCGGGGGGATCATTACTTTGAGGATTAATCAGCTGATGTAGGTTTGAAGTGGAACTTGGATTGGTGTTGGGACGGCCCCGCCGCGGACAGAACGATGGGTTCCTCCAGCGGGCAAGAATGTAGCGTTGCCCATAGGTTTTCCGCTCCGGTGGAGTCCCGTGCGCTTCTCGACAAAGGAATTTGATGAGAGAAATAGACCGTTCGTCTCCGCCATGAGCTTTTTCGATTAGGGTCCCTAAAGCGGCATCGACGGATGTTTGGCTGGCCTCTGAGGTAGAGTAATATCCTGGTATTGCCTCCGATGAGCGACGAGAGTTCGGCCGCTGATTGCTCAAGGGTATAGCACGCCTCGCGGACAAAGAAGTAGCGACCGGTGTGATCGATTGCTGCAAGGACTCGGCATAGGTTCTTGTAGATGGTAGCGAGGTAGAAGACGGATAAGAATTTGTCGAAGTGGTACAATTAATATTATTATTAACTCCTCTAGAGTTCTCATTTATTTCTTCTCGAAAAAGTTTCTCTAAACGTGAGATCAACGATAAACAATGGTCAGTAGTAACATATCAAACAAACCTCCCAGAACTTCAGTCATATCGTCCAGCTTTGTCTGGGTTTCTTCGAGTTTGACCTGAGTTTCTGCTAGATCATATGCAAGGTCTTCAAATTTCTCATCGGATTCGGAAGGTGCACGCGCTCGTTTGAGGCCCTCCACGAACCCCTTGTGGAACCAAAGCCATCTAGAGTTAATGCTGGTAGAGGCTGGGTCAAGGACAGCGCCTGGTAGTAAGGGCTTGGGCATAGAGGAGGAGGGGTTTCGAGTTTTGAAAAGGAGGGTGTAAAAAAGAAGTGGGTTATTTCTACAGTGGTTTCGACGTTTTATATCTCAGCGGCAAAAAAAATCAAAAGAGTTCCTGCCGGCTTGTGCGTCAAACCTACATTGATGCAAGTGAGTAGCTCTTTACGACCGGAAATCAAATGATCTTGAGATACTAGAGGAAGCCAGTCAGTTAGTCAGTAAACTGTACGCATACACCTACATCATATCGCTTTTGATTTAGTACCTCCCACCCTCCGAATTCATCACATATGAATGAAGCACAGATCTCGCAGTGCGTGAAATCTCTGTTACCTTGGCCCTGGGATCTGATCGGAGAGCTCAACCTAGAGCATGTAACTTGGAGGGTTATGTCATTCTTCAAGTTGCATTGCATGTGAAGATTGGGCCAGGACACGCCTGAAGGGATTAAAGAACACAGTTGTTCGAGGCTTTCCGTGCCCTACTCCCAGATTGCTCCCCCGGCTCACGCGATGGGGATAAGCGGAGCTTACAAGCTGTCTTTCGAAAGAAGCAGCAACTGATAATCAGTATGATAAATATCGGAAATCATTCCATGAATGGAAGGCGCAATTGGTGGCGATGAAGACATACATCAAATACATGATTTCCTTTGAGGGAAAAAGGGAGGTACAAGGGCATCCTCCTAAGTACCCAAATTACTATCTGCAGTGGGATCTGCAACATGAACGAAGAGAAGGTCTTTTGTTGTGAGTACACATGCTTGCGATATGACATGGAAGGAACAAACAAAGAGTCCTCGGATTTAAATACGGTAAACGCCGCTTCTCGGGCGCTATGTACTGGACTCAATCAAAACCTGAACATAACCTGCTATTTTTACAGCGTGGTAAGATGAATAGAAGCAGACAAACGCTTTGTAGATGATTTACCAGATGATTTAATGTATCCATGAATCCATTAGATGCACATCTGGTCAATAGTTGAAAGCTCAACAAGAGATTTCACTTTCTCATTTATTCCTTCACCGCAACGGCGAAATAATTGAACATAAATTGTAGAGAAAACTGAGATATTTGCCCATATGTGGCGATACTGGATAATTATTTTACATGGCATGTCTGAGCAAGCCACATAATTCGTCAATCCCGAGTTCAAAGTCCGAAGTCTGGAAAGTAGTACACTTACTTCTTCGTCCACTCCTTCGCCGTTGCAAGGAACTTCGACTTGTCGTTCTTCAAAAGCTGTGGAGATCAGGCGGGCCAAAATCAGGGTCAATACCAGGTCAATTCGAGGCATAAGGAGTCGTGAAGGGGGATTTGAAAGGACGCACGGCAGCAATGTCTGGCTCAAATGGATCATCAGGACTCGGATTATTGAGTTTTTCTTGTATTATGCATAAAACTGCAGTCCCGAAAAAATCAGAATAAAGATATGAACTGCGATGGGCAATACCGAAACTGCTTGCCTGTAGCAAGGGTCACTGAAGGCTTCCACTAGAAGGAGGGATTGAAAGATAGCAGAGTCGTCAGTAAACTTACGATTGAAGAAGGTTAAACGCACCTCGTCTCGTAGGACAGGGACACAAATAGCTCCCTCTTCATTGATTCCGGGATGATATATCTTTGTCTTGAACGTTACCTATTATACGATTTATGCCAATATATATTGTACATTTGAAGTCAGTCTCTCTCTCAGACCAATCAAAACGGTCCATCCATACCGAAGGTGCTTTGAACGGAAAATTCTGGGGTAGACTTAGTGCAAATTTAAATTTGCCGCCCTTGTAAGGGGAGTCTGACTGTTACAAGAGTAGAAAGATGGGTCACACACAAATATTTATAGGCATATGGAGGAAATTGTGTAAGATCAACATACCTCGGCGATGATAATGCAATCCCATTCGAACAAATTATCTTCCTTTGCCTCAACCACGATATTCTAAAGTGAGACGGTGCAACATCGAAACCAGATCAAGACAATTTGCAGGAGCCTCCGAGGCATGGAGGCCATAAAGAGAAACCTGAGCGCGCACCTCAAGTGGTTGATTATTGATATCTCGCAGTTCCTGAGTGAAGATGGAAAGCAGAGATTGAGGTGTGAATATATACAGGCATGGATTAGGATGGAGATCACCTTCTGAATTCGTCTGTGTACAATGCAAGTGACAGTTCAAAAAGATGGTGGAGGTCGATCGATGAGGATTAGATGGAGAAGAGATACTCACCGAAGTGCTGTACTCGTCATGGTCGGGGATCAAGCGTTCGGCCCGTGTGGGCCGCGTGACCACAGCACTAAATTCATTGTGATCATGACTTGAATCGACCCTTCTCATTGCCATGTACGACGATCTAATCATAGTCGACGATGACGAACCCCAGGCTGGGCCTTCCAACACCAACATCTCCTCCGATACTATGAATGTGCCTACATCCCCAGCCGCGTCGACATCTACACCTGGCCCTTCTGGTCCTCGCACCTCCTCGCGTCTGCGTGCATCCAGCCAAGCCCAACAAAATGCTCCACTAGTATCCACTCCGTCGTTGACATCAACAGCACCAGAGAAAGTTTCTACGCGTTCCGGATCGCAACGCGGAAAACTACAACCAAAGCTCAAGCTTAAACTAAGTGAAAAGCTCGCTGCACAAGCTCCGGGGATGTCATTTCTAGGACAATATGATAGGGAACTCGACTCGGACGATAACGAAGATCTCATGTTTGAGGAACAATTTATACTGAGGGTTCCGCCAGGAGAGGATTGTGATAAGTTGAGGAAAAGTGTAGCGGCGAGAGAGGTACCGGGAGATGTATGGTTCAAATTTAAGGGTGAGCCACAGTATCAAGGCTTTTAGGGAGGTAACTAACAGGGCTTGCACACAGATTCTCGTCGTGGTGTATTTCACATTGGGAATAATACGTACTCTTCGAAGCTTGTCGATATGCCTTGTATAATGGAGTCTCAGAAGACTCTGGATAACAAGCAAATGTTCAAAGTAGCAGACATATGTCAGGTAATCCCACGTCTTATAGGAAACCGATCATACATTGGCCCGTATTGACTTGTCTATCCAGATGCTTGTAGTCGAGAACCGTATCGACAATGAAGACGTTGTAACTCGTGAAAAGAGCCTCAACATCGACGATTTCATTTGGCCGCACGGAATTACACCTCCTCTTGCTCATGTACGGAAGAGACGATTCAGGAAGAGGATTAATAAACGCGTAAGCTCTTCCTTCAGTACCTCTCCGTAGCGCTGATGCTGATGATCATCCGTGCTGTGGACAGACCATTGAAACCGTTGAACAAGAAGTGGAAAGACTACTTGAAGAAGATAATCTGGCAAAGGAAATTAAATATGGTATGTCGAATCTTAGTCTATATCCCCCGTCTCATCCCAAGTACATCAATTCCTACAGAAATCCTCGAAAACGTCAACCCCGACCTGTCCGACTCCGAATTCCTTGAACGCGAAGAACCCATTGATGCACCAACCCCTGCAATATCCGACTTGGGTGACCCCTCTACACCTAGTGTGATCCCTGGTGACGACGGCGAAGATGATGAGGAAGGAGATGAAGAACCAGAAGGCGATATTGACGAAGAGTTAGCAGCTGAACTTGATTTAGCTTTGGGTGATGAAGATGAAGATGGGGATGATGAGGAAGAGGAAGATAGCGATGAGGATGATGAAGATGACGACGACGACGACGAAATATCGCAGGCCAGGAAATTACTTAATGAGGAGATTCGGGATTTACAGGCTGCGGTGGCTAAGAAGGGTAGCGAGATTGCCAGTTCTGCTAATCCTCTCATCAGGGTTCGTTGCTATTTCTTTCGTTTCTGGTCTCGCATCTCCCTTTCTCATTTATTTGATACAGAAACGGTTTGAGGATGCACTCAAGAAACTGACATCGGACCTTGAAATGAAACTCGCACAAAGAGACGAGCTGCAAGAAAAACAGAGGATGGAGGATGAAGGGATTGTGGTTAATAACGTTGGTGGTGGCGGGGACTCGGACTTCGAGGAAGTCGAAGTCGATGGTATAGCTGGAGGTGTTCTTGGCAGTGTCGTAGGTGGTAGCGGGCAACTTGGGCAACTCGGTCCAGAGGACGACGATCTTTTCGGTGGTGAAGATGCAACGATGGATATGGCTTAGCTTGTATTCTGGGAATACATATGATGGTCTTAGTAGTATATGCCATAGGTTTGCTCGATAATGCAGAGAGGCTGCGTTCAATCTGCCATCGGTGCTGCTTCTAAGACTTCATTCACTTCGCAGCTTCCGCTCGGGCAAACAAGTCGGCCGAGAATACCCCATGAAGTACTCGAGCTATAGGATGCATGTATGAGGCCACCGACTCACCGCATAAACTTTATACTCGAAGTTGTGTAGAGTCACACGAAAGTCAGTAGTAATTTGACTCGCCTTTCTTAGCCTAAACTTCTCAACCTTTTCCTCGAGCGACCACTGGACTGAAAGTTTCTTAATCAAATTGAACTACCTGCTCATCGGAAAATATGAATTCAACTCGATGAATGTACGGTACTGGACTAGATCTGTCAACTTTGTCACCGAGCACAGTTTCTATAAACATTCGGCCTAGTAGTACCTCAGTCCCACCGAAAGATTGGAACACTTGTTGGAAGGCAAAAGTAGGGGGTAGTGATGCAAGACTCAAAACACTGTAATTGAAGAAGGCTGGAATTTCTTACATTGAAAGGAAAGTTGAAACAAAAACAGGAATTTTTTTTTGCACATCAGTAATTAGTGAGAGATCCCTTCAAGAAGCACTTGAGGTGCTAAATCCTTCCGATGTTCCTTCTTCAAGCATATTTTTCTCTCCCCACAATTCTTGCATTTTCTGGGTTTATCTTCGAAAGCTGTCTCGAGATACCCACTGGTAGATATTTCGGGGTGCCTATCCCCCGTGTAACTCTGGTGTTGGTCTCCATGAATGTAAGACGTCGTCATAGTGCAGTAGGGAATACCAAAATTGGAATTCAAACAGCGACATTGTCCTGTAGGCCGTTCCAATACATTTCGCTCTGCACATATCAATGAGCAAGCCACGTAGGTAAGTCCCAGAGCAATCTGAGCCGTTCACCTTGGAACTCTGGACGTAAACAGTCCCTACAAACAGTCCAGTCACAGTCCCCACACCTTTTACCACTATTTCTCGATCCACAACGTCCTGTGTCTTCATCATCTTCATCTGAGTCAAAACGAGACTCATCCCAAAGGCGGAAACACCCATCGCAGGCCCTTGTTGGTTGGGGATCTCTAACGCGTGCCGCCCAAGCCAGATTCTCCATTTGGAAGAGCCGACCCATAGCATCATTTGGGCCACTGATTTTCTTGAGCATCTTCTCCACCTGGTGTTCTTGCGGGGATTTAAGGCAGACACTACGCTTGTGTTGTTTCCAATCCACGATCTGGCAATCACGACTATTGTTTTATCAATCTCAGATGAAGGCTGGAAGGAATTGTGAAGTCCTTACGAGCAGTAACTGAAAATAGATGTTATCATCAATGATAGAAACTCGGGGAGAATGAACATAGATGCAATACACGGTTTTTTGGCATTTCGAGCATTTCTGAGGTCTCTCGCACTCCTTTTTGCAAGTGTGGCAACGCATGTTGAAGTCAAGAGCGGGATTCAAAAAAAATTGTATTGTATGACCTTTAGGCTCTGATAAACTTACAGGACCTACATAGTATCCGGCTCCTTTCGGCGCAGTTTTTCAGTCACAAGCCATCAACTTTAAGTATGGGCCGTAGCAGCGTCGGCAACGTCAGCACTTCTAGATCAACTACATGAGTTAAGAATTGAGAGGGTGTTCCAGTATTCCTTGGGAGTTGACCGCAAAGGCGATACGAATAGGGAGCGTATCGCGTGTGAACATCTATCTTCTCTCCCGGCCCGAACTTAGTCAGCGGCTATATCCATCACTTGTCGATTTTCGAGGCCGCCTACGAATTGCGCCATTTAATTTTCATGTAAAGTGCACTAGAGTGCACTTCCTGAGGAATGAAAGCGCAGATCATGTTAGAAACACTCATTAATCGCTGTCTATTACCATTTGAGAGAATAATTGGGTACCAAAACAGTCTTTTGACATAGAAGCGTGATCAGGGGAATCTTCTAACAGCAAACACTAATATCTCGGGAGACTTGGGAGCACGACGGGGCGCAACAATAAGCCTGAAAGGGAAACTCAACGTTTTTAAGCTCGGGCGCGTAATTGACCTTTTTGGGTTATCTCAAAAGTCATGTGACGTTATCGCTGTGGGAATATTACTTGAAATTGCATAATTCGTTGGGCGGCCTCGCTACCCTCACTTGTCTCTTCTTTTCTTCCACGGTTTTGGAATATGTAGTTGAGTGTCAATGATGGTATGCCCTTTTTCGGAGGTTTGTGTGAAGACTGATATTCAATCTTCATCTAGTCCGTTCTTAGCTCAAAGAACCTGCTAATTACCACTGCCATCTGCAAAACCTGGATATTCGGCTAAGGGCTGAGAGCAGATCCCAGTGCCGAAAGCACTGAAAGCAATATGCTCTGGGTGCTTTCACTGCTGGGAAGTGCTCTCAGTTACTTTTAGACCCTTAGCCGAAAATACAGGTTTTGCAGATGTGGCACAACAATATACAGTCCATCGCTAAACTACTAGGCCCCACTGTGTGGACTGCACAGCTTGCTTGAGCTTGAAATCAAAAATGCGGCGCGCATACTAGGGCACGTTGCGAGGTGAGGTGTCCAATTAATGCAAGATGATTGATCATGAAGTGGTCTGGCTGATAATGCTGAAACCAAACATAGCAAAAATGTGCCTGCACATCAAGAGGTCAAATACCGAGTGGAATAGACCTTGCAAGCAAGGTGATCTACACAGTTATCATTCAACAACAAGGCCTCCACGTAGGCCAGAGATCCGGAAATGAATGAAACTGTTTCAATTACAGTATCTTTTATCAATATTCTTGAGATAATTCTTGTTGTAACTGGATTTTATAATGATGACTGTTCCACATTCTGATACTCTGGGCACTCGTGCCGACGTCTCAGTACAGATATGCTCACTGGAAAACTGGTGATCTGCAGTCCCCGCATCAACAAGACCATGCGCAATGGTCATATAGCTATGGAAATCCAAACCCCTTATTTTAGGCTGGATAAACTTCAAGTTTGTGTTGTGCATGCCAGAAATTACCGCTCCGGGTACGGTATAAGTATATGAAACTCAAATCAAGTGAAGTTATAGAGCCTTCCATGCAGGTCATAGCAATTTTGAGCAATGAACTCTTACTTGATTTAGAGGTTTATGCACCGGGGTATCTGTTACATCGCTTCGTTCAGTGCAGTCAACTTGGACGTTTATCTTAATTTTTCACAGTGCGTTGCACTGGTCGTGCATTTGATGATGATGCTCTCTCCCACGTGTTACTTGCAATATCCCCTTGTCGCCTATCCTGAGCTTTGTCTCGGAGATAAAGGTACTGTCTCTTTGCCATATTATACATCGCACATATAATGGTGCAGAATATTTCTAGCCACTGAGCCAGAGCAAGAACGAACCCGCTTTCCGGCCCGAGTCTCACTAGTTAGGGGCTGTGTATCAAAGCTCGCTGTGAATTTTTTTAATTCCCTACCCTCCTCTCCTTCCACCACTAAGATCAAATAACGGTATGCCCTTTATCGAAGGTATGTCATGAGATTGATGTAAAATTATCGATTTTTTCCAAGTCTAACACTTTGGTCAGAAGAACCTACCAATTCTCAATCGGATATAGCCAACAGTTTTATACAGGAACGAATCAACGACAAGCCTTCCTTGTCCTCCACGCAGGCCGCAGATTCGGAACCGCATGAACCTGCCTCGATCACGACTCTCCCCTTCGATATTCTCGAAGAGATCACTCTTTTAGCGACTGGATACTACGACGACTGCGTCAATCTACCTGATACTTTGGATACGCATGCCAACGTCCCCGCAAAATTTGCACAAGTATGCTCGAGGTGGCGATCCGCAGTCCTCGCTTCTGCAAGGGCATGGTCGACGGTTATAATTATCGCGACATAGCTTGTCCGCGGTTTATGCTGAAGAAGATTAAAAGTACATGGTTGACCACCTTGGCTCTCTCGTTTCCTGCTGAGCTCACAGCAGGCGATCTTGAACCCCTCACCCACCTTCCGAACCTGAACGAGCTTTCAATTTCTCGATCACACAATCAGCCCTCACCTCGCACAATGTCTAACATTCATTATCTCGGTCCGGTCCGTAATTCACAGAGCCCCTCGCTTCCCGCCGACATACAGTTGCTTCATCTCAAGAAATTGCAAATTGCCCATGCTGGTGTTTTCAATGTTAAGCAGATTCAATATCCCGCACTCGAAATCCTTGACTTTGATGAAGAACACACCTCTCAGATTCCTGCGTTGAGTGATCTCGTCCATAGGTCAATGCTCATGCATTGTTTGGTCAGTTTGACTGTACGATCCTGTGTCTTCACAAGTCACCTCGGTAATGCTTTCCGTTTGATGCCCATTCTTTCGACTTTAAAATTGTACGGAACATCTGAAGTGGATGCTTCGGAGCTTTCGCCCATGCTGGATCGCCTTTCGATATGTATGCCGGGTCCAGGAGGACCGCGACCGGCCCTCTTGCCTATGCTGGAGAATCTAGAAATCAGGACCGAATTGTTAAAACCCGGACGCGAGCGGTTTGCGCCATTCATACGCAATGAACCTTCCTTGCATCAATTCGTCAACTCGAGGTGGAATGTTGCCCGGGAGGTAGAAGGAGTTCGGCCGTTGAGATCCTTTCTGTTTCAATGGAAGTTTTTTTGGTTGCATCAAGATCAGTCATTGTCACCGTTCTCTCCGCGATTCCAGGAAGTGCGAAATGAAGGGATGCAATTATCGTTCGAGATGCTGAGGCCAAAGGTCAATCCGGAGAGTGAATTTCAACTTATTTCAGAGGACGCGGATAATTATATTCTTTTCTCATTTTGAAATGAATATTCCATGTTCGGTCAGTCTTGTCCATCCATGCCCTCGTCCACTTCTAACATTCCTTCTCCTGCTCCAGAACCTACTTTATCATCCGATAGCACAGGCTCAACAGTGCTTATTTTCTAAAGATCTGACTCGTCCCAATAGCGCCTCCAAATAACAGATACTTACTTTTCTGGATACTGAATATACTTATTCTCACTATTAAACAATCCACTTGACTTATTTGTAACGTCCTGTAAAATACTCCAATGTAACTTTTCTGTTTACTCTTCAAATGTGCTCAGAAACGGCCTCTGTGACGATCTCTGTACCAGCAGTACTGTTACCAAGTTCACTGATAATATATTCCTCCTCCTCTCCTCTGTCGTCTTCGTTTTGAACATTGTCCCCGTTGTCGAAATATGGACCAGGCGTATCAACCGCGTCGGGTACCGGTGCAGGCGAGCTTGGTGTTTCCTGTATTTCCATGGGAGTGTCCTGAGGAGGTGTATCTAAAGGTGTTTCCATGATAATGTCCTGAAGTGTGTCCCGAGGTGGATCTAACGGTGTTTCCAAAGATGTCTCCAGAGGTGTTCCGGGAGCAGCATATGTAGCAGGACTATCCTTGAACTCCCCGTATTCTTCGTATTCCTCGTAGGCCGTCACACTCGCATGCCGTAGAGGGCTAGGCTGAGGCTGGGACAGCAGTCCCAGTCCCCCTGCAAGCCCTACCGAAGGCGACTTCTCTTTCACACTGTTCTTGTCCTTCGGTTGCACCTTCGTTCTCTTCCGCGCCTCCGTCTCTTTTTTCTTCCTCTCCCTTTGCGTCTTCTTCTGTTTCTCTCTCTGCGCAACCACTCTATCCTGTGCATCGAGCTCAGCGAGGTTCTCCTGCGCCTCGAGTTCTTCGCGTTCGTCGAATTCCCATTGTTCGGCCATGTATTCGGGGTAGCGGGAGGAGAGCGGACGCCAAGTTTGTGTACTGGGCCTAGGATTCGGATTCGGATCGGTGGGAGTGTCGGGTATGATAGCATCAGGATCGTTAGTCCCATCCAACAACGCATCAATATCCTCCCCCGGGGGATACTCAAACACCGGCCCAGGATTGATCCTCACCTCCGCATCATTGAACAACGAAACAAACGGATAATACCCCAAGGAACCATCGTCAAATGGGTTATCTTTATGTGATTCTTTGAGTCCCTCTCGTAGACGCGTTTTTTTCTTGTCCTTTTCTTTGAATTTTCGTTCGGATTGGCGGAGTTGGAGGAAGTCGTATAGATCGTGGAAGGCGGCGCCTTGGCATTCGCCGTTGATGAAGAAAGCTATGCGGGAGTTGGGGAGGGTTGGGAGAGGGCGGAGGTTATTGTTGGTGGTGGAAGTGGTGGAAGGGTTTTTGGATTTATTATTCTGTACTGGATTGCCTGTATTTGGTGGCGCCAATCCACCTCTGTTCCCTGCACCTTTCCTCGTCGTTGTCGATGGCACTGAGGTAGAATTCGCTGCTTTCCCTTCATAATCCATAAGCGTAATCATCTCTTTTGACTGTGGATACTCCTGCATTTCGAACATCTCCTGTCCTTTGAAATCAATCGCAATCCTTTCTCTCTTCAGATGAGCTGGGTCCGTAGGATCTTTCTGATTGGCTTCGCGTTTGGGTGTCGGTAAGGAAATATACATCCCTATAACATCTCCAGAGGCGAATGGTCGTCCATAAGGTCGCGGTCTAGATAAAGTGACTTTTTCACCAGTCTTATCCCGGAAACCATAGCTATAACCATCCAACCCAACAGGGCCGTTTAACGGCGCTTCTCTCCTCCCCCATCCTAATCTCACATAGCATCCTTCCCGCATACCCTCATTTGAACTGGGTTCTCCGCCGGCTTTCAATATCTTCACCTCCATGTACCATTTTCCTTCTCGCACAGGAGCGTTACCTCGTGCACTGCGGTGTCCTTTCGAGCCGAGTAACCCCAATCCGTCTTTAGTTACGAGGATAAATGGACTGCGGTCTTCCCAGCTTACACGATAACACGCCGGGTTGGATTCGATGGTGTGGAATTGTATTATAGGATTAGAGGGAGAGGGAGTCTTAATTCCAGCTGGGACATAGCGGAATCCGACGCGGTTGACGCCGATTAGGTCTGTTTTGTTGTATACGGAGCCTTCGGAGATGGGGGTGAATACGGGGCCACGGGATATTTTCAGTTGGGGTCGGGAGAAGAGGTCGGTGCGGGATGTAAGGACTCTGTGAGCAGGTTAAATAATAATACTAGTAATTAGAAAAGAGGATGTGTACTCGGGAGCCCCGGAATCAGAAGGCGCAGGCGAAGCAGCTGGTTGTTGTTGTTGCTGTTGGCCACCACCACGTTTTCTTTTTTTATTTCCACTTGGGGCTGTAGTTGGTTGAGGGGACGGCCGCGCTTCAGGCGGAGGTGATGAGAATTCAGCCAACATTGTGATTTAATGAGGAGATGAATTGGCGCCCAATAATATTTTGGTCTCGACCACCATGCGAGAGACCTCGGAAATGTGAAGTTATCGAGATACCCGACATTTTCCGGTGTTCTCGACCTCTCACTACAAAGCTCGAGAACATACAAGATATATGTCAAATTGTCAAGCCAAAGGAAATTTGCTCTGGAGCGTGGTTCTGGATTCTTACATAGCCTGTACCTTACCAACCGCACCAACCCGCTATACTTAAGAACTTGCACAAAAACCAGAATTATCTAGTTTTATATCTTCAAATTCCTCAATGTCGCCCGTACCCGTCGAAACAATCACCACCGACATCGCGTCAGTGGATATATCAGACCAACTTCCAGAAGGCCAGCGTACACCTCACGCCACTGAAAAAAACCCCTCATCTTCAATACCACACCAGAATGGCATTTCCGAAAACGGTACCTCTAAATCTTCCTCATTCTGCCCAGTTTCCGGTGCATCCGCTGCACCAGGCACCTCTTGCCCGGTCTCCAACCCAACAACCCAAGAAATCTCACCCGAACTCCTCCGCACGTCCCTCCCAGACCGCATAAACTACATCAAAGACTTTATCATGTTCGGTACTCCTGATCAAGAAATCTTACATAAAGTGGCTCCGCTGGTGAACGATATGATACCCCAGGTGGTGGATGATTTGTATGCAAAGCTGTTTGAGTTTGATGTTACAAAGCAGGTAAGCTAGAGAGCTTCAACTTAGTGTCGGGATTGACTTTGGTTGTTATAGATATTTCTGAAGAGGAATGAGGCAAGTCGCGAGTTTTACTGATAAATCACTCTTATGACTGACATTCTTCTAGGGCTTCGATGGGCCAATACCATCTAAACTTGAGGATCTAACATTGGATTCCGCGCAATTGGTGTATAGAAAGGTCAGTGCTCAATCAACTTTCTTACCTCCCTTACTCACACCTCACGTTTCTCCTTCAGATATTCATGAAATCCTGGGCCCGCCGTGTCCTCACCTCCGACTACTCCTCCGGCAAAACATGGGCGTATATGGATAAAGTTGGGATCATGCATACCGGTGTCAAATCATTTAGGCATCGGAATCATGTCGCGCCGTTGGTTGTTCCTTGTAAGTTCTCTTCCTCTTTCCTCCTCTCTCTGACATCCCCTTCTCATCAACACGTAGACCGCGACTGCGCCCTCTCCCTCGGCTGGGTCCAAACAGTCCTCCAAACAGCCATCCTAAAACTCGATTCAGACGAGCTATCGAACGAAGAAAAGATCGCTGCGATCGGTGCGGTTAGTAAAGTTATATGGATACAAAACGACTTGTTTGCGAGGCATTATATCGATGAGTAGAAAGATGATGACTGGCCTTAAACACATATCACGATGAGCGGACGTATGACAGTGGAGAAATAAGGTATTTTTTGCATATAGCTTTATGTATGTACTATATGATTCGCTGAGGCTCAGTGTCTTGAGCGGGAATCGGGCGCGAGTACACACGCGCATAGAGATAAGATAACAACGAGTGAAAATATCTACGTGATATCCATATACGCTTTCTCTTCCTCGCATCCATGCCAACCCGAATAGCATCCACTTTCCATCCTTCTTCCTCCGTTATCTCTTCCGTGAAATGTACTCTAGCTTCAAGGGAGCTAGAACATCTCGTGATAGCCAAACTCAACAGCCTCACGGTATACTCCATCCTCGAGTCCAAGTTGCAATTAGAGTGCAATCTTGATGTGAGAGGGAAAGTTCGGCTTGTTAGAGCTGTTCCTATACAGGTACATCTTTGTCGACGCTTTAATGCAACACTGTACTGATCTTATTCGCTTATAGAACTCTCAGCGATCAAATTTACTCGTCCTACTCGACCATCCCGATCCAGAAATCTTGATATTGAATTATACCGAAACATCAGAACCAGGGAGTGGTCGGTTGAATCCCAAGCACCAAATCCCACTTGACGAGCGGGGGAGCAGACCTTCTGAATTATGTACAGATGCCATCGTACATCCTTCTGGCCTGTTCGCCATAGTGAGCTGCTACACTGGCAAATTGAAGGTTGTGATGATTGACAATGGCGAAGTACATAATGTACAGTGCGTGGATCCTTGCTATGCAAAACTTCAATAACTCATCTCATTCTAGGATACCCGAACTAAACCTCCTGAGCTTTACTTTCCTCCCACTTGTCCACGAGGACAACTATGCTCTAGCGCTCCTCTACATCGACTACAAGGAACATATCCAACTCGTGTCACGTAACTTGCGTATTTCCCCCGACTCCAATGCTGATCTCGACATTGCCGATTACTCCAATCTCCTTCCACCGACGTCTATCTCGTACAAGAACCTCCCCAACCCAGCAGAGACTGCAGTCCACCTTATCCCAATTCCTGCCGATGAAGATTACATGTATGATATGGATGAGGATGATCAAGAAACAGATGTGTTCCTTGGCGGGATTCTTGTTGTGGGAGGGAGCAAGATCTTGTTGTATGAGTTAACGTCGCAGGAGGCTCAGGAGTTCAAGCCTGTCAAGGGAAAAGGCAAGCGCAAGCGGGATTCAAAGAAGCAAATCGATGCTTCTACAGACTCTGGTTCTAAGCAAAAGAAAGAGATCAAAAAGAGGGACCCGAGGGCGACGGTTCAGTGGCCTTGGAGTTGGGTCACGGCGTATGTTCATCATTGCCTTATTGTTTGAATTATGCTCATCCCATGTATTCTACCATGCAGTTGCACCCCCGTAGACGAATCATCTCACAAGATCCTAATCGGGGATGCATTCGGGAGGTTGGCGATGCTTTCACTATCTAGGTTCAAAGACTTTGGTATGGCTCTAATTCCACTCGGAGAGGTGAGTTCTCCTTACCGCGTTCCCTTTTCAATGTTCAGAAGTTATTTGACTGGAAATGTAGACCTCACCCCCAACATCCCTCTCCTACCTCTCCAACCAAGTCACGTTTATCGGCTCGCATTCCGGCGACTCACAACTCGTACGGATCAGCCAGGTCGCATTGTCGACTTCGAAAGAGACTCCTACATTACCTATACCGCATTCGATCACGACAACGATCTCATTAGAGAATTTTAATAAGCTTGACGATGATAAGGGTAAAGGACCGAGTAATATACATGGGAATGGGATCAAGAAGGGTCATATCGTCACCACCTACGGCTCATTCCTCGAAGTTATCCAGACTTTTAAGAATATCGCACCCATAAGGGACGCGGTATTGGCTGATTTGGATGGGAGTGGGCAGGTCTGTCGGTCTGTTTCTATATCACGTCGTCAGGTGGTTTGACGCTTTCCGTTGTAGTCACACATTGTGACCTGCTCTGGTGGCGGAAATGCCGGATCAGTCAACGTTGTTCGGATAGGAGCGGATTTCGAAGAGATGGCGTCGTTGCCTGGGTTAGAGAACATTATAGATTTATGGCCCATAAAACTCAGTTACGAAATTTCGTGAGCTGTCTCATTCATTCAACCTCTTACATCTCATGGATCCTAACTGATTATCTTCAAAATTTTCCGATTTGAACGAAATTTACCCCCTTCACCGACATAACAGTTTCCACTCCTACTTCATCACTAGCACAATCCTCGACTCCCACATCTTCAAAATCACCTCCAACGCCAATCAACTCGAATGTGTCGATGCTTCACACGACTTCATCTTGAAAAACCAGACTCTATACGTAGGTAACATGGCTCTGAAAACAGCCGGGAAATACGGCGGAGATTCGGCGCTCGTGGTTCAAGTCGTTCCGGAGGCTGCAGTGCTTCTCCAGTATGATGGTCTGTTTCAGAAATGGAACTTTTTGGATAAGGTGGAGGCCGAGAAGGTGGGGAGTATGATGAAGTTTGTAAAGGCGAGTGGAAATGCCAGTCAGTTGTTAATTGCACAGGCTGGGGGATGGTTGTCAACATATACGGTGCAGATGCAGGAAGGGAAATTAAGGTTGATCAGGACGACGTGAGTTGGTTGGAATATTTCAAGTTGGTAGTTGGTAGACGCAGAGCTTGCTTGACCCTCGTTTATAGTGCACGCAAGCTCGATTTTGCGGAAGAAAAGAGGTAAGTTCATGAGATTGACATCTGTGTGTATCTTACCTCATGTTTCCTACAGCCCCTTCCCATCCCCATCTTCGCTGATCCCAAACACACCACCCGAATGGTACAATACCGAAGTATCTGCCATCACGTGTCCTCTACTTGACCCCACAAAACACTTCACTAGAATCATCGCTGCAGCTTTCTGGCATACAAACCAACTCAAACTGTTCACCTTCAGCCAATCTGGCGAGCTTGAAATTTTATGTCAATCTCCTTTAGGGGCACTAACTTCCCCCGTGCGATCCATCCTTCTTAATTTTATGACTGTGGATCATTATCGATTAGAAGACCAGGAATCACATTTGTGTGTGTTTGCTGGCCTGGCAGATGGGTCGGTGGTTTCGTGGGAGATGGTGTTGGAGGCGCAGGCATCGGAGGAGCAGAGTGGGGAGAGTGGGCAGGGTGCACAAAGCAAAGTGCCGCGACTGAAGGACATGAGTCTTGTCTCGTTGGGACATATACCGGTCTCGTTTAGTCAATATGAAGCTGATGGGAAACGGGTGGTGGTTGCTGCGGGGAGTAGAGCGATGGTGTTTTCATGGGAGGGATCGCATTTGAGGTCTGCGCCCGTTATGCTCAAGGTCAGCACTGGTTGAGAGTCTCGTTTGAATTTGAATATCAATCCCTGACTATATTGCATCGCAGGATATCACCTCGGTCAAAATGCTGAATACCGAGGGTTATCCCAACTCGCTCATGTTGGCTACCGACTTCGGGCTCTCGATAGGAAGGGTGAAGAGCTTGGAGAAGATGCATATCCGCTCTGTAAGTTTTCCTCTTTTTTTTCCTGTCCCACAATTTATTGCGGTTTTCCTCTGATTCGGCTTTATAGACTTCACTGGGTCTTCACACCCCGCGTCATATCGTGCACGAACCTACTCATAAGGTGTTTGGTGTAGGAACTGTGTATACTGAGCCATGTCGGGTCGGAGAGGAAGAGAAGACGACGAATTCGTTGAAGTTGCTTGATGATACGACTTTAGAAGGTGTGTGCTTCTTGACAGCGCTCTCTCTCACCATTCTCTGCTCCCGCTCATACCCACTCTACTGCCCAGTATTGGCTCAAGCCGAACTCCAGCAGGATGAGCAGATAATGTCATTAACTGTTCTCCAGGTGAAGGACAACAATAACACCTCTCAACAACTCTTCTGCGTAGGGACATTTTCCCTCCGTTTAGACGAGACAGAACCTACTTCCGGAAAGATCTTGCTGTTCGCAGTTCAACAGGCATCTCCGACATTAATCCAGCTCAAACGTGTTGCATCGGAAGATGTTTCTGGTTGTGTATACTCTTTGGTGGTTATAGATGGACTTCTTGCTGCTGCGATAAATTCCTCTGTATGCCACACCATCTCATTGTACATTGACAACCAGATTCATGGCTTTCCTCATATTAGGTGTCTCTATATCGAGTGTCATTGATTACGGAAGAACTCAGTCCATCTACACCATCGTACACGATTCAGTCAATAATGGACTGGAACCACAACTATATGGTTACTTCCCTTTCGGCTTATGGCGATCACTTGGTTGTTTCAGACCAATTCAGCTCTGTGTCGCTACTGAAATTGGATGAAAGCCAAAAGTTGGTAACGGTCGCAAGGGATTATTCTCCTTTGTGGCCGATCTCTGTGGAAGCGGTTGATGATAGGAGCTTTATAGGAGCAGATGTGAGTCGTGTTGGATGTTTCCCATCCATTATTGATCATCGCTTATACTTCATGCATTCGCAGCAATCCCTGAATCTGTTTACCTTCTCGGTGAGCCAATCCACTAACAATAGAGCTATACTAGTACGGGATGGATTTTATCATGTTGGTGACCTCATTACGAAGTTTATCAGAGGCAAGATTTATAGTGTACATATACGTCATTTTTCTTGTCCAACTGACTTGTTGTTCGTCAGGATCACTTGCCACGACGACGGAATCAGCGATAGGAAGATTTAAATCTACTCATATATTCTGCACGCTTTCTGGTCAAATCGGTGTAGTCATCGGCGTTGAGAACGATGTTTTGTCAAGGTTTTTGTCTGCGCTTGAACTTCAATTGGGTCAGAAATCAATTTCGGCTGGGGGTATCAGTCACGCTAAGTACGTCGTGTTGTTCTCATCTGATTGCCATGTGAATACTCACTCACTCACCGCGACCATTTAGGCACCGTGCTCCGAGACTCTCGAGAGGACGCAGCGATGCTGATTCGGCGGCGTATGGTGTCTTGGATGGAGATCTGTTGGAACAAATGTTAACCTATATGAACACGGAACCCGAACTCGCTGAGGAGGTCTACACATTGTCAGTGGCAGATGATGATCTCCCGTACACACCGGCAGATTTGAAGAAAGATCTCGAGTTGTTGCAAAATATGCATTGATAAATGTTGTACTACGTGAATTTGTGATGATCTTTCTGTTGTATTTACTACACCATCCACTGCATTTTTAACGGAAGAAACAAGAAGCACTAGTGATATATTAGAAGTGTTTCTATTTTTGTCAATCCATCTGTTTTTATGGTTTCTCCACTTCCGCCTGTCGGGGCTTTCCATAGAGATCCAATGGCCCAAATTCCCAAGCTTCTCTGTATCTTCTGGAAAACCACCATCGCGTCGCTAACTTCACTGGCAATGGCAACGGCGGGAACCTACAAGCCCAATCGGCAGCAAACACAATCAGAAGACCCATATAATCTGTCCGAAGTACCCACCACGGAGTTGCCGGGTTTGCGCAGACCATGCCCCACGGAATTGATGTATAGAAACTAACAGTCTTGAGCGCGATGCTCAAACCTTGGGAGTCGATGTCCTTCAGTTCTTTTTCCGTAAAAACGGCTTTCAAACGACTTGCTTCGAGTGTTGGGATTTCCTATAAAACAAGTATTCGTGGTTAGCCCGGGCTTGTGCCAAATATCATGAAGGGCCGCTTACATGACTTAAGTGCAGCATCATAGAATCACTAAACAAGTGTATCTTCTCCACAAGTAGTGGTCCGTCATATGGCAACTCTCCGGTTTGTACCTTTTGAAGATACACCTTCAATTCGTCCAATTGTGGAACAAAGTCTGCATGTTCTTCAAAGTTGCGCGACAATGTCCCTGCTCCCAGCTTCTTCTCTAGCTCGGGAAAAAGAAAGGTTTCCTCTATGTGATGATGGTGATGGATGTTATCTATCTGCGACAATGAGATGGGATGCAGAGTTAGTTCGATATTGTAACGGTAATGAACAATGACAACACACCACCGTGAAACAGAATACCATGAACGGCTGAAGCTTGTTCGTTGGAAGCGTCGGCGCGTGCGCCACAATTGCATTGATGCTTTGAATGAACATATTGTGGACCGCTGCCATATGTCTACAGTATATTATCAAACAAATTTGAGCACTGCACGAAATGACAACGACCAAGTCCATACTCACATAGCTGGATATTCATGTATGTTCTTGATACTGCCAGGGGGCATATCTGTTACAACGTAAATCAGAAACAAAGCTGGAGCGTGAAGGACCACCGCACCAAGAAGAGGGTATGGAGCAGGCATCGTCGTGAGTTTGTGAGTTGTGAACGGTGAAGGAGCAATTTAATATGTTGTGATTCAGGTACACCGTACAGCGCGGGCTCGGAGTCATAGCCACGAAATATCCTTGGATTTTTACTTTCTCCTACAGTGCAGCTTGATTCTACGCAGTTCATAGCCTGGTACTGAATGACTGAGGGTGGCAGATTTCCAATTTTGCAGATACGTCAATCAGAAAACCTATTAATATGGATTCAGCCGTGTATGGGGTCCTGGAGCAGATACTAGCCTATATGAACACTGGGGCCTGAGGCTCAAAAACAAAAAGAAAGTCTACGTACACGAATGTGACAAAGATTTATTTCTCGTACGCTCTTGCTTGCGTATATGCATATTGTCGTGATAAAAAGAATTTGAATCATTAGAAACCAATTGGCAATATGGGCCAATATGATCATAATTGCCTGTTTGGGAAATTCTACGGCTGACCACGAATTTACCGCCTTTCCCATCAGTTCCCATCTCCTCCACGAAATATCCTACACAATTTTCCATATATACCTCTGTATCACTGCAAAGCCTCGTTGAAGAATCGTAGCCTCGTGTACGGAGGATGCTCAGGCCTCAATACTACCTCGTGCCACCTCGTGTTCGGTACTTCTGTTCAAACAAACTTTAGGCCTTCAAGCACGATAATCGTCGCTTGTTCGAGCCCTTGATTGATTTCAGTACAACACTTAATGGCTTATTCGACCTCGCGGGAATATTTATACAGGTAGCCCTTTGATTGAGAATGCCACATTCCCTTTCTTTGTCGTCTTTGTTCGAATGCAAAATTCTTTTAAAAGGTGCGATATGATTTTGTTTTCCCTTCTGCTGCGCGACCAAAACCAGCCCTCATCGGGGAGGATAGTCATACAGGTGATCCGTGGTCTGTACGTCCTGCAATCGACCATCGACCTGAGAACCTTGCCGGCACGCTGCAAGATACTATATAACCCGTTTTCGCCTTCATCTTTGACCCTTGTTCACACAACCATTCTCATCAACCTCGCTACCAATGTTCGACTCGCTGCTTCGCCTTTGGCGCTCACGAGGCGACGTTCAACAAGATCTGGAAGCCAATCCTAACAATGACCATTTCACGAGGTTACCTTCTGCGCAACGGTCCCGACCCAATCAGCCCAAACTCCAGCTGAATACGAGTATGATTAGCATTCCAATCAAACGCTCGCCTCATTCTATCACTGGTACTGAAGGACATGAAGCGCAATGGCATACGAGTCCTAATGGTTCCACTCGTCCTGGTCCTTCCAATATCGCCTGGCTGAGACACGATCCTTCCCGGAATGAAGATCAACTACCAGTCCGTCCTCCTGCTGCACGGCTGGGAATGGTTCGCCATACGGCTATCCCTCTGAGTCGCTCGATATCGTCTCCGGCGTCCTCGCAGCTTCAAGTTTATCCTGCTCGGAGGTTCGGAATGAACCCAGCTCATGCGGGAAGCACTTTCTCCTTGCGCATGGATGCCCAGTCGCATGTAAGCACCCTTTACGGGGATGCATACAACTATCCTCTTGTGAAACCACTTTCGCCCATCGCGGAGCAAGACTATTTTTCCCCGGAATCACTCAGGAAAACCATTCAGCTACCTCCTGATACCAGTACTCCCATCTCCCCAAGTGTATCTAGTCCAGCCGGATCCCATTCGACTCGTGAGTAATCATTCATTTCCCCCAGATCATGTCAACTAAGCGGAGTATGGTTTCCACAGGACCCTCCCCCGTGCACTCTCTACCTTTCATTACCCGGCCCGTGAACCGAAGCCTTTCGCAAAGTACCCATCGGTCTGGCCGTTCTACGACGTCTACAGTCACCCCAGTCATGCCTCTTCCCGAAGCTCGACCTCAAACTATCGGTCCCCATACCTGTCAGGACGGAGATGATCACGCGTTGCGTCCTGGCAAATCATCCAACCGACTTACGACCATGCCCACAATTCCCGCAGGAAGTTCCGAAGAGTATCAGATCGGCAACGAGGCAGCGGAGAGTTCATATGGAGGTCACGAAGAAGCAGAAGACGGATCGGAAGGCTCGGAATCACTACGTTCCTTCGTCACAGCCGGTGATACCAGTCCAAACCAAATCGTTCCCCCAATTACATTTGATTATGGCTCTACACCATCACCGCTTCCTGTACTTGCTCCAGTTGCACAGTCACAAAGTTACAGCAAGATTCTCCCTGTAGAGTTCACAGAGACCGATGTTTCCATGATCCGTTCGGATGGTAGCAGCGTGCAGGCTTATACACGATCTCCTGCCTCGGCGTCTTCATCTTTCATCCGGCGTCGATGGGACAAAGACGCAGTGTATCCTGCTGGACCTGGAGCCTTCAATCTGAAACCAAAACGTCAATGCTTCTACATTGATGCTACCCCTGCATTATGGACGTTCTGGCTAGGGTTCTTCTTCCCAGTTCTATGGTTTGTGGGAGGCTGGCACTTTACGAACTTTGGGGAGCAACCGGCGAGATTGACGTTGTGGGAGTTTTACTTCAATGGCGCGTATTGGAGGGAGTTATTCTGCTGCGGAAGGGGAAAGTTGAAGTGGAATGATCAGTTGACGGTGTCGGAAAGCTCGGAAACGAAGAAGGGTAAAGGGAAGGAGAGGGAGAAACCACTGAGGATTCGTCATCCGCCACCACTCCCAAGATGGATCACAGAAAAACTCAGTACGGATGTGAAGAAGGCCCGGCTCAACGACGCTAAACGTTCTTTGAGGGGTATATCGTTCGGCTATCCTTTCGTCCCTAGACCGGTGGTCTGTTCTTCCTCATCACATTCGAATGCGACACAGGCTGCCCGCCGAATCATGTCAGTCCTATCCAGATCGAACAGATTTCTTGACCAATTCTATGCTGTGCGATTGAGAGATGTAAGAGGCAAACGTGAGGGTCCGAGGAGAATATTCGATCCGTGGATTCAGAGATGTAGGTATGCATTTTGTTATGCTATGATTCTGTTTTTATGTGGACTAGCTACAGCCGCCACAACTCTTATCATATTCAGCCTTAGAGACTTCAGATAGCGTTCGTCGTGGTCGCTTCCCTTCAACTATGTACTTACACATACTGCAGTGTATGTATTGATAGACAGTATACTGTACATGTATTTTCGGAATAATCCCGGATAACACTCACCCTGCAGTCACTCTGCGCTGCACATTCAATGATTCACAATATTAGCGCTGTCTGGTGACTTCTTGAGCGCCAATATCTGCTTCATCCTATGTCGAACGACGACCCCCGTGACGCCTCTCTGGAATCCAAATTTGTGCTTCCCAACACTTGGTATCGAGATGACGCTGGTTTGTGCCCAAATAACCTTATTAACGCTGGAAAGACAAGAATGTTTAACAAGTAAATCCTTCAGATTCACTAAGCACCTCTGGAGTGTTCTTTTCCGGTTTGGTCATGGTGACAAGGAACAGGTGCGTCTCACAGTGACTTACACTGATATGCACTCACTGATAACCGTGTATGTTTATTATAGATATCTAGCCTGGCCTGGGGTGCTATTCGCATTGAACTCGGCAATAAACCAGCATACCTTACGTGCAAAAGAAGGATCTGCTGGTGCTTTAGGGAACTTGACGTGAGATACTTCTGCTGTTCTCGATGATGATTTCCAACTCAATAATTCCTTGCAGCTTGTCCTTCATGGCACTTCTAGCTTCTTATATCCCATTTGTCACCGTTACTGCAGCAAAAATCTCATAATCAAGCCTCCCAGACACGAACACCTGGTAGATGTGCATATCTGGATACAATGCTTTCTTGACGTTGCTTAATTCTCAATCAAGGTAGACAGTGATGCTAACACTGTAATAGATATGATTTTTTGATACACGATTAAGTGGTTTACCGACTATTAAAGTACAGGGTATCGAAAGGAATGTGCATGGGTCGGGTATAAGAAATTACTTAAAGAGGTGAAGTTGATAAAGTTGCTGCTAAGCTACGTTCCCAACGAGGCGGAGGTGTTCGAACCATGTAGCTGAAGTGCATAGAATGATAGTAAGAATGTGTCCCAGTCACTCAATTTTGGCGCTCAAGCGCTCACCCTTGAGTTTGGCCGATACCCTTCTCGATCTCAACGCGAATGTCAAAACTAAGATCACCAGTCGATTCATCATAAGTCGTTATGCACCAGTTTCTACGACCCATTATATATTTCTGACCACGATTACTACCGTCAGGGTCCTTTGTAAAAAGAGGTAACTAGAACGACCGACGAGTGTGAGCAATACATCGAAGACGGACAGAACTTTATGTGCCCACCATTGTTTCGTCCGTTTGTGATTTGTGCATGGTTTTGTGTGTCTTTCCTGCCAACGAAGCTACCAGTTTTATGACGCCTCCTGGGGGAGGTGTATTTACAATGGCACCTATGATTGTTCAGCAATTTTGAGGATTCATAAAACATCAAACTTACTAGTTACGACGTTGAGCATGTAACGATAATCCAGAGGGGATGGCACCTCGGGATTGTTTTTGTCTTTCAAGCTTTTAAACACGCCCACGGCCGAACAATGAACATCTCCCGAGAGGAACGAGACCCGTATATGTTTCACTTTTGCGAATTCTTGTAACTGACTGATGAACCAATTCCGTTCTTGCTGTTGAAAAGGGGAACAGTCAGTATGGCGTTCATTTCTAGCCAAAAGTGCGAACCTTATGAGTCCGAGAGGTCCAATGGTCATTCTGAAGTGTGGGAAAGTGAGTTATGAGTTGTGGCGGAAGGCATATCGAGCGCGTAGAAATTTTACCAGATCATCCAGAAGTTCAGCTTCAGCATTGAACTTGTTAACAAATCCTGAAAGGCCAAGTGAGCCATTTCTCCCAAGAGCGACTAACGGGTTGTATTTAGATTCCAGAATTTTTTCCAATGCCACCATACGTGGGTAGGCGATAGGTATGCCTTCAATCAAATGTGAATATTTCAAAGTGTCAAAATCAAGAATGTGTAGTACCTATTTGAACAACTAGATGCTCGACTGTGGAAGGTAGTTGATGCAAGCGCGCGAAAACCTTTTCGTATTCCAATGGGCTGCACACTTGATCCTTTTTTCTCTCAGCTCTGGGAAGAACTTCAGCATATTTCACGTTCAGACAGTGTTCTATTGGGCCTGTTACCTGCAATCTAGTAGAAGGATAGAAGTCTGTGGACCCAGATATCCCAAAAATGAATGTGAGGGAAATCCCACGTATGGTCCCGGTGCACCGATGATAATTGACCTGTTGATATGATTTTTGTCATCGACACCATCAACATCGACTACAGGAAGAGAATTAGCAAATATATTGAAACGAGAAGAAGCAAATTACCATTGATAAAACACTGGAAGAGGAGGAAGAAGAAATATCCTCTTGTTCCAATTCTGTTATGAACTTGATTCAGCTTGATGAATCGTTTGATAAAGGTAGTGATTTCACGTTCGAAAAATAGGTGAGTTCTGGAGGTCATCAGGATCTGAAGAGTGTTCAGTATCTGAGGCAATGCCGCACAACGCACAAGTAAACACTTACAGCTACCAAATCCGTCTATCTAATAAATGCATGATCGTCGGTATCTTTTTTCGTTGGAGTAAGGAAAGCACGTACTAAATCTGAATGGAACGGAGCTTGTTCAGGGCTACATACACAATCTACATATCATATATAGCACACACCGTGGTCGTCTATTCTGTGGCAATCAGCCGACGACACAAAAAAGTCGAGCAAAAGGATATATTGCGCACCGCACATATTCATCATTGGTCTACCACGAGCATCGCGTTAGTCAGACCAGCAGATGAATTCAAAGGGAGTGACTTGCATTGAGCAATTCGCTCTAGCGAAAGCGCCAGATCGGAATACCTGGCAATAGTGATTGAAGTAGAAGCGATCTATGGCCTCTAAAATCTCATCTGTAAGCTGATAGTTTTGCTTTTCTTCCGGTTTAAGTTTTGCAACCCATTCTTGAAGCTCAGGCTCACGAGTAAGCCTGTGGAATATTTCAAATCGAGTTGACTACAAAGTAGACCAAATATTCTAACCCGTCGCAATATAACTGATCACCACCGCCTACGAGGACATGAAAAGGTTCTTCGTGGTGGTGCGCCAGTAGGTCTAGCCAGCAGGGATCAAACCCACTCTGAAAACCTGGGCCTCGAAAGTCATCAGGGTTAACGCCGGCAGAGAATCCATTGCACTACGTTCTGAAATAAGACCAATAAAAGTGAACATGCGACGCACGAACCGAGTAACTAGCCCATCTCATGTTTTGGTTTCTACCTGGAACAAAAAAGTGAAGTTGCTGCCCATGGTTGATGGAATACGCAACCTTCATCTCGTTTGGTCCCAGAGGTATGTGGATCATGAAACGCCAGAATGTAAAAGTTCTTCAAGATTTTATAAGCTTCAGAGCTTTTTCAGTAAAAGATAACAGGGGCTTGCCCTCCAGCTCCAGGATATACCCAGATTTCCTGAGCAGGGGATTGTTCAGAAGTGAAGTTTGGACCAGAAGAGGCATGCCCATTAATTTGACTAGCGGAAAGTGACAACGATGTTGAATGAGGATCTGCAGGGTGCGGGCCCAGATCGAAGGATTTCCCTTCAAAAGTTTTTCTTTTGTGGTGTCGCGTAAGTTTATCGGGGTCGTATTGATAGGTCAAAGTGGGATGCGGTTCATATGTTGAGCTAGAGTCGGCGGCTATGGAAAATCAGACTTATAGCTTCTCCTTGTAGCATTCAGACACGTACTGACGATGAGGAGAGCACCGTGCCAAATTCCATGTTCATCAGTAGTATCATACCTGTTTGGGTATTGATAATCTGTCAAGTTTGAGGAGATAGTTTAGGACAAACTTTAGCAGCGGTCCGACCATAAACTGGAAATAAGGATTATTAGAACAACCCGATCGCCTAATAATGGATATACATACTCACCATTAGATGGGGCTCCATTCGCGCCACACGTAAGATTCTTGACCTCTCCACCGCCGAAAGACGCGACAACTGGCTTGACGAGATTGACTTTTGACTCTTAATTTCATCCGGAAGGCGAAATGTAGGATCGTTATAAATGTCATCCTTCGCTGGTAACGGAGGAGGACCGGGAGACGGAGGTGGGAGGAAACCTCCAATGAACTGTTCATCTATAGGCCTGACTTGTTCGACTGGGGTGAACCTTCCATCGGCTCCTCTGCGCGGAGAGGTAAAGTATTCCTCCTCCTGGCGGTATGAAATAGGTCGGTCATCGGCATACGAAAAGGTTCTCAAAGAAACTTGCTTTTTGAGCACGCCTATGAGCATGCCAGCCGACGTTATCCATGATTTGAAGGTGATTTGAAAGTGAGAGGAAGAAACGAAAAATAGAGGAACGACGAGAACGAAGAGTGGATAGTCGAACCGAAGTTGCCAAGCGAGGTCGACAGATAAAAGGCTCGGTAATAATATGACCTTTTTTACTCATGCAAAATATGAACTGAATTGCATGATATTCGGCGGACAGATATATACAATACACGGCCGTAGCTGTGTTGCACATCCGAGCGGATTGGAGGCTGAACTTATTGGAGCTTGCTTCATTGAAGTTGCTTGAATAGAAACGATTGTTCGGATAATTGCGCCATACGTTGTGCGGACAGAGAACTATGTATAATAATATGCATGTTGTGTTGTGAAAGGTATGCCACTGCCAGAATTATATGTAGTACGGATAATCGTTAACCTACATGCTCAACTACGGTGGTCACCAGTTTTCCGTCCTTTACGCATGTCCGTAACATCTCCGGAAGAGCCTGCTCCTCAAAAACTCCTTCTTCTTCACCCTCAACAGGGATGTTGACATTAATGGAACTACATTTCGCGGTCGTGATTTCGGCATGCAAGCTTGCCTGAGACAAATAAATCATTCCTGTATCGCATGAGTCAATTTGAATCATTGGAGCAGAGCCTGTAATTTGAATGGCAAAAGACGGAGATTTTGTGACGGAGATGGAAGAGACCACAGAGTCGACGAGCACTTGTGTTTTAATGCAATTGACTTTTGTGGCCGATCAGTCATATAACAAGAAAACAACAGACGAACTCACCCAAAGTAACAGCATTCAGTTTGCCCTTGATTTGAATAACACTGTTCTTACAGCCGAACAGGTTGACAACTTGGTTGAGCTCAACTCCATCAACGACCAGGCTTTTCTCGTCCTCTTGATATTCCTATCGTGCCCACATTAGTACACTAGTCGATGATATTGAGGTCAAGTATCATACGATATTCCATGCTTTTCCTTCCAAGGCGAACTTAGGAGGCTTTTTGCCCATTAATGCATGAGGTTTGGTCGGTTTGACGGGCTTTTTGGGTGCTATTTCATATAAATGAGCGATAACGATGCATAGCCCACAATGGTGATACTTACGAGAGCCAGAACCACTGGGGACAACACTACTAGCGCGCAAATTAGGATTCTTGTGGGTCATTTCGCTCTTATCAACCTTGCGCAATCCTCTGGTGACATCAGCTCCGCGATTTATTTCAGCAAAAACCGCAGCCGTTCCACCAGCAGGGGTAGTAGCTGCAGCTGCTGTAACAGGAGGTGCTGCAGGAGGTGGCGGAGGCGGAGGTGGTGGAGGTGGACCACCTGAAGTGGCACCAGAGATTTTTGCAGACTTACTAGCAGCATATTGCCCAACAGGTACGCCCTATCTTGATGTCAAAGGAAGACTCGCGCGAAACGTGCGACAGACGTACTTTGGAGTTCCATGAGAGTCCAGTGGTATGGTACTCCAGGACGTACTTACGGGTCTCTTCTAATGCAGCAGCAAATGAGCGAACCCATTCAGCATGCCTTGGATCCCTACGATCCAGAACGATTAGACAAGGCGGCGGGAACAGTAGAAATCCTTACTTGTCTTTGAACTCCTTTATTACTCTATTCCCGTAGTATAACGCTTGATCTTTTGTTTCGGCAATGTGTGGACCAGGTTTTGACTACATGACTTGGTTGGAATACAGTTTGTGGAAAGATAGATGAACGTACGTTGAGAACCCAGGCAACGAAGGACGACGCTTCACTGATCACCATCAGATGCGTGAACCAATCCCGGTCCTTTCGATTCGCCTCTTTCAAACGGTTGATCGCTTCGATGGTGGAGTGAAATGGTGTGAGAAGTGACTGAAATGTCGGATCATCTGGCTTCACGCATGAAGCAGCAGTATTAATCAATTCACGAAGCTCTCTGAACTGTTTCTCAACCAGACCAACCTGTTTTGGTCAATGATGAATGTCTGCAG
Source organism: Lentinula lateritia (assembly GCA_028011325.1). Lineage (NCBI taxonomy): Eukaryota > Fungi > Basidiomycota > Agaricomycetes > Agaricales > Omphalotaceae > Lentinula > Lentinula lateritia. Next base: position 308,215 of record JANVFT010000029.1, on the reverse strand, counting down.
TGATAACGACAACAGGCAGAGCGACGCACAATTTCCACAACCGATGCTCCAGCGAACGACTTCGTCAACTCTACGAATGGCTTGACCTTACCATCGATGACCACTTCATCAAACACTACGACGCTTTTGGGAGTTTCTTGCAATGTTGATACTGAAGCTGGTGCAGCGGGGGAAGATGCCTGTACAGGGGGAGAAGAAGTAGCAGCAGCATACGAGCTGGAATTATGTGCAGCCTCAGACGTTTCTGGTTTACTTGTTGGCCAACCTGAGGCAGCCAAATCTTCTATCCTTGAAGTCGCAGCTTCAAGGCTGTCACGTTCAATCAGCGGTCAGACATTTGGGTTTCGAGCAGTCGCGTAGCGCATACCGTTTGATTATGGTAGTAAGGGAGTGTAAACCTTGTGAAGACATCTTGCCACGAAACTTAAGAGAGTAATAGTAACAGTCGACGGGGGAGACTGAGCATGAACGGCAGATGCCGACATCTTAGATTCGACGGAATCAATAATTTCCTAGTCTTATGTCTAAGTATTTAAGCTGCTTTACCTCTTGACACTTGAGTGATTTTTACAGCCATGTTTGACTAGTTCTTTGAAATGTCCTCTATTTCTTCTTATGTCTCAATTTGTTGCCTTTCGATCTTCTTTTTTGCCTTCTTTCTGCGTCGGCGCTCTCTCTCCCGTTGTCTGGCTCTTTTTAACTCTTCTTTGGACAGACCAGGATTTTCGAGCGCGTCCAGCTGTTGACATTTGGATTGCAGACTATTAGTTGATACCTTAATCACAGAGCAGATGATACGGGCCTTGGCGGTCAACAACCGACGAGCTAACATGCGATTTGTGAAAAGAGATCGTGTTTCCTGACATGCTACGCGAATGCCCGTAGGTTTATGAAGAAGCTGGACATTGTTCTCAGTCTTGTTTACAGATTGCCCACCCTGATGATGATATAAGGTCCTCTGCAAATGAACTGCGTAGGAAATACCTACAGGACCACTGCCGCGCACAAACGATTCCTCAATATCCTCTTCTTTTAGCTCGGGGATCTTGCGTTGACTGGAAGCGCGTTTGAGAGCAGAATAATACATTGGACGTTTGTGCTGGAGTGCATCATGAGCTGGAGCAGCATTTTCTGTACTGGAGCATAAGTATAATCACCATGCAACTCATAGTGAAGGAAATATCTTACTGTGCTGTTCTCCGATTATTGGAAGGCATTACCGAGGGGTTTTTGACCGATTCGTTGTCGCCGAGCTCGGTATCCCGCGTGATACGGATGGCTGAAATCATTTTAGTATGGGAAAGGTGGGGAATAGCGGGTGAGAGTTGGCTTACACCACGTCTCTTCCTCAGGTAATTTAGTCGCCTGTACAACATTACGTCGTAGAAATTGAGCAATGTCTCTAGCTTGCGTTGCATATGCTTCATAAGCAGAAGGATCCGTTTCTGACTTGTACGCTAATGCGTCTTCCCTCATTTTGGACCGAAAAGCTGAAGGACGAAAACGATGAGCGTGAGCTTGTGTGCAAATGTGGGACGCACACCTGAAAGAACAGTAGCATCCCCACCGAATATAGAGGAAGATGCTCGGTAGAGGCTTCGGTACGCTGATCTTGCTGAAGCTTTCAATTCCGCAGAAACTGACATGGATGGTTGGAGGGAATTCGGACAATTCCGATTGGCTCACTCTGCGCACACTCAATGTGGTTCGTGACGTTACGCATATCCAATGAATGACTCATGCATGGTACGAGCTGATACTTAGGTACGACAAATTTTAGAATCAAGACTTGCTATTATGAGCTCCTGCATACATGGCCGTTTAAATAATATATTGAAGCACATAAAGTAGTTAATAGTATGTGCTTCGCTACAGTTATAGTATGTAGTTGAGGGAACTATGTATGTAGTAAACAGTGGCGCAAACACCCCTATATCAAATCACGTGGTCTGCTACTCTGAGCGCGTTCGAATTTCCGTTGATTGATTTTTAAACTCAACCTCTTACCACCAACTCCATCTTTTCACTATCACACTATCCGCTCTCTTTACTCTCGAAATGGCTGTGAAAAAGGCTTCGTCTGCTGATAAAGGCTCTAAATCCGCTCCATCTCATCCTCCGTATATCGATATGATTAAAGTCAGTTCCCTTTCTTTCGCGGCTATTGGAAGCTACTATTTGGACTCTCTTTCACGCCGCCTTCTGTTTTGAAATTGAAAACTCGCCGACATTAATGCACATCTGATACGTGTATCTTTCCATCAGGAATGCATTGCTGATCACCGTGAGGAAGCCAGAATTGGTGTCTCTCGTCCCCAGATCAAGAAGTAAGTCTTTCCTCTGACAGGTGTTTCATTCTGAAGTAATTCGCATTCCTCGTAGATACATCGAAGAGAAGTATAAGATAGAGATTGGTGCCGCACAGAACACGCAAATATCGAGGGCAATCGCTACAGGAAACGACAAAGGATTCTTTGTTCTACCCAAAGGCGAGAATCTCCTCTTCATATCCTACATTGTGGCAAAACTTATTGTTCGCTGTCTTTCATAGGCGCTTCTGGTACTATATATAGCTCAACTGCACGTCTTACAATAACTTACATCCTTCGCTCGTAGGTCGAGTAAAGCTTGCGCCCAAGAACAAATCGCCTGAGTCCTCTGTACCAAAGGAGGTAAGCATCATACATTTCAGACTGAACCTTTACCCATGACTTGAATAGAACAAACCAGTCGCCAAACCGAAGTCTACCACTGCCAAAAAACCTGTAATCAAGGCACCCGCTTCCAAGACTTCCACTACTAAGGCGACTGCGACGTCCACAAGAAAGGCGCCTTCTAAAGCTGTAGCAACCAAGAAGCCTGTAGCCAAAGCTGCTGCCTCCAAGACTGCCGCCACCAAACCGGCCCAAAAGCCGACTATCGCCAAGAAATCCCCGACCACCGTCAGAAAAGCACCGACTAAAGCTGTACCGGCGAAAAAGCCGGTAGCTAAGGCTGCCATGGCAAAGAAACCCGCCATTCAGAAAGCCTCCGCGACTGCGAAGAAGGTGCTTTCTTTGACCGTGGTTCAAGTTCAATGCTAACTTTCCTCTTCATCAATTATTTAGGCTGTCACGGGCACCACTTCGACAACCAAAGCTAAAGCCGCTGCTGCCAAGGCAAAAGCATCTACCACGAAAGCGAAGACCTCTGCCAGTAGAGCTAAGGCTCCAGCCAAATCAGCTGCTCAGAAGAAGGTACAGTCTCCTTACTTACCATCCTTTGTGCACCATCTCATCTTCGCCTCCAGAGATCTTGAATATTTCCCACATACTTGTCTGCTCTTGATCTTTATTCGTACTCTATTACATGCGTTAGAGGTTCTCGTCTGTATTATTTCTTCCATCCAAAGGCGCCCGTGTACTACGTCCTCTTTGCAATTTCTTTTTCTTAGTCGTAGGTCTGGGGCGTCCCTACATTCCTATTTATACACCACAATCTGTGATATACGTTGTTTTGGTTCATTACTTTACTCGTTAATTGTAACCCTCACAAATGTAGGATGTACATATTATCCGTTCGTTCTTTGCAGCGTGCGACAATATCTGACACTATACTATCATATACGACCAAGGTTGATGTCCTCTTCCACGCCATCTCGATATAATCCTTCAGCACGTTCATTATATCCTTCTTTCCTTTCGGTGCAAGAGTCGCTCATACTCCAATTGAAGTGGGTAAAACGTGGCCTCGTAGATGCATTTCGATGGGACCATGTAATCTCGACAATAGCGGGGTCAGTGCTCCTCGTCCAATAATATTGATAGCTCTCGTGCATTATTCAAGCCTCAAATGCAGAGACTCTGAAGTTCGGGCCAACGTTTACAAGTCCTTGCTACTCAACTTGCTTTCACTAACGTCCATCTACACATTTGACCTCCTACTTCTACCGCTAGTGCGAGATCAACAGAAATGGCTACATAGAAATGTCGGATGGTTCTACCAAGGTTTATGGTTGTTCCCAGTGATAGGCCTTTCATTCTATTTGAATGTAAGTATCGTTCCCTCCCCATTTTGAAATTTCATACCTGATCGAGGCCAACCAGAGTTCCTGGTGTAATATCATTGCTGAACGCACTTTTGCGCTAAAACATGGGCATCGTTCTGTTGCTCAGCAACAAGCAGTGACATATACTGGAATGCTGAAGTCAATCGCAACGTCAGCGTATCGTGTCGTGATGGTGTTTACTTCCCTGGTCGTGTCGTTCGCATTGGGCAATATTCCGTTTGCGGGTCCGATATTAGGGTTTTCGTTCTTGAGTTGGCTTGATTCGTGAGTGGTGTATTACCCCGAGTGGTGTCTATGTTCAAACCGGTCTAGCTATTACCTTTTCGAGTGCGTGGAATGAATTTAAAAAATTCAGTACGTACTCAACGATTGGCATAATAACCAGATTTGTTTGGATTGCACGGGGAATGTCGCTGTCACGGAGGGTACGGTATCTGGAAGAACGTTGGGCTTATTATCTTGCTTTTGGTAAGGCTCAGCCTTACAGTTCCAAAATCATCTCTGACATTCTCTATGTAATGAAGGATTACCGTCAGCCGCTCTCTGCACCCTGGGAAGTGGACTAGCTGGTGCAGCTATTTTCGCACTGGTGTTCCCATTCGTGAAATGTTCTCCGTAATGACCATATTCCCGCTTCTGACTCAGTCGATCTAACAGTACATCGTGATGGCCATGCACGCGCGTCCTGTCCCAGATGATCCATACAATCCGGTTTCCGAAACGGATGTCGTGCGACATCCCTCTCCATTCATTCCGATTCGACTTCCTGTCTTTGCACTAGTGATGTTTCTCAATGACTGGATTGTCAAGATTCTCAGTGTCGGAGGGGGTTCAAGAACTAGAAACGTCCATCGTAGAGGGACGAGCGATGATGCTGAAAGCGTCGAAGAGGGCGAAAAAATCCAGATGCAGACTAGAAATGCCACCGCTCGTTTCAACTCTAGCAGGTCCAATAGTTCACGAATCAACATCGGTCGACGAAAATTAGATTAATATGCATTATATTTGCGTTCAACCAAACCCTGCCCACTCAATGGACAAATAAGATACTGTTTTCTTCTCGTCATCCCAACCACAGAACAGATGAGTCTTTTTAGTCGCTGTACCCAACCTACCATGGGCAACTATTTCCATAGGCTGAATAGAGTGTGTCAGTGACTCGATCACCGTCGCACAGAAATGCGAGTGATAACGAAGGGGGTCGCCTAGAATTTGAACATGAGTGAAGTGACTCCTGATAAAGACAGTCCATACGCACCTGGATATACAAGATAATCGCCTCCAAATCTTATTCCACCACCTAAAAAGAAGCCTTGCTCCCACAAATCTTTAAAAACACCGTATCTCGCTCGATCCTGAAGGTTCAATGGAAAGTCCCATATTCCTGCTTTTTGTGCGGCTTCGATTGTCGAGTAGGTGCATGAGTCTGGGGAGTACCAGCTCAGTGCAGAGGATGGTGTTGTTATGCATATGTTGTATTGTGTATGGGCTGAAGGAGTGGTTGGACTTGTCGAGGGACCAGCGTTTACAGCAGGAATGAGAACCGGTAGTTCAGATCCTGCAACGGGATCGCCTTCCATCTCCTGTAGTTTACGCAGTTCCATGGCTTTTTGTTGTCGTTTGAGCTCCCGCTCCTTGCGTTTTCGTATGGCTTCCTCTGATACAGCGAGCTGCGCCACCTCTTGAGTTTTCATGTTTTCTGCTCCAAGTACGGCATGTTGGTGTTTGATATACTCTTTCTGTTCAGCGCTCCATTGCTGAAATTGTGACAGTGAAGGTTCGGGGTAAGCATTGGCGTCGTCGACGAAAACAGCGTATTCTACGAATGAAATCGAGTCATAAGTTACTAGGATTGGGATATGAGAGGAAAATACCTTTTTCCACAAGGAGAGTAGCCTCTTCTGGCGTTAATTGCGAAGGGAGTCCAAGGAAAACATTCTGCTGGGACAGATGAGGTAGCGTCCCGACTAAGAGACCACACAGACGGTGATCTGAACGAATTCTGTTGAGGTCTAGCCTATATTTAGTCAAGTCTACTGTTTTGAAGAGACTGAAAGTCATTTACCATCGACGTCCCAGATGTAGGCGCGTTTATTCGCGACACGTATCGGGATACGGCCTGTCATGGTCACTGTAGCGGAGGAACTCTTATCTAATCTACTGATTGAAGCTTAATCTTCGACCACCTCAGCCCTCTATCTTTCCGCATCATGTCAGCCAATGTGCAGAACAGCATCATGCTTTTCGGTGATTCTATCACTCAAGGTGGCTGGGAGCCTGGTATGAATGGTTTTGGAGCCAGTCTAGCTCGTAAGATCGCTCGCGATAACAGCTATTAGTACGCCTGATCTTTGTTTACCAGATAGATATGCGCGTAAATTAGACGTTATTAATCGAGGATTCTCTGGATATAATACTGAATGGGGCATCCCGGTATTTGAGCAAGTGGGTATAGTAAAGCGCCACTGTTACATCTAACTGACTTTGCGATCCTTAGCTCTTTGCAACTCGGGAACAGCAGAAGGATTTGCCAACAGTCCGATTATTGATCATTTGGTTTGGAGCAAACGACTCGTGCCTAGTCCAATCCCCTCAGCACGTACCGCTGCCGAAATTCGCGTCCAACCTCAAACATCTTGTGAAGTTGGTACAGTCGCCCAAGTCTGATTATTATTCGCCGAACACACGCATCATCCTCGTAACACCTCCGCCAGTGAATACATACCAACGTAGAGCCAATTTGGACGCCAGAGATCCGCCTTTGCTGTTAGACAGAGATTTCGAGAATACCAGAAACTACGCCGAGACGGTAAAGGACATAGCTCAAGAGGAGGAGGTCGGAATTATTGATATTTGGACCAAAATGTGGGATGCTGCCGGCCACGACGAGCAGTCGCTCAGTAAGTTTCTGTACGATGGATTGCACTTGAACGGTGCGGGTTACCAGGTACGAAAGCGACTGAATTTGGTGAAATGACATTGACAATCGATGATATAGTTGATGTATGATGCAGTGTTGGAAACGATAGAAAAGACCTATCCAGAGTTGCACCCAGATAGATTGCAGATGGTTTTCCCTGGGTAAGTGGAGGAGATATTTCAGGCTTCCCCTCCAAATTTCTGACGCCTGTAAGTATAGTTGGGCCTCGATAGACCGTGCCAACGTGGCCGCGTCGGTGCAGAAGAGGGCCGCGGAGCAGCTCCCAGAGGAGTAAAGGAATATGTAATCGTAGTGACGTCGGCATTTAATATCATGCGATCACGTGATTTTCGAACATAACCAAACGTGACCGACGCGAAATAATTCCATTCCGGGAAACCACCACTTTACTTGAGCGGTTTTGCTTCTTGACACGACGGGATACCACAGCGACAACCGGAACGAGGCAAACACTTTGTGCTCTCGTCTTTGTAGGGATTTTACATCTTTGTTTGCTCTGCATAGCGACAATTTGGTAGGGCGCTTGTTGGTGTTTGTGGGTCCAACGATTTAATTGGACAGTTCTTTGTGAGAATCCCGTGCTTCGTAGTTCTTTGTTGAACTAACCGACGACGAAACTTTGCCACCTTTCTCCAGGCGCGGCCTCCTCCGTTCTCACATTCGTTCTTATTCGTGAGTGGTCTTTTTCTTGTCTGGTCCTGCCTTTTTGGGTCAAACAATTATTCCCTCGCGGTACCGTGACTGAAACGCTCATTGTTCGCCAGTCCAAACCAAATCACCGATTTTCCATCTGCCAAAAGTGCGTTGCCCTTAAAACCACTTGTCCGAATTACTCACTCACGAGTTACATTCACTTTCTCTTCTCCATCATGATGGACTTCTTCGAAAACAGACATAAAAACAAGAAACAGAAGAGAAATCCGACATCTGACTTCGACATGCCTCTCTTCGGACAAACTTCAGACAGGTTCTTAAGTGCACCTGTTGCGCTTGTACGACGACGAGCTGATACTGTTGTACGACCCCGTGACGATGTCGACGAATTCCTTTCCTCCGACCTCGAAATATCTTTCGCATCTACCGTATCGTTAAATTCTCCACCCAAAGACCCAATCGCCCTCACTCCTGAACACGAATATGCTGAACCAATGGACATCTCTCCAGCTCCTCTGCTGAAACCCAGCATGCCCAGAGGTCGCCCCCGCGCTTTCACCAGCGGCGCTCGTCTTTTTGGAAACGACATGAGCAATTGTTTAAATTCTGCACCTGTATTGCAACCGTCGCCATCTATCCGGGGAGGTTCCAATAGCGCCAAGCGTATACAGCGCTCTGCGCTTCCCACTGAATGGTTCACAACTCGGACAGAGGTACTTACGATCGTCCTCCTAATCTCCTATTTCCAAGGTGACATTTATTTCCGTAGGTTTCTGAATCTACCACGCCAGATGACGATGCAATGGACGTTGATACGTCCTCCTTCCATCTTGAACCACCACCTCCCGCCTACTCATTCCCTCAAGCTGTGGCATCTGCTGCCCCTACAGTGACTACTTTCGCCGACGCCATTGACAATCTCTTTTATGAATCAATGTCTCCCCGTCGTTGTGTTGAATCGCCTCCCGCTCCCCAGCCGAAGAAGAGGCGCTCATTGTCTCCGAACCCTCCTCGCCTTGTCGAAGGTGACTCATCCCCATCTCCCGCCCCTCCAGTATCGCCTGTACAACGCAAATTGGAGCGCAAGGCCAGCGGACCACTCTTGGCAAGCTTTAGCAAGCCTTCCCTTCAAGGCCTCGGGAATCCCTCTATCAACGGCTTGAAACGACCCCGCCGACCCGCCCTCTCTGCAATGGTTCCTCCTTCGGACGCCGCTTTGCACTCAGCTTACCCTGCGCCTACATCTGCGGATAATCAAATAACTGATGGACGATTCCCGCCAACGCGACGCGCCTTCTCGGCTATGCTTCCGCCGGCTCCTTCCTCGCCCTTGGGTGAATCCTCAGGAGATTCTTCTTTTGATCTGAGTGCGGACATGTCGTCCCCCGCCCAAGCTTACGCAAAACGGCAACAAATGAAAACTATCCGACGATGCGATGGTACTGATGATTTTAGACCTTTGACAGGAGCAACAGCAATGATTATGAATGAAAGCCCCTCCTCCAAGTTCATGGTCGACGGAGGTATGCCTGGTTTTGGTGACAATGAGACCCATGGTAAGATTCTGCCTTGCCACCGTGTTGCGGATGACGGTTTAATGAGGATCACTGCTGGAACGGTACGTCTGGGGCATTAGGTATTGAATGTCTTATTGAGACAGTTACAGATGGATCTGTTACTTGACGGGGCTTTCGATGACAAGATACGCGACTTCCATGTCATCGACTGTCGGTTTGATTACGAGTACGCTGGTGGTCATGTTCCCGGAGCAGTCAATATCAACACTACAGCCTCGGTAGAAGACCTGCTCCTAGGTCCCAGCTTGATGAAGCCTAAGCCCTCTGTCAGTGGCGATGGGCAAAAAAAGACTGTATTGATTTTCCATTGCGAGTTCAGTGCTAAGCGTGCACCGACGTTGTATGTGATTCTTTTTCGTTCAATGTCTATCGCTGATTGAGGGATCCTTCAGCGCTAAGCATCTTCGCTCCAAGGACCGCGCCATGAATAACCACTTTTACCCCAAAATTCACTATCCTGAGCTTTACGTCCTTGAAGGAGGATACTGTTCGTACTACAAGCGCTCCGCTCATCGCTGCGAACCTTCTGGGTATGTTTCTATGGATGATCCTCAGCACGCTGCTTCGAGAAAGGGTGACCTAGACCAATTCCGAAAGAATAAGTTTGGCCGACACAAATCTTACGCCTATGGAGATGGTGCGAACAAGCTCTCTCTTGCGTCTCAACAAATCAAGCGGAACAGTGCCCCCACTGTTGGTGGTCCACCCGTCCTCTTTGCCGCTGGTAACGCTGCACGCCATCGTCGTGGTACCATTGGTAACGGAAGCCTGTCCACTCTGTCGGAGGATAGTCATCACACCACAGAGGGTGACGAAACCGACATTGACCTCGGTGACAGTCCTTGTCCAGCTCCGTCTAAGTCTATCGCACTCAAGGTCAAGAAGGGCAACCGTGCTCCTCTTTCGCGCGCCGAGACTTATGGACCCACTCGCATGCCTTTCCTTGGTCGTTAAACTTGAGGTGTATCGCTTACCCTTTTCCAACAATGGAAGTGAATTAGTCCTCGACATTCTCATGCAGTCTCAACTCGCCATTATGCCCTTGAATCACGAATCTGTTCTGACCCGCATGTTCACCTCTATGCCTTAAGATTTCTCCATGCAGTTTCGCCATGGCACGCCGCTCATTCACCGCCACATTCGTTATGCTCTCGTCGAGCTTTCTTTCGTTTTCGAGGCTTCGTCACAACGTTTCGTTGATTACTTTCGGATTCTGAATTTGCAGTTTCTTCATTATGAGCACGTTGGCATTCAGCCCACATTCGTTTTCAAGCTGTCATCGCTGCTTTGTTATACACAACATCGTGAAATACCTCATCGTTGTTCGGTCGTTATCAAGCTTCTATCGCCCTTTCTTTCCCTGTTCTGCACATTGCTGTGGAATATATTGCGCTATATCGTGACCTCCTTGATTTAATACTTTCGCCATTTCACCTCCTCTCCTCTTCCTTCTCATGTCCTTGATCTTTCATATTCTCCCAATCATCTGTCTCAATTATATCACACGCATCCCACCGGTTCGCCGAACGTGTACAATCTCTCAAATATTTGTCTCAGTATTTAACCCGAAAGGACTCTCATCTACCATGCTACTCACATACAAATAACCATCTTCATACACATCATCCTCTCCTGTCTCCTTCCTTTCAGATTACTTTTTGACCTTCTACCGCAGCATTCTCCGCTGCCCAATCCTCTATTAACCAGTAAGTAGTCAACCATTGTCTCTTTTTTCCTTCATCGCCTTGATACAAATTTTTTCTCTCTTCCCCCTTCGCCTCGACCATCCAACAATCAGTCTTCCTGCCTGTATTTATTAACTATCTGTGTTCATTTCGAAGCTGCTACATTTGCAGGCTTCATTTCCAATATTTCCCTCTGCTTCGTCCCTCAAGTATCCCGCCTTTCAACTCCGTAGATCTGTGCTGAAAGACGTCTATATAAAACTTTTCCCCACCAGTTCGATATCCAATATATTCCATATTTATTGTGAAAATTTGCCCAATCTGGAGTACTGCAGGACCACTATTGACCAGGGGATGCGGTCTTCCAATACACAACCACTACTGGTCCGAATCAAATTGGCGATTACCCATTCCTTCTCCTGGCACTAAACTTCACTTCCACGGCCCTGAACACCATATACAACATCCCCGATGCAACAAATCCAGTTATTAACCCAATATCACCTGTTCCAGCGTTTGCAATAGGTCCTGTATACCACGGCTGGTTCATGCTCGGCACAATGACCGCAAAGGAGCACAAGAATGCGAGAATAGCAGCTACGCCGAGCGGTAGGTTTGATGGCGTGTTCCAGTCTACCACCGAGTATCGGGTAAAGTCATTTTTCCGGAATAGGAAATGCTCGCAAAGGACGATGGAAGCATATGATGTGGCCCAGTAGCCGATGAGGTCTGTTAGCCAGAATTTGTGTTCAAGAGGGGTCTTCGAACAGCGGAAAATTCACCCACTTAAAACATCCTCAAAAGCAGTGAAGAAGTGAGTAGCTCCCACAATGGCGATCGGTATGACTCTGACATAGGTTCGCGTTAATCCGAGTATGGGCACAAGAAACAATAATTGCAAACTTACATCGCCGTACAGATCAACGAGTATATATACCTCGGCACCTTGGCAAACATAGGAGATATACTCATCAAGCTAACACCTGGAGGATCAAGTTAATTAAGCTATCTTGACAGATTTATCCCAAGGGAAATTTCACCTACCAAATGAATACATGGTTATTGCACAAGGTGCAGTGACCGTCAGTGCACCCAACACAACAAGGAACTTCCCAAAGTTACCGATTGGCTCGAGGATTGCGACGAGGAAACGACCGAAATCTTCTCCATCTCCGAGCCCTGTTTCCCAAGAGGGTATTGCAGGAGCGGCGGAGGCAAAAGCTGCACCGATGATGTGTCCTATAAACTGGATGTGAACGGCTGACTGTGAGTGCAAATGCATAGGGAAGGCAATGACATACTGCAGAGGTGAAGATACCTGCATAAGCCCAGGAGAAAATCTTCCACCTACAATGGTTTCAGTATACATATATCTTAGAAAAGAGACACTTACGTAGGTGTTTTCGACTCATGATAGATTCCATAATCAGCCGCGAAGGAGCACCAGGTTAAATCCGAGGCACCGGCCGTAGTTCCATATGCAATCAGCATACCTGCAGCGGCAGCTGGTGTGGAGGAAATCAGGATGGGAATTTGAGCGACGAGCTGATTTCCTCCAACCCCGAGCAGGGCGATAAAAAGCACCACGCTTGGTAACCATATATATGTCTCATACCAATGTAAGGTTTTGTATCCACAAAACGAAAGCTATAAAACTTTGTCAATATAGAAAATCAGGTTTGCCTGACATCAAGATACTTACGACGAACGAGATAAGCACAATTATCACAATGCCAGTGGTATCATCTAACTTTGTAGACACCGCTGCGAGTACCTGACCGCCCACAATAGAGTTGATGATGAGCCATCCAATTTGCGAAAAGACGTTCAGTGTAGAAATAAGCATAGCGCCATAGTATCTAGAGATGTGAGTAGCTTGGCATGCGGGTAGTAAGATTTACAAAGCAGATAACTTACCCAAAAGAAAACCTACTCTGCACCATAGTACGGGTGCCAAGTTTGGGACCGAATACCACACTGAAAATTCAAAACAAGATATAGTAGGGAAGTGTAGTATGTGGCGGTGGAGAGGCGTACAAGTACGCAGGAACTAAACAGCATCTGAATTTCCAAGATATTTGTTAGCATCGATGATTTGTGCCAGTGAGTGGATCGGAAGCCTACATTATGTCGGCAACGACGAGTACAATTATGCATTCACGAAAATCCAGGGAGAAGAAGATTGGGCCTAAAGCGCCTGTGCTCATCCTGTGCTCAGTTTTGATGTATGTATGAGCTAGGGAATCGCGGGACGTAGGGAGGCAAAATCAGCTCACCCTGTAAGATTTAATATCGCAGAGAACCAGACGGTGAACATCTGCCACATTCGAGTGTCTGTGCGTTCCTCCTCACTTGTAGGTGCTATTCTGTGTGGAGGTAAGCGTTGCTCCTCAAACAAATCACAGTTGTGGCATATGGTAATTGAATCCACGGAAATTCGCGCCGTGCCGGAGACTTGAAAAAGATCTAGTACTTACCCATGGGTTTCTATTCCCCATCGCAGAGCGTGCCTACTTAAGCCTTTCCAACCCCCAAGTTTTGACCTACTACCCCGATCACCAAAGGAAGAGCCATCAAAACCTGGAATATGGGAAACAATAGTGGTCGGTAAGCCAGGATCGTTCGTATCCTCCAAGATTTTGTCGTTCATGGTGGGGAACTTCGCTGTAAGAGGGGGGGAAGGGGGGGCTGGAAAAAGAGGCTCTTTTGCAGTTCTGATGTTTTTCAATCAATCGCCTTGCTTGTGCAACTATTGCACTCCGGAATTTTAAGTACTGCAGGCACATTTTGGCTGTGCTTGGCCTCATGCTTTTGCCAAGCATCTACAAACATATTGGGCTTTGAAGTGAACTTGCTTTGCGGCGCACACAAGGTGCGCGTTCTTTCCTCAATACTCGAATTAACAAGGTTTTTGAAGTGTGTATATTCTGCAGTGCACCTTATGTGCAATGTCTTTTGCTTGATACTCGAACTAAAATCTACACCTTGACAAAGACATTGAAATGTATCCTTTCCCAAACAAGGTGCAGTCCATGAAGTCAGATTGGAGTATGTAAATACTGATCTTATCTTCCAATGTGCGCAAATTCCTGATCTCCCACCTGGAGTGCCATTTTTTTCCGCCGTCCTTATATATACCTCCTTTTATACCTTCCCGACGAGTTAGTCAAGATGATACAATGATCGCTGCGGAGCGCCGCTCCTGCGTCGAACGGAGATTGAAAGACATTATCATGGCATGGAACAGGACGGTGCTGCGTCCGGTTGCACCTCGATGCTGTGGTGATTTACTGGTTAGTGGTGACGTTGCGTTCGTACATCATACCGCGGTCCCATAGCATAATTAGTAGCCCCGTTTCACTTTGATGGAAAGATTTGCTAATTATGTATACAGTTATGCGGGAGATTGGCAACATGTACAGCTAGTCACAGCCAGGTTATAAAATCTGCTGTGGAGACTCGTCACGGTCTTTCTCTCCATCACTCGTCCCCTTCAGTTCCCCCTTCCCACTTACCCAGCAATCGGAGCTGGCCAGTATAATTTAACTTCTATCCTATCCTATCATATCATATCCCAGCACTCCAATGGCTCGTTGGACTTATATCTTTACCCTTGCTTGCATGAGCTTGCTTTTTTCAACTACTACAGTAGTTGCACTCCCTACGTGCGTGATTTTCTTTCCAATTCAAAATGGCCTTAACTGATTCCTTGATAGAGAAGGGGAGAGCCGCGGATGGTGTGAGCTGTGTATCGAACACATGCCTGGGGATGCACGCGCAGCATCTGCGTGAATTACACCCGGCAGAAATATCGCCTTGCTCACATGGTGTACCCCCGGTCTAGAGGTATGTATGTCAAATTGAGTACTGAATTATTCCCCATTAATGGCCAGGCTCAGCGCTACATGTCTTCAACCGCTAAAAAAACAACATTACACATACATACATACAACGAGGACATTATTTATTCATCGTGATACTTCATTCGAATTCCACTCTTTGTCTACTCAAGAGCTTGAAGACGTGACACTGTGGCGAGAACCACCAGGACGACCATGTGTGATATGGTGGTGGTGATGTGTCTCTGCAGGTACTGGAAAGATGTCTCCAGGAGGCAACTCCAAACGTGTAGCGACAACTACGACTTCCAGGGATGTCGCTGCATCCAAATTGACTACCTCGCCCGATACCTGAAAGTTATGTTGATCCATGGCATTGTAAAGCAGAGAAACAATCAAATCTTGCCTTTTGCACACGCCAGTGGAGGTTCTCTTTCAGATACGGTTCCACAACGATTGGGTCGAATGAGTTCAAGTTGGAAATGTTGGCAATACCTTCGTTGAGATGCACGAATCCTTCGAGAACGACATCCTGTTGACGCCGACAGTTTGCGCATCGTTCGGCAGAGCTGTGATAAACAGAGCCAAATTATAAATTGAAGTATTAAGATAATGTGATTGCAGCTAACCTATTCACGAACCCGTGGAATGCTCCGACAAAATGGGGATCAGTAGCCCATCCCTTGGGATCACTGGGCACACTGTCTAAGAAGAATAAGACCTTGAAGCTTCCACCTATTTCGTACTTCTTGATCTGCACACGGGCAGTCCATTCCCAAAACTCCTTTTGCTCGTCGTTCCTTACAGTGGAAACCAATTCTACTTGAGGGGCATCATCAATGCCTCTATTTGGCGTCGGATTGACTTTGCTGTCTGACAGGTGCGAAGAGGCATCGCTTGTGACATTGCCAATCGCGGAAGCGTCTGCAGTAACCTGAGAAGAAGGTTGTTGAATTGCTGCCGCGAATTTCGTGAATGGTCCACCATAGAGCTTGTTAACTTGTGCAGCTATAGCAGATCGAACTGCAGCTTCATTTCCCATATCGAGATTGTTAAATTCTGGATATGTATATCCCATCTTGGACGTATCGGTCACATTGGCAGAAATCCAATACGAGGACTGGGTATTCCAGAACGGGGTAAGATCTGGATATTATGGGATGATTAGTTGACTTCGGGTCCATCCGTACGAATCGAGTGTGAAAGTACCAGTATCCTGTCCAACTACAGTGTCGGGAGGGATAGTCCATGTCCCATCGCCAGAAGGTCCGTCGGTAATCCACACCCTCGGATTCAATGCAGACCACAATGAAAGCAGACGATCAACCTGGGCATGGTGCATAAAGAAGATGGGATCGAATCCTGCCAAAGGTATGTCGATTATTCCGCACGAAAGAGTAACAAAAATGACCTACCTGCTACTGAAGGATCTGACATTTGCCCGTTTCCACCAACATCGACGTGGATACTGTCGTGGATACCTTGAGGAGACCATAAGCCTGCTGTTTGCAGTAAAAACAAATGTGAATACCTTCAAGACTATTGCTAGTACTCCCTCCATCGTCGGGCGTATGGTTACTGAACGCAGGCCATGTATGAACTCGAGTCAGAAGGTTGTACGTCTTGGTCTTGAGTTGCGGACCGGCACTTCTCAACGTCCTGCAATGAACGTAAGAATTCATGCTATTCATTTGAGTATGCAGTGAAACTAACGCTTTCAATTCCGGAACATTGTCCGATGCATTGGCATCATCAGTCAAAGGATGGCGAAGAGTAGTCGGCCAAGACTGATATGGTTCAGGGAAGGACGGATCTATGGGGTGGAACGTATAACGGCGGAGAGGGTTGGGGACAGAGATTTTCTCTCCGCTTGAATTAACGATGGTAACCTCGTCCAGAGAGATTACTTCAGGCGGAGGAACTGGGTTTCGGGCCCAATCCCAGTATGGCTGACGCAGATTCAACGCGGCGTCCTGGTAACGAGCTCTATCTACGATGTATGTTGCGGCAATATTGACGGCCGCAGCTTGAATTGCTTGCTAACGAAGCAAAACAAATGTGAGCCAGTCTCGACAGTTCTGAGCAAAAAAAATATGATTACCTCGATGAGTAGAACATACGGACGGTGGAAGGTTGGAAACAACACGCTCCCATGAGTGCAATATCCCTCCCAGGCATCAGTGTCTACTGGCTTATTTCCTGCGCCATCCCAAGGGACATACGGAAGGCCATGGATCCCTCCGATTTGGAAGAAGGAGTCAATATCGTCTTGGCTTTTACTTGAATAAATGTATTCTGATTCATGATGTGCCAATTAATGATCGAGTTCCGCGATATTCAGACTAATTTCGACTTACGCAAAGCCTGAATGTAAAGAGAAAACTGGTCTTCTTGTTTGACGAAATCATTAATTTCGAGACGATTGGGTGCTGCTGCCCCAGAGGTTGATCCTCCAGTTGCGCCAGTGACAAGATAATGAGACATGTGAATGAACTCTGTGAAAGCAAATCGGTGTGTGGGGTTAGAAGATTGAGACCTCGAGCTTTTAAGGATCTGAATGGGCACAGCTACCCTAGTGCGGTAATACTAACAGCCAAGACAGATACACGATCTACCCCCTAAGCATTGCCTTCGAAGCTTGGCTAAGTTGGCATTTGCTTATACTTACATTGAACTCCGTAGAGGGGGACGTCCATATATCTTACGAGACTAACATAGCGATCGAGTAACAAATTGAATAAGAGGGCAGTCCCGACAGAAGCGGAGAAAGTTGTTTGATAAAACCATGTCGGTTAAGCAGCCTCTGTTTGTGGTCTTAGCAGTATTGGTCGGCTTCTGGATTCTGCCGTCCGATTGAGTGGTAAATAAAGGGTCAACACCAGCGGGACTAGATTCATTCCATTCCTTCTTCGGCTGTCTTCAGTATATGTGTTTGAGTCCGAATTCGGGCCCAGTTTGTACGGATCCAACTTTCACCTGAGCAATGGTAATAATCCTTGGTTCGCGAAGTAGTGTTTTGTTAGGCCTCCTTGAATTCTATGTCGATATTAACGCCAACTAACTAAGCTGTGTATCCCGAACAGCGAGGATTACTCCATTGACACCGGCACTGATAATTCGAGTTCATACTTATACACGAACATCGCCGTGCAAGCATCTTGACCAAAGCCAACGACCACTTGTGTCGCCTAAGGTCATATAAATTGGGAAAAATATTCGTTCAACAATCCAGTGGTAAGTACACTTTGCTCGTTTGTAGGACTACTGTGTAAATGAGAAGAAACGATGATCCGAGACATACATAGCTCATCACTGCTCACCTCTATTTTTATTACATCGCAGTCGATATAATCTGGACTTCTGAATTGCCATCCGGCTTCTTATCTCGTCAAGCCGTGCAACCCAGTCAGGAAGTGGATCAATGCAGAATGAAACGGCGAAGCGAAAGGTCTGATAAACCTAGGCTTTGGTTGATTTGAACGTGTTACTTGGTGAAAGTTGAAGGAAAGCTTAAAGGATTGGGACTTAGCACTAGTGCTATGTGTCCACGAAATTGAGGAACAAGATGCCGACATATGATACAACCGCGATACAAACCTAACAGAGGGGAAAAATTTGGTGCGGAGCGAGAGGTACGTGTAATGTCCGTTCGGCCTGTTTTCTGCTACACAGTTCCAATATCTGTTCCTTCCAGAGAAGTATGAGTGACGGTGACAGCAGTAGTACGTAAGAGAAGACCTGAGGTTGGACTTTCTGAACATTACTACAACCTGGCCCATTACACCGCTGGTCAAAATTATAGGAATAGTTTTTCAGAAAAATTGCTCCAGTCAACCGTGACATGTCCAGAAAAATTAGGAGCGAGAAGACCACGGGGCAGAAGCTAGAATTGAATCCATAACGGAAGGCTTATCCAAGCTCGAGAGGTGTAACTATGTAGACTGAGGTCTCATTGGGAACGGTGAAAAGTTTTATGTCAGAGGTGAGCTCAGCTGCAGAGACGGCGGTGACACGAATATGAAGAATTCCGTAAAGGTCGCCTCAGGATGCCTCTGAGAAGCGAGAAGACGAAGGGGTGTTGTCCAATCGATGAGAAAGATGATACATCAATGGCTGAATCACGTGGCATTCGGGCCTCGGCATCCGAATGGTACCCGCCCTACACGTGACATGTAACAGTGCACCTTAATTCACGAAGATAATATTTTTCGAAAGTTCGTGAATAAAATCTCTTTGGAAGTCCAATACTGCATTTAATTCTTTGCGCAAATGCTCGTCGAAGGCAAATTCGGTGGTGCGTCGTGTCCGCCATTCCGAAGCCGAATGCCCCTTAGTCTGACTCTGTTTTCTGAAGTTAGGCAAGGCTTTCTCTTCAACTTGAACGGGTATCCATTCATACACATCCACATCAAGATTACAGTAAGTACCACTGCTTCGTCTAAGCGTCCAAATCTGTGCTTTTGTACTTCCAAGTAAATCTATGACGCGACTCGTTCATTCAGTCACAGTACACCTTGACGAATTGCTGGCTCACCTTGAACAGACTTTCCCAACAAACTCGCGCAGTATTCTACCCAGCACGTCGTCCTCTGTTCCGATTGAACAAACATGTGAAATATGATTGTGTCCTGCCACGACCACGAACTCTGGTAAGATTCCTTGCGGACTTTTTCTGCGATATTCCTCTATAAACGAAAAGGTTGAATCCTGAATTTCTTTCCTGGAAGACCGATTTCTCAACTGTTATCTCTCGAAAGCAATCCGAACGTAATAACGTACGGGTCGTACTGTGCTAAGACAATCAAGCAAGGGAATTTTCTCGGATCCAAAACTAGAGATGATGCGGATAACGCCTCTATCAATCCGACTGGTGAGTGCTCATATATCTCCTTAGCGTCTTCTGTTTCATAATACGCTCTTAAAGCTGTTTGCCTATCTTCCGGCGTCGTATCGAAAGAGAAAGGGGTGGATAGGTAAACGATTCCCGCGATAGGAGGGAATACAGGCTTGTAATTCACATTGGAATGATCTGCAAGATAGACGTTGGTTGCAATGTGCAGACCTCCTACACTTGACCCGACTAGGACAACCTTTTCAGGGTCTCCATTGCCAGACTGTTGCTTCGAGATGTTGTGGTAAACCCATTCGCGAGCCATCTGAATATCATCTCCTCCCCCTGGATAAGCAACGTTGGGCACCAAACGGTAGTTGATGATAACGGCGACTATGCCATGGGACGCAAAGTAATTGCCTGTCGTCAGTAGCATAGGGTTGCAGTGGTAGTATCGTCCTTGAAGATGGCATTACTCACCCACATTGGCATATAGTGATCCTTTATACCAAACCTTATCCCCAGCAACCAAATTACCGCCATGCACGTATACTATTACAGGTCGCGGGGCTATAGAGGCTTCCGTAGGTGAATACACGTCCAATACATTTCGTTCGTGAGGTCCGTAGGAGATATTTTCCTTGACGACTGCGTGGTACTTTGTCGGATTCAAAACTTGGTGTCTCCGGCCGTATATCTGGCGAAAGGCCTGAGTTCATGCGGCTGGTTGGTCAGTGGAGACTCAAGCTTTTATGGTTTACTGGAAAATCCTACCTCTGCTACAGCAGGAGCCCAAGTCGTGCCATTTTGCTCGACTGCCTCGAGAATTTCGCTTTGCATAATTTTTGCCTTTGATGTCTGTAAAGGGTCAAGGTAGGACTTCTTAAGCTTTGATTTTTATCAGAGAATTTATTGAGATGTATAGCATGATTCGGTGCTCTGTAAACGGGACGGGGAAATACAAACATATCATAGGATCGTCTGCTGTTTGTGAACAACTGAAATGAACAATGAGCGCTAGTGAGCGTGGCGAGTCTGGTTCATTCGGAAAATTTGAATAAGTACATCCGAAAAGAGGTACACTTTAAAATTGTCTGGACAAAGAATGAAGTATTAAGATACCATCCAAGCAGGGCGATGTCAAGGGCTAGCTATTCAATATTTTGTAAAAGGCGTAATGGATTCTCGAGCAAACTCAAAGCAGATTGCATCCGTCCCGATCCTGATTTCGAGCATGAGCTCGTCTGTCCAAACCTTTCCGCTTTTTTATACTTATACTCACCAGCTTATGAGCTCATTGAAGGAAGGCGGCGGTCATTGACCCATCGGAAAGAAAGAGTGGATCATCACAACTCCGGCATGCTCTAAATCCAATGCATCATAATGTATCAGACTTCGCCTTTTGCTTTCGGGACAAGTGGAATGTACTTAAAAGCTCATTTAGTGCTTTGTTGGTAGTCGCCGTGGGGGAAGACACGTTGGGCATCTCTGTTTAAATGCGTACAGAGATAGACAGAGAGAGAGGAACGAACTTGAAGTATGTACGTAGATAAAGGCCTGATAAAGACCATACATCGATAGTGGTGTTGCCAAGCTCTCCAAAACCCCTCGATATAGGACAAAGCGACGCACGAAGCCCAGATCTCGCCTTTTGACTGAATTGGCCGAATTTAAGACGGAACAATATGTAGCAGCGATCATCCAAACTGGACTAGTAAAATACACCAGATGGTTCAAGTTCCTGTTCGTAGACTGACTCGCGGCTGTCTGGCGAAATGTAAGAAAGACAAAAAGTTTTTCACAAATGAACCTAGTCGTAAAGGAGAGATATGCTCCAAATTTCTGCAGTTCTTCAATCTGTTATGTGCCAAGACAATTGGAGGATAAGGTCAATAACAAGGGAAATAAGATGGGCCAACTGTGCACATAGAATCATCACACAGACCGAGATCGCGAAGAAAACTCGGTCAAGATCCAGTAACACATATTTGGACTTCAGGTAATGATTGTCCATATATCCTGAATGCCACGACTAACTATCAAGAAATGCAAAATTGAGATAATCGTATGCTGCATCTTTGACCTAGGTTGAAACAATTGATGCCGTCAACGTCGCTCACTGCACACTGCCTGTGGACGACAAAGTCAAAAAATGTGCAGGCCGGGATGTTGTAATAAACTCCCAGAAAACAAGGCTGATGATTCTGCATAAGCATCAAGTGCTAAAATTCAAGTAGGCGGTCGGGTGGTAGCCTCAGATACAGCAGCAATGACTTGGTTGGTCACAGAAAGCTTCTTCCAAAGCGAACGATAGAGCTCGGAATCATACTTTTGCAAATCCTCTGACAAAGTAGTTCGTGTTTCCTCGACGTGGGGTTTGATCGCATTGCGGACTAGTTCTTTAATTTGTTCTTCCATGTCTAGAACAACGGTCTCGGGGTCGAAGGGGGAAGAAGGTGGTGAGACCGGTTTTTCGTGATAAGCAGTCAGAGCCGCAGAAAGTGCCTCAATTTCGTTCCTGTCTTTGGTGCGACTTTTTTCATGCTCTTCCACACGTGCTAGCAGCTATGGATCAAATATTTGAGGTAAATCGTAGCATACACGAGCTAGATGAAGACTCACGACTCGAATTTCTGCTTCTTCGCCTTCCCTCTTTGCAATCATATCTTTATGCCTCTCATCTATACTCGCGTTGTCGACATATAGTTCTGCGATCCACTCGGAAAGCTCAGTGAGATTCATTGCAATATCGTCCATCTGCTCCTGCATATGACTGGTACGAGCCTCAAGCGGACTGACAATCGAAGACTCTCCTGCTTCCCCCTGGGCATGATATGCTTGCATCACCTCTCGCACCTCTGTTTCCTGTGAGGCGATGCTGTTCTCGACAAACGAAACGCGTTCCGAGACTTCTTTCAGAGTAACATGAAGGCCACTTATCTCCTCCTTTGTTTGTGCCAAGGCAGCAGCAGCAGAATCCTCATGAACGGCGGCGGTACGCCTTCGTTTGGATGAGTTAGGACGAGTCTCAGTGTCAGCATCATTAGATACGACGAGCTCTGCAAAAGTCAAAGGCTTGTTCTCTGCTTCCTTTTTCAGCGCCGCTGCCTTTACTAATTTTAGATCGAGTTCGTTAGAAAGTCTCTGGAGTTCCTGAATTTTAGTCTCCTGGTTCTCCACGGATGTCAGGAGCGGAGTGAGGGATGAGTTTCCATTCTCCGCACGTCGAGCATGAGCCGCATCAAGTTGCTTCTGAGCGTCTTCAACCTGGGCTTTGAGAGACTGGAGCTTCGCTTTTCGAGCATGGTCAAGAGGAAGATGATTTTGTGATTGTTCCCATCGTTCTACAATAGTCCGCAGTTTTGACCATCGTAAGAAGCGAGTCTGGTACTCAGCTTCAAGTCTGGAGTAAGAAAGGGTGAGTCATAAGATGTATACCAAAACAAGAGTAGCGCACTTGGCATATTTTTGAAAGTCAGAGTGTTCGATAGTATCCATGCTGGATATTTAGATGTTTTGTTTGAGGCCAAACTTATCAAGTAGAAGGACAGTGGCTCAGCCGGCTCTAGTCTTCTGTGTCACTAAAATGGAGAAATTCTGTCGCAGACGATCTAGTAGTGAACAATCTAGAAAAGACATACGAATGCTAACAAAATCCACTCACAAATTCGACGCCGTTTACTATGTAGATCTATTTCTTCGAAACTAAGTCTGATCATGATGTTTCAGTGCGCTTTTGATTTGTAAGCCGACGCGAACGCGTCTTTTCTCAGTTCTGAATCTCAAGTTATTCCTTCCCGATACATAGTACCGTTTTCTCTCTAATGTTCCAGCGAGATCCAAGAGCAGGAGCTTTCTTAGGCGGAGACCGTGTGTCAGGGCAAGATATCAGGGATCAAAATGGTGCGTACTCGTTGAATTTCCCGTCATCTATCGTGATCATGTTTTCAATGGACAGTAATCGCCGCACTATCTATCGCGAACACTTTGAAGAGCTCTTTGGGCCCTCTCGGACTCGACAAAATGCTTGTTGATAACATCGGGGTGCGTTTGAACTCGTCAGTAACAGAGATCCAAAACCTTAAACCACTATTTCGCCCAGGAAGTCACCATTTCAAACGATGGCGCCACGATTTTATCACTCCTCTCCGTTGAGAATCCTGCAGGTCGAGTCTTTGTTGACCTTGCACAAAAGCAAGACAAGGAAGTCGGAGACGGCACAACCTCTGTCGTCATCATTGCCTCTGAACTCCTTCGTCGTGCAAACGAACTAGTCAAAGCTAAAATTCACCCAACCACAATCATCACTGGGTATCGCTTGGCTTGCAGAGAAGCAGTCAAATTCATGCAAGATCAGCTCAGCATTAAGGTGGATTCATTGGGACGGGATGCTCTGATCAATACTGCGAAGACATCTATGTCCAGTAAGATCATCGGGAAGTGAGTCTTTCGCTTGCTGGACGTAAAGAGTCATTTTACGAATGGCATCGCAGTGACGATGATATCTTTGCACCCATGGCAGTCGAGGCTATGCTGGCCGTCAAGACCATAAATTTAAGAGGGGATGTCAAATATCCTGTGAAAGCCGTCAATGTTCTTAAAGCTCACGGTCGAAGCGCTCGAGAATCCCTATTCGTTCAGGGATATGCATTGAATTGTACTGTTGCTAGTCAAGGTATGCCGCTTCTGCTCCTCGTCTCGTTCCTTTACCTATTTCCATTTTCAGCCATGAAAAAACGAATCACTAACGCCAAGATTGCGTGTCTCGACATCAACCTCCAGAAGGCCCGCATGCAACTTGGAGTTCAGATCTTGGTTGAAGATCCTAACCAGCTCGAAGAAATACGGAAGCGGTGTGTTTCTTATTTCCGAGTTTGACTAGTTATGCCATGATCTCATCCCATCCTAGAGAAGCTGAAATAACCCTCGAACGAATTCGAAAGATTTTAGGAGCAGGCGCCAACGTCGTCCTCACCACAAAGGGTATCGATGACTTATGTTTGAAAGAATTCGTAGAAGCCGGTGCCATGGCCGTTCGTAGATGTCGGAAAGAGGACTTACGAAGGATCGCAAAGGCAACTGGTGGTCAACTGATTTCCACTTTAGCGAATTTGGAAGGCGAGGAGAGCTTCGAGGCTAGCTATCTGGGTACAGCAGACGAAGTTGTCCAGGAGCGAATTTCGGACGACGAACTCATCTTGGTCAAAGGTACAAAAGTTGTCAACTCTTCATCGATCATCCTGAGAGGTGCAAATGATTACATGCTCGATGAGATGGAGAGAGCGTTACATGATACACTTTCGATCATCAAGCGTACCCTGGAAAGTGGTTCAGTAGTTCCAGGCGGTGGTGCGGTTGAGTCAGCACTTAGTATTTACTTGGAGAACTTTGCAACAACATTGGTACGTCGTTCACATTTTGTTTTCAATTGTATCATAATATTGCTATCTAGGGCTCGCGAGAGCAACTAGCCATCGCCGAATTCGCCAGTGCATTGTTGTCAATTCCCAAAACGTTGGCAGTGAACGCTGCTAAAGATTCCACGGATCTTGTTGCCAAATTGCGCGCGTATCATCACGCTGCACAAAACGCGCCTGTCGGTGATCCTAAAAAGGCGCTCTTGCGATACGGGCTCGATCTTATGACTGGAGACGTCCGAGACAACGTTACTGCCGGTGTACTAGAGCCGACAATGAGTAAAGTCAAGAGCTTGAAATCTGCGTATGAGGCAGCAGTGTCTCTTCTGAGAATAGACGATGCGATACAATGTGTTCCGGGTAGGTACACAGTATTTTCGAGCGAAAGCTTAACTGATTGCGTTCGTTTTCAGAACCCAAGGGTGATCCGGATCCCCATGGTCATTAGTGGAGGTAATACTTGTACCGTCTTCGAGGGTGAGACAAAATAACGAAAACAGGTCACATACTGCGAATTTAGACCTTGATCGTCGAGTTTGACCTTGTACCTGGGGCATGAAGCAAGTTAGCATGAATGTTACTTAGATAGCTATAAATAACGACTGTCATACCATGTCGAGAGCTACGTCCAGGTCTCACAATGGAGGAGCCACACGCCGATGTTCATGTCTAAAGTTAGTAGACTGCAGCACTGAGCAAGTACGGCGACAGCTGAGAATTATGTATATTCATTCGACTTGGTATCATACGCTTTGTTCCCTGGGATCAGTCACGATACTATCTCCGGGTACCACAATTTCCGATCCCGCGAATACCTCACTCCACTATAAGTAGCTTGTAATCTTCCTCTCAGAATCAAATCAAGGACCGCCATGAGTACACTCAGCGTGAATATCTCAGATAGGATAGCTACAATTACCCTCAACCGTCCCAAATCGTACAACGCAATTACGGTCGAAGGTTCGTATTCCTCAAACCTAACCTGGCGTTATTCAATCGTTTGCATCATTATCAGATTACGATGCTTTTGCGAATGCCCTAAGAGAGATTGATAGAAGAGACGATGTTCTGGTGACGGTCTGGCAAGGTTCGTCACGCCACTTTATTACCAAGTTTACTTTCCGAGGCATCTGCATCGTAGCGACTGGCAAGTGGTTTTGCGCGTAAGTAACTCCTTCTTGTCTTTGTATAGATTCAAGTTGTGCTGACTTTTCCTCAACTCAGCGGTACAGATGTTATGGGTCGTTCCTTGCCGAATGTAGGACCACAGACTGATAGGCCGCCTACAAACTCGAATAATACTCTGCGAGAAATGTTTCTGAAGAGAATTTCTCATACGACAACGGACTGTGGTCAAGCTGTATGTACACGCGTTCTATTGTGCTTCCAGATTCACCTCACGAAGAGAATCAATACATATAGTTATACTCTCACAGCAAGGTTCTGGTCGCTGCCCTCAACGGTCCTGTTATGGGTGAATACGGATGAGTCCCTGCTTTATTGCCTATAAACATGGTCTGATGCTCTTTCGAAGGTATTGCCGCTGGTAAGCGCTCAAGCTTCCATTATGCGATGCGAAATAGAGGTGAACTAATAAGATATCCTTCCAATCAAGCATTTCTGGGATACTTTGACTTCATCTTCTCGGTGCCGGACTCCTGGTTGTCTGTACCATTCACCTTTCTAGGTTAGGATCTTTCCAAGGGGAAGGGATAGGCCGAATTTCTAGCTCAACTTTGAATCTCCTTAGGCATAATTTCTGAAGGTGGTTCAAGCGTGAGCTTCATCAACCGAAGTAGGTTCATTATAGTTGAGCAATGTCTTGCCTCATTGGGTATTTCTTCAAGTGGGTCCTGCTAGAGCCAATGAAGTCTTAATCTGGGGAAAGAAAAAGACCGCTCAAGAGTTGGTCGCATGTAATTTCATAAAGTACGTGGTTTTTACTTCCTGGAAGTTTCTTTTTGACTTCATACTTACATGAAGATGTTTCGAATAGCGAGATTTTTCCATCCAAATCAACAGAGGAATTTCATGCTGACGTACGCGCTCACTTGCAGCAGCAACTTGAAGGCTTAGATCCCGCTGCTGTACTAGCAGTAAAGAAGCTGCTTCGCGCTGGTTTGAATGAGAAGAATGACCCAAACGCCGTCAACCTCAGAGAAAGCTATGGTAGGTATCTTGGATATCTATGGAAAATTGTTCTTGTTCTAACTATTATATCCCATGTGTAGCACAAGCCGAAAGATTTGCGAGTGGGGTTCCCGAACAACGGTTTGGTCAAATAGCTAGGAAAGAAATCCGGCACAAACTGTAACGGCGTTAGAACAGCGTATATACAGTCGTAAGCCACATACTGTATATTGTAATGTATGCACGCACTGAAGGATTTTGATCAACCACTAACCAAAACGTTTGTACGGCGACGTTGAAAGTCAAACATTCTTCACTGCCTACATATGTAGTACTAGTTAACGAAAGCTTTCCGGATGTATTATTTCGAGAGGTAGCGGTTGCAAGGTGCAACGAGTTGCGCCTAGTTTTAGATGATATGACATCGATATTCAAACCTTTGTGGTGTTCTTTTCGAAGAGTCGGTAAGGTCCGAATACTTTGTAAAAGTGTGGTCATGAGGCGGTTGTGGGCTTTTACGAGTTCGGAAGATCCCTCGGATCTCGGCCGGAGCTTGGATTCTTTACCTTCACCATGTTCACTCGTCGTTTGCAGGGAAAAAGATTTCTTGTTGCGTGTCTGCACACCAGTCGTCGCGTCCAGAATTCACGGAAGGTCATTGAAAAGTTCAAACTCGCGGACATTGGTGAAGGCATCACGGAATGCGAAATCATCAAATGGTTAGGGCGTCGTCTTCCTCAAAGAACTGACACTGAGAATACACATAGGAATGTCAAGCCGCAAGCAGTCATCCAGGCATTCGATCCATTGTGTGAGGTTCAAAGTGATAAAGCTAGTGTTGTAAGTGCCTTCTTCCTAATACTGAACCCGCTGTGAATTGCTTCTCTTAGGAAATCACAAGCCCTTTTGATGGAGTTGTCACAGAGCTATTGGTTCAAGAAGGACAAGTGGCAAAGGTAGGGTCTAACCTATGCTTGATTGAAGTGGTCAAGGAGGGGGCAATTGGAATAAGTCCCAACGTTGCGGAACCTGTAAACACTTCATCGAACCCCGATACGAATTCACTGCCTACCATAGAGTCAGAGCAAGAGTCCGGATCTTCAAAGGAATTTACCAGTGCCTCACGACGAAAGCATCCCATGGACCCCACATTTACCCCAGACGCCAAATCCAATTCCCCGATTTTCGCTACTCCTTCTGTTCGTCATATTGCACGCCAGCGTGGCGTTGATCTTGCTCAGCTAGCTCCTGGAAGTGGAAAGGAGGGAAGGATAGAGAGGCGGGATATCGACGATTATCTGGCTGGTGCTGCAACGACCAAGGCCCCAGTAGCCTTGCAAGATGATCAGGACGTCGTCGTTGAGCTTGGAAGGACGCGTCATAGTATGTGGAAAGCCATGGAAAAGGTACATATATCAATAAATCACGTCGATTTTGAAACTGACCAGCGATCTAGAGTCTACATATACCCCACTTTGGGTGAGTTTTTTGACACTAGTACGCGTTCTGGACTGAACACGCAATGGTAGATATTCTACAACTCTTGACCTCACCACCCTGCATGGCTTACTGCCATCGTTAAACGCAAACATACCACCACACTTTCTCCCGCCATCTGTTATCCCGACACTCCCCTTGGCAGTTTCTCCCTCATCTGTTTATCCTCCCTCTCCACCACCAGAAATCCCTCCATCAGGTCAATATACGCGTCTTACCTACCTCCCATTCCTTCTCAAGACACTGGCCAAATCCATGTTTGAATGGCCACTGTTTCGCGCGTCCATTACAACCACTGATCCTTCATCGAGGCCAACCTTGACTATTCGCCCTCATTCAGACATATCCGTCGCACTCTCTACACCCAATGGCCTTTACACACCTACCATTCAAAGTGCAGACTCGCATTCCATGTACGCTCTATTCTCTCAGTTGAAATACCTCTCCCATCTTGGTCGTCAAATTCCCTGTGGTTTGACACCAAAGGAAATGCCAAAACGCGGAGGAACGCTAACCGTATCTAACGTTGGTGCAATTGGTGCCGGTGACTTCGCTGCTCCGGTGCTAGTTCCTGGAGGCGGGGTTGCTATAGTAGCGCTAGGGCGAGCAAAATGGGTGTGGGATGTTGATCGAGGGGATGGTAGTGGGGAAAGAAGACTGAAACTTGGTGTTTCATGGAGTGCTGACCATCGTGTCATTGAAGGTGCAGAGCTTGCTGCGTTTGTTGAGTGCTGGAGGGGTTACGTTGAGAATCCCGCAAGGCTCATTGCGGATAGTGTATGAAGAAAACAAGGAAATGGGCAATTACACATTATGTACTGTACAACATAAATATTTGTACTTTTAGACGGAGGTACTAAAGCAATCAGTCATTGCGTTGTTTTTTGGTCGTCTTGCTGCCTTGTACCTCTCCATCATCATCAACTTCTTCCATGTTATCCCATACGTCTTCATCTGAGTCTCCATCTCCCTCTTCGAGTTCCTGGGACGATGCGATTGGCTTCGTCGAAGAGTGATCACCATCCCATACAACCACTGTAGGTGTACTCTTTGTAAAGATCTTTTCCAAGACTTCACCCTTGTGTTCTTGTTGTTGCCCTGGTTGTTCTGGAGCAGGAAAAGTACTATGAATACGACAATAGCGATCCCTAGCGACCGAAACCATAAAAGTAGGTGAAGGCGCTATTGAAGTGACAGATCCAGCCAATCCTTCAAAATCAATTAGAATGGAATGGGAATCAACGTCAAGGACCAAAACAAACCTTTATAGCTGTATGAAACACGTCCATTCCTCAAATCTAAGGCGAACAAGTTTGAGCCACTATCGCTCACGAATACCTCACTGACATTTCCCCATAATGAGCTCGATTGAACGGGAAAAGACTCACAAAACACGACTCACTGAAGATTAAAACCTTGTTCAAGTGTCTCTACACCGCCTACTTTTGCAATTTTCCAATCAGATGTGGGCCTGCGGGAGGCTCTAGTATCATATCGTCGTACAAATCCCAGTTGGGTACCTGTAAGGAGGTGATGATTGGAGCCCGAGGACGCAGAAAGATAGCAGAGAGCCGTGATTCGAATAGGTTGACGGAGCCCAAGGTTGTCATTGGGTAACTGGAATCCGATAAGTATGAATATTTCGTGGAGGACTTCACTTCCTCACATTCTTCGCTCGCCAGATCTCGCCTGGGAAAAGTGTATCGTTGCGTTTTCGCTTTTTGGCTGCTGCTGTGGAGGACGTGAGATCTTCGACTCGATTCTGGAATGCACGTTCAGTGTCCCAAACAGACAAGTCGACCTCATCGCCTCCGTAGGCAAAGGTATTTTGGTTCTCGGATAGTCGCCAGTCACAGAGACGGGTGGGTAAGGAAGCGGTTAAAGATGTTGGCGCAGTGTCCGATGAATCTTGTTCAATGGCGGTCATTCGTAGTGCGCCATTGGATGTGCAAGAAAGCACGTTTCTAGTAGAGAAGAGAATTAATGGAATATAGGGGAAAGGGAGTCAACGACTTACTTTTCGGTGCAATGTATTCCAACATATCTTTGGCCATTTTTGAGACGAGTTTCTGTCCATTGTTGCAAGCTTGTGATCGCATCATCTTCTACGATGGTAAGTAGTTCTGCGATTCCGTTCGAGTATCCTGCGGCTAGCTGTGCTTCATCAAATTGTGAGCACTATGAACATCAAAAGTCGGAGACGGAAATACAGTACCAGAGTCACCGATGGATCACGCTGTGTGCGAGCCGAGAGTACTTGAACGCCAGCATTTTCGGGTTTTTCTGTGGGCCTGTTAAGCTGTTCCAAATTGGAGGTGTCTGGACCAGATAATTTGGGCCGTAAAATTTTGAGGTTTCCCAGTTCATCGCCGGTGAAGAAACGCATTGGATTTTAGGCGCCTTACAGGCGCTTAAGCAAGTTGCCGACTCCGCTCCGACCACTATAGTCGTTCAAGTTTGGCCCTACGATGGATGCTTCTCTCAAAGAGCTCAGCAAGCTCGAGAAACTCACTGCGGAGTCTTCCGGAAAAATTAAGACAGCCTCCATATCAGATTCTCTCGATGCCCTTCTAGCTACTCTCCAGTCTGCAAAGGCTAATATAGACAGTATAATTGAAGACTCTGGAAATACGCTCGCTCAAGTAGTAGAGGCCAGGAAGAAAGACATAGATGATCGCCAGAAAGAGATATATTCTGCAACGGCGAAATTGGGCAAGGCTATAGATAAAGTGAGTGTAGTCCCTCAGTGACGTTGAGTGAGTATGATTTTGGGGGAATTTGCTGATATTGTAAACTTCGGTAGAAATTTCCTGCTAATTTACCTTCCTATCCGGACCTGTTTGAAAGCGACGATTCGATTGCAGCTCTGGAGAGGACCATTGCATTACACTTCCTAAGAACGGGTCAATTTGATACGGCGCATACGTTTCTAGAGGTAGGATGAACTCGCGTCAAAGCTGTCTCTTATTAACGACTGTCTAGGAATCAAATGCTGACATTCCTCCGGAACTCCGAACCCAGTTTATTGAACTGCATCGTATATTGAAATCCCTCCGGAATCAGGATATAGGCCCTGCTCTCTTGTACGTGTTCAGTTACTTCTAATTCGAATTCCTTTCGACTGTAGTCTCAGGTGGACCAGGCGACATCGAGCATTCCTTCAAGCTCGAGGCTCACCACTCGAGTTCTACCTTCATCGTTCACAGTATATCCGTCTTCTCCTGTCATCCCATCTTTCGAATCCTCTCCCTGCAATATCCTACGCCAATGCGGAACTCAGGCCTTTCTTCCATGATCACCAAGTAGAGTTTCAACGGCTTCTCAACTGTGTTATCTATCTACCCTTGTCCAGACTGCAATCATCACCTTATGCGGATTTAGCTTCTCCTTCCATGCATCTCGAACTGGAACCCCTGTTTGCTAAAGAATATAGTGCCAGTTTGGGCATGAGTCGACAGGTTCCATTAAGAGTTGTAGGTGATATCGGAGGCGGGGGTGCACTTGCGAAGATTGAAAAGTGTCGTCGGGTTCTACGAGAAAGGAAGAATGAGTGGAGTCAGAGAGATGAGTTACCAGTACGCATGCTTACACTCTCTTCCTATGTCATCCCCTTTTTGAAGCTTCATCAATCACCCTTCATAATGTGCTCGCAGATTGAAATCAGCCTCCCTCCGGAAAACCGATACCATTCTATATTCACCTGCCCTGTCTCCAAGGAACAAAGCACGGAACATAACCCACCCATGATGATATCTTGTGGGCATGTCATCGCCAAAGACAGTCTACAGAAGCTCGCGAAGTCCTCGGGGTATGTCTGATACCATGTTCTCTTATGCGTGCGCTCATCCTATCCTGCGTCTCCTACAATTACTTAGACGCGTGAAATGTCCGTACTGTCCGACAGAATCACTGTCTTCGGCTGCCATTCATGTTCATTTTTGATTCTTCCTCGAGATCAGAAGAAGACTCTTGAGAAGACTCGCTTGCAGCAGCGTTCTGTACAGTGCCGGTACAGTGTATGAACATGATTGATCTATTCTTGTAGCACCACATCTGTATGTATTGCGACACGTTTATTGTAATTGTAGCGTAGGAAGTGGACTATGTACATGCATGTCATGATCATATTTCTTGAAAGGACAACTGGTGTCGGAGCTGGCATTTTGCTGCGGCCCGGCTCATCATGATGAGTCAGCGTACAATGGCTGTGCGCGCGTGGCCTGTTCGTTCGTCGGACACTTTCCGCGCTTTCTAATCTCACTCTTTAGATCGCGCGTTATCCTCGTCCATCATGGAGGTTGGTCTTTCTTCTCTTTCCCGATTTCCGTATGCTCACAGATGTTTAGGCACTGCTTGATTTTTCCGGCGACTTTGATGTCGCACTCCTTGACAAGGTCGTTATGGCCTTCTACACGAGCTCGGGGCCTGAGGTCAGTAATCATGTCACATCTGTCGCATATACATCGGACTCAAAGCTTGGCATCCTTCCAGCAACAAATGGCTCAACAGGTCTTGACTCGCTTCGAAGAAAATCCAGATTCATGGACCAAAGTGCCAAGCATTCTGGAGAACTCCAACTTTCCGCAGGCCAAGGTGCGCCGCAATTCTCATCTGACTCCGAGATCGTTTGCGTCTTACGGTCGCTCTAGTACATTGGCCTTCAAATTTTAGAGAAATTGATCACGACGAGATGGAAGACATTACCAGAAGGTCAACGACAAGGCGAGTCACTGATATGTACAGCCTGAATCGGAAGTTGACCATGTGCCAGGTATTCGTAACTTTGTCGTTGGAGCCACGGTCAAAGTCGCATCGGACGAGACTCTGTCACGAAAAGAGAAAACATATATCAACAAGCTGAACCTCGCCCTTATCCAAGTTCGTCATTGAGTTTAATCGCAATTACCAGTCTGAGCAACTAATGGCGACCCGTTAGATTCTCAAACAAGAATGGCCACACAATTGGCCCAACTTTATTACGGAACTAGTCGAATCTTCCAAAACCAATCTTTCTTTATGCGAAAACAACATGGTCATCCTGAAGCTGCTTTCTGAGGAGATCTTTGACTTCTCGGCTGAGCAAATGACGCAGAATAGGATCAAGAATTTGAAGAATCAGATGTGCGGAGAGTTTTCTGATATCTTCAAACTTTGCTCGGAAGTACTTGAAGAAGCCAATAAAGCGTCCCTAATCAAAGCCACATTGGAGACATTTCTTCGTTTTTTGAATTGGATCCCATTAGGGTTTATCTTCGAGACTACCATTATCGACCTGTTGTTGAACAGAGTGCGCATTTTTCCGTTTTCTCAATAATCAGGATATTGACCTTTTTGTAACGCAGTTCCTGGAAGCTCCCGAATTCCGCAATATCACTCTCAAATGTTTGGCCGAAATTGCAGCTCTCCAAGTTGGGCCGGAATACGACCCGAAATTCGTCATACTTTTTGCGATGGTCATGACCTCTGTAAATCGCATGATCCCCCCGAGCACTAACATTGCTCAAGCTTACGCGAATGCCGGAGATGCTGGCCAGGAACTCGTACTCAATCTCTCCCTCTTCCTATCCAACTTTCTAACACATCACCTGCGCGCCGTGGAGACCGAGGCCAATCGTGATGTTTTGTTGAACGCCCACCTTTACATGGTCAAGGTATCCCAAGTGGACGAACGGGAAATCTTCAAAATCTGTCTTGAATACTGGAACAAACTCGTCTCGGGACTGTACGATGAGATTCAGAGCTTACCCATTGGCGAATCGGGACTTTTGATGGGGCTGAACCTCGGCGGCTCTAATGGCAATATATTGAATGGCATGTCGCTCAGGAAGAATATATACAGCGACGTGCTTTCCAATCTTCGGTTGGTCGTCATTGAACGGATGGTAAAGCCAGAAGAGGTTAGTCATTTTCAACTGACACTCGTGAGTACAATGTCTAACAGACAAGTCTAGGTTCTCATCGTCGAGAACGAGGAGGGAGAAATCGTGCGAGAGTTCATGAAAGAGAGCGATACCATCGTCCTCTACAAATCTATGCGCGAGCTCTTAGTTTACCTCACCCATCTGGACGTGGCTGATACTGAAACCATCCTCACGGAAAAACTTGCGAAACAAGTCGACGGGTCCGAATGGTCATGGCAAAACCTCAACACTCTTTGTTGGGCAATTGGTTCTATATCTGGTGCTATGAGTAAGTTT
Organism: Lentinula lateritia; assembly: GCA_028011325.1. Taxonomy (NCBI): domain Eukaryota; kingdom Fungi; phylum Basidiomycota; class Agaricomycetes; order Agaricales; family Omphalotaceae; genus Lentinula; species Lentinula lateritia. Next base: position 273,399 of record JANVFT010000029.1, on the reverse strand, counting down.
TTCGAATCCCCTGCCTGTCTGCATGAATCAATCTTCGGTCACAGATGAAGAAACTGAGAAACGCTTCCTTGTCACGGTTATCAAGGACCTATTGGGACTTTGTGAAATCAAACGAGGCAAGGATAACAAAGCTGTCGTTGCTTCGGACATCATGTATATTGTGGGACAGTACCCGCGCTTCCTCAAAGCGCACTGGAAGTTCTTAAAGACGGTTGTGAACAAACTCTTTGAATTCATGCATGAAACTCACGAAGGTAAGTCCTTCAAGAAATTTCCGTTGATTCGTGTCGCTTCAAATCGATCACTCTCGTCATAGGTGTACAAGATATGGCCTGCGACACATTCATCAAAATTGCACAAAAATGCCGAAGACACTTTGTCATGCAGCAGTCCGGTGAACAGGAACCATTCATCGATGAAATCCTTCGTCTCCTTCACCGAATCACTGTTGACCTGTCGCCATTACAAGTCCATACCTTCTATGAAGCAGTTGGTCATATGATATCTGCTCAGCCCAACAAGCCCCTCCAGGAGAAGCTCATTGCCAAATTGATGGATTTGCCAAACAATGCGGTAAAGTATCGTCGTACATTACTTCATGGTACTTGTACTAAATGTCGGACTGCCTCGTAGTGGGATTCCTTGATGGCTCAGGCCGCACAGAATATGGACGTGCTATCAAATACGGAAAACATCAAGATATTATCGAACGTCTTGAAGACAAATGTATCTGCTTGCACATCTATCGGAAGTTTCTACCTTCCTCAAATCGGACGTATTTTTCTTGATATGCTCGGCCTCTATAAGGCCGTTAGTGGAATCATCAGCGAAACTATTGCCAAAGAAGGTTCGTCGTATCGATTTTTCCAGCAACAATATGAGCAGTGCCTAATGACTGTCCGTAGGTCTCGTTGCGACGAAGACCCCCAAAGTTCGCCAGTTGCGAACAGTCAAAAAGGAAATTCTCAAACTCATGGAGACGTATATCAAAAAGGCAGAGGATTTGGAAGCTGTCAACAACAATTTCATGCCACCGTTGCTCGACGCTATCCTTGGTGACTACAACCGCAACGTGCCTGCTGCCAGGGATGCCGAAGTTCTAAATGTCATGGCCACTATAACCAGTAGGCTAGGAGTACGTCCCATTTCAAATAATTATCTTCTTTATTGCGCTGATTGTCGCTTTCAGGCTCTACTCACTCCACAGATTCCTGCCATCCTAGATGCCGTCTTCGAACCAACCTTGACAATGATCAACCAAGACTTCGCTGAATTCCCTGAACACCGGGTTGGTTTCTTCAAGCTATTGAGAGCCATCAATATCAATTGCTTCCCCTGTAAGAGTGGATTGAGTTTTATCTACTGCTGCAATAACTAATATCTTTTTTTTTAGCCTTGTTGAGTATACCTCCCAATCAATTCAAACTGTTCATGGACAGTATCATCTGGGCTATCAAACACACAATGCGGGACATTGCAGACACCGGTCTTTACTGTGAGTGATTCTCGAGAACGCTCACCTTCAAATGAACTATAAATACTGACTACATGAATGCTAGTGTGTTTGGAGGTTGTCAATAACTTCGCCAACGCAGGCGATCCTTCCGTTAGCAATGCCTTCTTCCAACAATATTTCCTCAGTATCGTCCAAGATATCTTCTTTGTCCTCACGGATACGGACCACAAGAGTGGCTTCAAACTTCAGAGTGCCCTACTCGCACGCATGTTCGAACTTGTCGAGCTCAACGCTATTCAAACTCCACTATACGACCCATCTCAAGTCTCTGATTCCAATGTCACGAATTCAATGTTCCTTCGAGAATATACTGCCAACCTATTGAAGACCGCTTTCCCTCATATTCAGTCGTAGGTGTTTACATAGATGTCTGAAGCTCGATCACTAATCTGCTGTATCTGACAGTATACAAATACAAGCGTTTGTAAATGGACTCACTGAGTACAACAGTGATATCAACCGCTTCAAACTTGCGTTGCGGGATTTCCTGATACAGCTGAAGGAATTTTCCGGTGACAACACCGAACTCTTCCTAGAAGAAAAAGAAGCAGAGAATTTGAAGAAGGCTGAGGAAGAGAGGCAAGCGGCGCTGCGTATCCCTGGTATGCTCAAGCCTTCCCAACTGGAAGATAAGGACGAAGAAATATGATCTACTTCAGTCTGAACATTCTCTTTAATGACATTTTGGCTTCCGTATCATTCTTAATGATTTACCTGCTTGCAGGTTGCTTTCGATAGTTTTTTTTCCACATATGTACTACTAGCTAGCTATACGTGCTCGAAAATAATGTAGAATTGATTTTGTACAAAGCTACCTCCCAATGCCATACATAGTAACACGCATTGGTAGATCAAGTGTTTGTCATTATTATTAGTATCCCTTTCTTTGAACTTCAACTGACGCATCTCCGATGTTCAAAAAGTCCGTCCTTTGCCTGGGGATGGCTCGGTGATGCTTATGATCATACAGATTCCAGCCATCAACAGACATTGCAGGACAAACGCCTATCAAATCTTCTGTTCAAAGATCGATACGATCAGCCGTTCTTGAGCAGTGGAAAATTGAGCCAGAAACCCTGGAGGCGGTCTGGCCAAAGAAAGAAGGCCTGGTACTAGTGAAATGGTCCGTAATTTCCTTTCTAATTTTCCGTCAACTCATATATCTGTTTTCAATGCTTAGTAGAGAACATATATCGATCTATACCGTCCACGGAGAACCTATCTTCTTCCAACATTTCGATGGCCCAATCTATCCTACGCTTCGTCTTCTGCACAAATGTCTGCTCATTCCTACATCAACCCTTGGCAGATGATACTCACAGTCTACTTCTCTCACAGATCCTTACATTCTTCCTATGGTTAGGGTCGACCGCGGTGCTATCAGGTTTCTACTTGCAGGCGCACACATGATGTGCCCCGGGTTCACATCAAAAGGTGGTTATCTACCGCCTGCCGAAGAAGGTCTAGCGGCTGGCGTTCCCGTCGCGATACATGCGGAAGGCAAAGAACATGCTGTCGGGGTGGGTATTACCAAATTGGCAACGGAAGATATGAAAAAAGTCAATAAAGGTGTCGGGGTTGAGACAGTGACATATGTAGGGGATGATTTTTGGGTGATACAGTCGTTGTGACTCAAAGGTGTTGAAGGAAGATTCCGAATTGGTGCGTATCTGGACTTGTGCTGTTCTTCTAATCTTCTCGCTCATGAAACTCAGGTTCGCCTTTTTAATTAATCGATGATTACTGGTTCCCTCTCTTCGTGCGTCTGAATATAGTCCGAACCAGTTCGGACTAGGACCCTACCAGTCGTAGTGGTGGTGTATCTAGCCATATTCAATCCGTACCGGATACCGAGACATACATTGTTCTGGAAATCCCACCAGAATACAAAAGGCACGCCCAAACCTTGTGTGATACATACTACCAACTTTTGCTTGTCTTTTTCAATCTGTTACATAATCCCTGGGCTTTGCACCCCATTTCAACCTGTGATAGAACCTTAGTCAAAAAACAAAAGATGATCCTCAAAAGATGGAATATGACATTAACTTTGAGAGGCGGACGCCCGCGGTTCTCGGTGGCATATCATGAAACTTAGCGAAACGAGTGGCTTCACTCCTTGCATTTTGTCTTCATTTTATTTTAGCAATCACCCACCAATCATACGACAACGATTGTATTTCCGAGATATATACAGAGTAAGAACGGTATACACAGTGAAGACCATAGAGAGGAGAGCAAGATATAAGTAAGAGTGAGTAATGAGTGAGTAATAATGAGCATACGATAAGATGGAAGAGCACGAGTATGAGAACATGATAGAGGACATGCATGTACATCTATTTGAAGTTGAAAGCACCAGAGCGAGAACAATTCCGCTAGCATTCTTGTTGATACATATTATACGGAGAGCGAAAATCATTGGAGAACGGTAAGGGATCAGGGCCGAATGAGCAAAATGAAGAATCGTCCGAGTCAATGAAAATGTGAAGTGCAGCACGGCTGACGATACGAGGCCTGTCAGCGGGAAGTGGAATAGCGGCTGGATCAATCAAGGTCAGTGAAGAACTCGACTGACCAGAAGGCGTAAGTGGCGAGTCTGACTCGTCATCAGACGTGTCTTCAATTGCATCCGGAACAGGGAGGTCTGCGACATCGTCGTCCAGCTCATAGTATGGCAAAGGGTCAACATAGGGAGATGAAACCGAAGTAGAATCAAAGTGATAGGGATTGATAAGCGGGGGATGGAATGGAGGATATGGGGCAAGATATGGATAAGAAAACGACGATGAAAGGTAAGAGTCGTTGATGAGGTCGTCCGACGAAGACATAGGAGATGGCAGTGGACTCAGCATTTGGTCATAGTCATCGTCTATTTGTGAGACAGACCCACTGTCCGCACCAAAATCGTCTTCCTCGTCGTCGCCAAGTGTTTCCAATAACGAGTCTAACCACTGAGCTTCTGAGGCATTATCACGACCAGAACTGTCTACCAACTTTCCAGCGTCTGGAAACATGAACGAGTCGGTATCTTCAGTACTGATTTCTTCATCCTCGACTTCTGCTTGAGGAAGCCCCGCGTCTGCGTAGTCGGTTGTGAAAGAAGTGCTAGCAACAGGTAACGCATTGATGATAGAGTTTTTGAGTAGGACCCAACGATGCAAATTGCACTGGTGCAACTTGGAACGGGCCAAAGACGAAAGACTGGAGGATGTTTCAGACGACATAGTTGAATATGCAGGTATAGGGACTACGGGCTTTGTTGAACAATAAGTGACAGGACACAAATGAAAGATAAGACGACATACAGGAGCGGGTTCACTAGTTGTCAGAAGCGGTGTATACGGTCGACAATTTCTGGTTCAAAAAGCAAGGAGCCGTTGTTCGATTTACGGACAACTTTATTAACCATTCTCGGGAGAGATGATACCAGTCGGTAACTGGGACTGAGCCAATTCGGAGATGAAGATTATGGAGGGGAGCACTCATGCAAACATTGTTGGTGACAGCGGTGAAGGTTCAGGTGAGAGTTGAGGAGTGCCGCGGTCTCTCTTTTAAATAAACATTATTACGCGTTTTATGACTCGGTGAACCAGTTCAATTCTTCGATCATTCCAAATTTCACTTTTTTTCTCAGGCTTTAGCTTTGTCCGATTCGGACAGACGCCGAAAAAGTCAAAAGCGCTGGTCTGCGCTGTTCAGAGATAAGCTCTTCCGCTCTATTAGCTACAGAAAAAGAGTCCGAGTACGTCGCCAAACTGATCTCATCCTTCGTCCATTTTATCATCTCCGCCGTCGTCTTTCTTTGTGTCGAGCAATTTTTTGATCTTCCCCATACTCTTCGGCGAGATATCACGAGCTATGGCGAGTAATTGCGCAGACTTGACTTCATCCCCTACCAAACGATACACCTTTGCAAGTTGAAATACGACGTTTGACTCTTCTGGCGAAGAATTGCGCAAGTGTTCCAGGTCTTTGATCGCGGCCTGTGTGTGTGTACGGATGAGTACTTGTAAACACGTATTGACTCGATCACTTACTTTGTACGCCTTCGCAGAGATAAGGATTTTAGCCCTGCGGTATCGCACTAGCGCGTTATCAGGCGATATTCCAACGGCTTTGTCAAAAAATGCACGGGCTCCTTCGCGATCACCTCTGCGCTCAGCCACCTGACCGAGATATCAGTAAATTGATAGGCATTCCATCAATGATGAAACGAAAAACATACCATTCCCACACATCCCAATAATACTGCGTTGTCTGGGTGTATTTCAACAGCTTTCCTAAAGTGATACTCCGCCAGGCGTAATTTACTCATCCTCAGATAGCATGTTCCCAGGCCATACCTACGACTCACAATGAATCAATGAAATGACGATAACAAAACGCCCATACCATGCATTGTAGTGGCGAGGATCAACACGTAAAGCAGTTTGAAAAAAGGTCACCGCCTTATCCAGATTTTCGTCTATGGTCTCGTGCCCACTTAGCGTGTACGCATAGGCACACGACGGATCCATTTGCGTCGCTCTTCGGAAGCAAGTCAGAGCTTGCGCTCGTTCCTTTTGTAACGAAAACAAATTTCCGATCGCGATCCAAGCTTGAGGCGACCGCGGGTCTATACTGAGTAACTCTTGTGCAAGGAAGGAAAGTTCAACAGGTTTCTGCAGATGCCATAGAAGAGTAGAATACACTTCCATATCCCACAATCGATATGGTTCTAGTATGCGAACCGCTTTGAATGCCCGTTCAGCCTAGTTCGAGAAGGCCGGTCAGTAATTGGTCTTTACATCAGGCTTTAGACTTACAGATCCATATTCTCCTTTATCGTAGCGCGCCTTCCCCACCATGGAAAGAACCCACGGGGTCTTCTGTTGTATGTGAGGCAATTGCTCGATTGCGTCCAGGCATTCTTGGGAATGGTAAAGGGCTGATGCTCGACCTGCCCTAGCAAATTTCCGCATGAGATCGTAAATATATTTGTCTGCTACTTCTATCTCATATGCGGTTTGAGCTGCTTGCTCCTGACTAGGTGTCCATGATGAAGGGGAGCCTGACCGAGGGGAGCTTGCAGCCGCAGGAGGAGAGGGTGAATTCGCCACTTCCGCCTCGTCTTCGTCTGATTCGATAGAACGCGAACGAGCATGGCCTTGTTGTTTACGTCGTTCTCGCGTTGAAGGCTGGAGATCGCGTTTTGTTAGGATAATAGAAAGTGCGGAAATGACCACATACTTTAGACGCGTGCTTGGATCCAGTACCACTCAAAAGTCGAGTACTTCGTCGAGTGGCCACATTTTGGTTGACACCCGCGCTTTTGGAAGCAGGCGGCGCTGCTCTGGAATTAACCGGCTGGGAACGAGTGTTCGAAGATGAGAAGGAGTTAGAGGACATGAGCGCCAGTCGTGTGCGTGCCTTTTTCAATGGGTCATCTATGGACAACTTCAATGGTTTAGAAGGCTTGAGGACATGCTGTGGTGCCGTCGAGCGTAGTTTCTTGGGCATGGGGCCAGCTTCGTCAGCGGACGAGAGGGGACGAGTGACGGGTTGTTGGGTTGATCCTGATACCGTTGGTTGAGAACGACTACTCCGATGTGCTTGCTGAAAAGTAGTATCGGCAAAGCGAAAAGGCGAATCGTTACTAGCACTGATCAATCCCGCACTTTAGTCAAGTACGGAAGCAAATAAGTTGGAAATTTCATACAGAGAGTCGCGGGGGCCCGGGGGAAGAGGCATTCGAAATGGTTGTATTTGATTCGCACCTGGCTTCAAGCCACGAAATAGATTACCTGCATTACCAGCTTCGGGTGTAAAAAAACCAGCTCCTGTAGCGATTGGCCCAGAAGGCTTGGACGCATCGTCATCGGGATGTAAGTGTTTGGTCGGATCGGGGAGGGGAGGAAATAGGTCATCAACGTCGGGTAACGAACCTATTCCACAGCGAGATGAGCGAAAGAGAATGGTAAGATGACAACGATATATTACCCAATGCGCATAAACCTTCGAATGCCTCCCATATCAGGGGATTCATGGTTAAGGCCTGGTGGAAGCTTTGAGCCGCGATGGTTTGACGGTTTCCTCTGAGTGCCATTGCTCCGGATAAACAGTGTATTGCAGCGAGGTCAGGAGATTGACGTGCAGTTCGTGAAGACGGCGCAGACGCTGTTGCCGGACAATGACAATGAGCAAAGACAAGAAGGACAGTTAGTAAATGACGCACTGGATGCTGTATGGGATAGTTCCTTTGCCGCCTCTTCCAAAGCTTCTTGTGCCTCCCTGTACCTCCCGAGGATTTTACAGCACTTTGCTTTGAGTTCCAGACACCCGCTGCATTGATCTTGTCTGGATATATTCACGACACAGAGCGCAGGATAAGTCTGTCCTTCGCGTAAGAGAGTAATTGCATAGAGGTGGCGGGCGTCGTGACTGTGTTGATCCAAGGCAAAATAGCGTTCTGCATAAAACACTGCTGTTCTAGTCAAGTCCGAGTCAAGGCAAGCCCAAACAAGGGATTGAAAGCGCTGCGATATCACTGGTAGAAATGCTGGGGATTCTGAAAGGTCCATATACACGTAGATGCTTCTATGACATAGATTTGAGTAATAATTTTTCCGTGGTGATATGGCTGCAGGGAGAGATTCAAACACGATAGAAGTCCACTCGCATCATGTGATTCACGCGTCGTTGTAAATTGATCGGAAAAGCACTACACAAAAAAATCCAGAGAATACAAGGAAAAGGGTATATCTATGTTATACAATCCGTCGCATTGACCACAGAGTACGTTAAGCCCATGTATCTAAAGCCTTTTTGAGCGCATTTCCAAGCATTTCTTCCTTTCCTGTTGCGTCCTTCAGTGTTTTCAGTACCTTTTCCATTACCGGTCTTACGGTTTCTTTGATCTTTTCAATCTCCTCACCGGCGATATTTCGGCCAATTTGAATGAAAAACGAGCAAACATTAATGCGGACTTCTGGTTGGTAATTGATTGGATTGTCAACATTCTTCAGAACGGCGATGAACATATCTAGTGGGGTTTTTGGAACAGGTAGACGCCCACGAGTGGACGGAGTGGCGATGGTTGGCGAGCTACTGTCAGTGGTCACTGAAGTTGAGGCTGACGGAGGTTCGGCGGACGAAGGTGGATGTTCAAAAGAAAGTGGAGCCAAAATTGCTCGCAAAACGAGCGGAGCTATGAAATGTATGAGCGATCACCACTGATGTTGACAAAGATATGTTCTGACCTCCTGCCTTTTGCGTACTCAGTAAAGTCAAGGCAACAACGCCTTCATTGATAAGAAGGGGATATTGCCCACTACGGCCAACAAGACTCGCAAGAGCGGTAGCGCACTGCATCGTGAGAATAGCTTTCACGGTTTCTTTCTTTCTTCTCTCTTTGCCGGCCAAAAGGTCTGAATCGACAGTCCCATTGGCGATTGGCGAGGATGCTGTCGTTACAGGTGTTCCAATTATATCACCGGACCAAAGAGACTTAATAACGTTGACAAGGACTCTCGTTCCTTCGCTTTTCACGGTTACAGTATCTGCACGTTTCACAAGGGCGAGTATTAGAGACAAACCCGAGGGAGGTATGGGCGTGTTTGTTGAAGGAGGAAGGACCAAGCTGAATGTGTTCTCCACTGAATTAATTTGACAAAATCAGCATCCAAGATGTAAGTTGAATGAAACCATCCAACCGTTTGTGTTGCACATGTGCTTCACAACACCAATTGCACTGACTTGTAGAACTTCCGCCATACCATCTGTTTTCTCGTCCCACACACCGCTGTCGCATATACTTTGTATCAGCCCAGCTTTCCCTAGGATGACATGAATGTCGGAACCAGGTGGGCCTGCTTGTGCGATGTGCTTTAACAACCCGAGCACACCATGCTTTACCTTTATATCCGTCGAAATAGACAGAAGATGTTGAGATGATAGAGCTGGCGCCAAGGAATGAGGAGGTGATAGAAGGACAGTGGCATTTTTTTCTGAATAGCAAAGTTAACAACGAGATCGCAGCAGGATTTTAGGATATGGGCCCACCTCGTCTCGTTAAATTACCTAACGAAAGACTGGCACATGTTGCCAAATCTGACCTGTTGAAAAAGGCTCCCTTTCCAGCATCTATGTCAATAACATACCCTTTCAGCCATTCAACCATTCTGACTACGAATTCTCCTCCCGCCCTCCCCTCGGAGTCGTCCCATAAACTCATTTCTGCAGCCTCTTCGCCAGCAACCTCTACAACGGTTTTTATCAGGGCTGCTTTACACATGTCGAAGGTTTTTTGCTTCCGTGGCACGTCGAAATCATCAGGAGCGTTCGCCCAAAGAGAAGAATACTCCCCTTTCTCGATGAAATCAAGGATGGAGCGTAAGCTTGAGCCAGTTGGATGCTCCGAAGGGGTCTTGAATCCCAAAGCTAGACACAACCGGACGTCTTCGACGTCTAGGGACAAGGACTCTATGAGGGAACATGATTCCTCCAAACATTCGAGGTCGGCTTGTACAAGGTCGAAAAACATTTCAGAGTCGGAAGGAAATGTCCCAGAAGAGGTTGATGTATGCGGTGGGGTGAAAGCGACCAAGATAGCTGTTAAAAGTGGGAGGTCTTTGGCAGACAATGGCTGTAGAGCTATGAAAGAGATCGGTATGTCATACTGAAGTGGCGATCCATGATTACTTACTTTCATCCTTGACCTCTTTTAATTCCACGAGCGTTCTCCAAACCCAAGCAGACAGCATACTTCTTATCTGCCATTCCTCTGCGTCTGGAGACGACACGGAAAGCCATGCACCAGGAATATAAACGACACTTAATAACTTCAGTAGAGTACTACCCGCGTCAAGGGATATCAGGCGAATCTTGACAGGATCTACCCAGAGCGAGTTAGAACCGCAAAATGAACGAAATCACAGGATCACGAACCGTACCCGACACTCGCATTCAACAAAACTCCAACAGCTGTTCTAACAACCTTCAGATGTGATAGGGAAAGAGACAGCAGCTGCTGAGATTCGGATGAACTATTGACCAATGAAGTGTATGCTTCTAATAAAGAAAGAAGCACTTGAGGAAAACCAGCGTCGAGAAGAGAAGCTCTATTGTCATCTAGCAAGCAGTGATAGTATAAAGATGTATGATCTTCAGAGATAATAGGGCAACTGACCGTGATCCATGCATAGATTGGCGGATACTCTAAGTATCTCCAGTATGGGAGATGTATACGGTGAATCTGGTATGGTTGAGCCATGGAGAGCCAGAGAGAGTAATGCGCGGAGGTTTGTGAAGATTGAAGTTCGCCCGAGTATAGTGTGATTGTCAACTACAGCGACCGATGTCATGAACAGGACGTTGAGTACCAGAAGAACACTAACTTGAACCATCTTTGTCGCGCAGGCCGTTCGCTAAGACTTGAGCAGTGGCTGCAACTTGCTGCCATGTATCATCACTTTCGGCATCTTGAAGATTTTTGAGTAGCTCTGAGAGCTTCTTCTCAAGGAGTAAAAGGTTGTTTGCCATGAACTCGAAAGTCGCTATCTGAAAAGGTTGAAACTAATCAGCCTTAAGTCCGACCAATAAATTTAAAGCCGAAAGGCCGGTATGAGCCGGTATGTTGCCGCGGAAGCCGCTGCGGGTAGCATCCGGGCGACCATGTTGTGTCCACTGTCCTTATATACTATTGGACCAGCCATCTGCAATCTTCCCAAGTCATGACTCCGTCAAAGCTTGAAGAACAAACAGCTACTTCACCGTCCGCCGCAGACGCAGAATTCACAGAGAGACCATATAGTGTATATACGAGCAAAGAAAAATGGTTTATCGTAACTCTTGTCTCATTTGCAGGAATATTCAGGCGAGTTTTTTGTCGCAACAGCATGTTACACCGGTTGACTAGGACTCCTCATTCATCTTAGCCCTTTCACCGCGAACATCTATTTCCCTGCCATCCCAACCCTTACTTCTGTATTTCACAAATCCACTGAATTGATTAATTTGACCGTGCGTACTATATACCATACGCCAACTCAATACCTCAAGAACATACTTATATCAGGTTACGATGTATATGGTGCTGCAAGGTCTTTGTATGTCTTTCTGTATCCTCTATATTTCATGAGTGATGCCTACTATCTACTGTCAGCTCCCATGTTTTTCGGAAGTTTTGCAGATTTCCATGGTCGAAGACCCATATTCATCCTATGTCTCTTTGTTCTATGTTTATCCTGTGTAGGATTGGCCCTTGTACCAACAAACGCTTACTGGCTATTAATGGTTCTTCGCTGCTTGCAAGCTACCGGATCCGCTAGCACGATCGCCCTAGGTACGTTTGTCTCTTTGCTTCGCACAACAGGCGAGTAAATTTGAATTCAGGCGCTGGCGTCATCGGTGACATTGCTGTCCCCTCAGAACGAGGAGGATTCTTCGGATTCTACTCACTCGGGCCTATGGTACTGTTTTTCCTCGTATGAGAACTGTGATCCATTTTTAAGACTAAGGCAGCTCGGGCCTGCTTTAGGCCCTGTTATCGGCGGTGCTCTTTCCGATGGATTAGGATGGAGGTCAGCAAGAATTGTGTAATCGACAACAATTAAATGCCTTGAATAGATCTATTTTCTGGTTTCTTTGCATTGCCACTGGTCTAGCTTGCATCATAATGCTTCTGTGAGATTTTCTCTTATCCTTTATATTGGGACTTTTCTCATCGTTTGCAAGCTTCCTTCCCGAGACTCTGAGGCAGATAGTAGGCGATGGCAGCGTTGTTCCAGGTCCCATTTATCGACCTTGGATACCGATCATTAGCCGTCATTCCAAGGCGCCTTCAAACTTTCAGAGACCGCCGAAACGCAAGTTCAAAAATCCCTTGCTCTTATTCAAGAATCTAGACATTGTAATGCTGCTTTTCTTCAACGGCATTGTCTATTCAGTGTTCTACACTGTGACAGCTTCCATATCTTCTCTTTTTGCAGATATTTACCCCTTCCTGAACGACAGTACTATTGGCTTGTGCTATCTTGCTATCGGATTTGGTACAGCTGCAGGAAGTGCAGGGGCTGGAAAAGTTCTTGACTGGGATTTTCAGCGCATGAAGAAAATTTACATCGAAACTCATGGCTCCAAGTCAATGAAGACTGAAAGCAATGATCTGGGAGATGATTTTCCTATCGAAAAGGTGGAATAGCGAAAATTTCGCTTGTGTCTGATTCTGATATGTCCAATGTAGGCCCGCCTGATGTCGATGTCTTATTCTATGGTGGTACTAGTAGCCACCGGTATGGGATATGGCTGGTGTTTACAGAAGAAAGTCCACATTGCTGCACCTCTGGTTTTGCAGTTCATTAGTAAGTTATTCTCAAATATGCTGTTCTCTTCTTCTCATTCCCGCGTTCTAGTGGGTGCTCTGAGCATGGCTGTCATGAATCCCACACAGACTTTGATTCTCGATCTGATGCCTGGACAAGGCTCTTCCGTTACTGCCTGTGTGAGTCTAGCATCCCAGTCAATCCGAGTGATTAATCTGTCTGCGCAGAACAACATTGTCAGATGCTTACTAGGTGCTGTAGCCGTTTCGGTGATTGATATAATTCTCAGCAGTTTAGGGCCAGGTTTTACATACGTCCTTCTCAACGGGATCATCGTCATCTCTATGCCCTTGTTATACCTAGTGATGAAATTGGGACCAAGGTTTCGTAAAAAGCGACGAGAAGCCGACGTTGAAACCTTGGTTGCACATTCCTAATTCCTACCTAGATTACATCAAGGTCATCTTAGACGTAGAAACATGACCTTTTTGCACTGACGATTGACGGAAACAACTATTTTTACATATCTTGCTGAAGTCTCAAATCATCGCCAATACAAGGGTGCAGTTCCGCTTTGAACAACAATACGATGGGCTTCATCCAGAGCTTTGACTACGGCGTCAGGTAGTGGCCCCTTGGTACTATCTTCACAGTTCTGCTGCAACTGGCTGACACTACTCGCACCGATAATGACCCCATCTTCGGGAGTGAGAACCGAGTGGTGCTGACACCAGCGCAAAGCGATCTCAGTTAGACGTAGATTGTGTTCCGTCTGATTTTATGTGGTCAGTCGTAAGATACTTTAGCCAGAGGGTGGAATTAATGAAAAACGCACCGCGATACTCTTGAGGTGCTCAAGGGCTTCGAAATAGCCATCTTTCAAATAACGAGCTCGATACATTGTTCCCATCGCGCTTCCTCCAGCATCAAAGCGGCCCCCCGCAGCGTTAGGGTCGTCTAACGAAGTAACTTTTCCGGCGAAGAGACCTCCTCTGTGAATGACAACGTCGCATTTAGCAATTTTGATTATGGATATGATAAAGAGACTCACGCTAAAGGATTGTATATCACAAGACGTAACCCAAATTTGCGAGCACAAGGAAGGAGTTCCGCCTCCATGGCTCGTGTAACTGCGTTGTACATCACTTGATATACCTTCGGCACGACATATCCCTTGGCCTTGCAAATTCCAACGATTTCGGCAACCTGATAGAAATGAAAAGACTTCCTGCCCAATACGCTAGTGCAAACACTCACCTCCCAAGCCGCGTAGTTGCTTAGGCCAAAGATCTCGCTGCAATGCAGCGTAGTGAGTTGATCGAGTTCGATCAGGCCAGGTATCAAACGTACAAACGACCTTCCTCGTATAGCTTGTTGACCTCCGCGACGGTTACCTCGAAGGGGACAGAGCGATCAGGCGCATGAAGATACAAGACACGTATTCTGTCACGCTTCAACTTCTCCAACGATGTCAAGAAAATCGAGCGCAAAGCTGCAGGCGAATGATCGCCTGGATTTACAGGATAAACCCTGATGAAAGATCAGTGTGAAGCTTGGCCTTCACGGGAACCCATACAGACTTGGTATCGATAGTGGCGCCTTTGAGGTCGAGCTTCGACAGCAACTAAAAAGCGTCATACCATTGATTGAGTATTCTGAGAAGGTGCAGCTTGAGCTCTCTGTTTCACCTCTTCGGTTGTTCCTTCTGGAATCGAGATTTAAGTCAGGGATCGCCCAGTCGACCAACTTTATAGGTGCTCATTTTACCTGCATACACTCCAGCAGTGTCTAGCTCCTTGTGTCCATGCTGTAGGAACACGTCCATGATATTCTGGCATTCATCCAGGTCCGCCGTGCGAACACCGTTCTTGCCAGGGAAGCCTATGGTCATTGTTCCCTGTATATGATAATGATATCAAATTATGAAGATAGCCAGTATGCAGAGAGAATTCGGGAACTCACAAAAATAAGTGGTACTCGCGACCCCATCTCTGTTGGTTGTTAAGAATAAGAATGAGAATGAGATCACACGGCGCATTTGGTTTTGTCTGTCGGAGTCTGTCGTTGGGAAGGTGGGCGGCGCGGGTGGCCCGAACCGAAGAGATTTCTCAGTGTCCAGATGGAGATAGCCGAATTTCGTTCTCAGTTCAGCAATGGGCACCAAGAAGAACAAGTTGAAAAAGGCGTTTTCCCCTCCTTTCCAACAGTCGCCTCCTCTTCCTGAACCAGATGATGATGCAGAACTATTAAATGATCTTATGGCGCAGCTTGACTCTGGAAATCAAACCGTCCAGGCTGAATCTGCGCAAGTGATACAAGATATTCAGCGGCAGGAGACGGTCAGCGGTACAAAGAAGGATCCCAAGAGTCGATATCAAGCTAGACAGGTAATACTCACTCCGTCTGCTCTACTCATGAGCTGATCAAACTTATAGGCAAGGAAAGCCGCAGCGTTGGCAGAATCATATTCTCCTTCCAATCCTGAAGCTGATGCACGATTGATGCAAGAAGCAAAGGAGGAAGAGTCAAATATTCGACGAATATGTGATGAACTGAATGTCCAGATCCACGAGGCAAGCTTCCTGGTTCGATTTTTTGGCGATGGAGTCGCTGCTACTCACGTTACCATAGATCAATCCTGACGGTCACTGTCTATACTCTGCGATAGCTGACCAACTCGCTCTCCTATCGATCATACCCCCAGCCCAAGCAAACTATGCCACAGCTCGTTTAGCGGCTTGCAATTATATGTACTCACATCCTGACGACTTCATTCCCTTCCTACCTTCTACTTCTGGTGAAGACGGTCCTGGCGCGCTAAATCCTGGAATCATCAGCCCAAAAGGGTTTGAATATTACTGTCAAGCCATTCGAGATACTTCTGAATGGGGAGGCGAACCTGAAATCCTTGCTCTCAGTCGCGCTTTTAATATTCCTATCCATGTTATCCAATCCGGACAACCTCCAATCGTGATTCATAATCCTGCTGGAACCCCCAATGATGGTGACGTACGAGATAAACGGGCTGTTCGAATCAGTTACCATCGCCGTATGTATGGATTAGGAGAGGTTGGTCAATACTTTCGACAATATCATTTTTACTAACCTCTCGAGTAGCATTATAACTCCCTTCGTCCTCAATCGAAACTTTCAAACATATCTAACTCTATACAGAATATCCTGAGCTAAACACACCGAAGCTTTAGGATTACATGAATCATTATCTTGTACTATAGTAGCTGTCCCCAATATAATACACACTTTACAAAGGATCAAAATAGTAGATCATCATCATCATCATGTTGCCTACTGGCCATAGGTCTTGGTTCATCAGCAAGATAACCTCCGAAAGCATTGTCAAGATTTGAATACGGATCCAATTTACTCGCTTGTGTACTGTGCGGCGGTTCATCATCCTCTTCTGTTTCATCTTGGTCATTCGCGACGTCGTCCTGCGTAGGCGAAATAAGCTGAGAAGATTGTGTAGGAAGGGCCGACGTGTCGACATCGGTCTTCGCAGGTGGTAATGGAGCAACTGGCGATGACTGTGCTTGAGGTTCTGTTGGGCCAGGGCCTGCTACGACGATGGGCCCCATTGAGGGGAGTTGCGTACGCGCTAATGGTATAAGGACTGCTCTTGAATGTGCGTTCAAGGCCGGGCTATCTTTGAGAGCCTTTCCAGCTGCGTTTCGAATGAATGTCTGTAGAACGTTCAGCAATCAGCCTAGTTGCAGACAGTGGTGAACTCGCCTCTGGATTTTTATGATAAATACTCCCAAGCGTTCCCGTGTGTAATAGTAATTGGTCCAGAGCCCCTCTGTCCATCCTGTCAGAATCCGTCGTGATGGGTGGTTTCTCAGACAGAACAATCTCCCCCGCGACAGTAGGGTTGATGGCAAGCATTCGCCAGTACATAAATCCTCGATCTCGAAGATCAGGATTATCAGCTTCTTCGGTCGTCCATTTCAGAACCTTGTGCACGAGTTCTTTGGCTTTGTCTACTTTCGATTTGTACACGAAAAGTTTGACGACAGCCGTCAGAAGGGCCAATTGGACCTAATGATCGTTGAATAAGGCTATTTAAAGACAACATGGCGTACTCGCCTCAGTGCTCTCCTCTAAGAAAGTGTAACACAAGTCATCAAGCAACTCATCTGCGTTGTCTATGATGTTTGCATATTGACCAAGAATCCATACCATGGAAGCTTTCGCTTCCGGCTCATCTAGAGCATCAAGATTCTCACAGAGATTGGGAATAATACCCTCGTATTTCCCGGGATATCGTCTGAAGATGTCCTTGATGACAATGACAGCTTCCTGGACCACATACGTTACTTTTGTCTCGATGAGGTCAAGTAGTGCCTGTATACAGTCATCTGCAGCAGCCTCAACTTTGATAGCTAATCGACCGATGGAACGAACTGCCTTGCGCACGAAGTCAAGGTCTACTTCTGACGCATATCTGGTGGTGCAATCAGTGGATATGATAAAATGAATCTTCTGCGACGCACTCTTGCAATTCCGCAAGAACCTCCTTCGCATTCTCTGCTCGAGCCAATCGATACATGATTTCCAGCTTGGCCAGTTTGATATAGATTGGGTCATTGTATTTACAAAAAAATATTCGTACGTCGTTCTTGAGTACTGTTGGCCTTCTTTGAATGATCAGCAAGATGTTTCTCAATGCGACATATTGCACTTCCGGACCAGAGGAGAGTAAAGTGACTGATGACAGTGACATTAAATGAAACAACCGATTCAAACATGATGTTTCCACGTACCTAGGGGAGGGCCCATCTTTTTGCAAATGTAATCGATCAGTTGTCGGTTCTCCATGTAGTTCATCAGATACAACAAGGCTTTGATGGTTGTTAGTATGACTGCAGAATTTCCGTGTTGTAGTTGGACTATGATCCTCTCTGCCATCATCTCCGCATCAGTATGACGTTCGGGGACATAACGTAGCAGGGAGTCCAATATGTATATTTGCCCCCACCTATGACAAGTTAACACAAATTTGATGCTGGGATGCTATTTACTCACTCAGAACTTTCGGGGATGGCTGCCAGCAATTTGTTCGCCGTCGCTAGATTGAGCTTGAAGATCACGCCGTCTTGCCTATCGCCTATTTCGGATAACGCGGCAACAGCGTTGGCTACAACGGTTGCATTTGAGTCGAGCATAAGATCCCGCAGTAGCTCGACGAATCCTCCTCTCTCTGCTTTTCGTGGATCTGCCGAGTACAGTTTTGCAACACATATAGCCGCCGTCTTTCTCACATATGGATCGCGGTCTTTAAGTGCATGACGGAGGTTATCGGAAAGGGCTTCTGTGACGACGGGAATGGGGATGTATGACATTGTTCGAATTGCCAGAGCGCGAATTAACGGATTACGATCATTGCAGTCCTGATAATATGAGAAATTGAATAAAAGAGATACGGAAAACCACGTACTTGGAGGAAATTCGGAATGACAAGATGTATCTGGTCAGGTTTAGACCGCCCATAGCTCACAAGAAACAGATAAACCACTGAAGATCATGAAAGATCATGAAGCTTTGATGTTTAGTAAAATTGGGTAGTCAGACTAACTCTTCTTAATTTCCAGTAGCGGAGTACCAAGACACTGAACTACATCAGGAAACAATGGTGACACTGGACAAAAATCGAAGTTAATCACAAAGTGAACACTCGATGAATAGAAAACTATACCAACTGTCCATTCCCATTGTGATGTTCGCCACAATCTTCTTCAATACCGTCTTGCGCTTGACAAACTTTTTGTCCTTTGTTTCTGCGGCGAGAAGCTCTGCACGAAATTCCTAACATCGAAATCATCGTGAGGCTTCGGTGGTGGGTATGTTATAAACGTAAGTACCTCAATCTTTCCCCTCTGGAAGAACTTCGCATCCTGGCCTGGTTGAGACATTGCGTCGGAAATATGAGTGGGGGTCTTCACAGCTGTGGCCTGAGCGGGGCCTGATGCAGATGAGCAGTCGACAGGTGTCAGGGATATAGGACCACGTGGTCGGTGCTATATAATTACATTCCGTTCTCTCGCTTTGGCCTCTTTTTTGTACTTCACGGTGGGTAATACAGAGACGGGTCATTGCGGATGCACAGAAGGAAAAGAGGTTATTTGCTCTATGACCCTCTGTATATGGCATCCTTCACGAATATGGAATACGCAATACGCAGAAGAAACACGGTTCTAGTACCGGTACATCTTTCTTGTACTCCTCCGTTCGATATGCATTTTCTGCACTCCTTCTCCTCTTTGTCCAGGCTATATTGGTTCAAATCCTCTCCGACGATGACCAAGAATCGATCTCGACTCTGACATTCTTTTTTGGTCATTCGGTGAGACTTCGTGTGCTAAATGCTCCCACCGGAGATGCGAGGAGATCGTTGTGGCCAAAGGACCGTTGTACCCTTCAGATGAGTTACACAACCGTGGTACGTGTTTGTCTTCAGACACTCAGTTGGATGATCTCAGTGTCTCTCGCTCGTGACGGAAATCGTTCGCTCCATTAGAAGTGTACTTGTCCCGGTATCCCGCTATATATATAAGTACGACCATGATGAAAACGCAGGATTCATCATTCTGTTTGTCTGTGGCTTCGTTATCCTCTTTGATCTCGGCCCCACTTAGTTTTCAATTCATAGTCATCTCTTCAAGTCGCAACTTAGGTGAATGTACCCCATTTCTCCTGACCTGCAACCTCTTTGAGCCATGGTGCCTGTTCTTCTTGTTCCTTATACCCTGCTTATACCCTGCTCTACATGTCTGGGGTCAGTATTGGCCCTGGCCGTACCGACCAATGAGCCATGTGTGCACAGAAGAGATGCTGACATCTCGACCTGTGTCATTTTCAAACTATGTAAGATAAGTCTTTGCCCAATCGAGAATACAAGAGACTCCCTGTGCGGGTATGCAACACATGCGCACGGAAGGTATCTGACCCTAGGGTGTCCCTGTCGGAGGCTGGACACGAAAGATATCAAAGGAAGGGAAGGGTGCGTTCAGAATTTTCGTTGTGTCGAGGCTTGGCGATGAGAGATGAGAGAAGATATAATCGCCCTACTAACACTGCTACGTCAGATCTCCCAAGGCGATCAATCTTATGAAAGCGCTCACCACACTTGTGTCTGTCTGACCGAATGTGTTTTGTTCTGCGATGTATGTACCGCGGTTTCAATTCCGAAATTAAAGCATCCTCTATGCGCGTATCAGAGTCGAAACTTGGTTTTCCATTGGTCACTTCTACTCTGTTCCTGCTCGTACCTGATTTTCTCTTTTCACAAGTAACCTAACCTATCCAAACTTTCCCTCAAGCTCTCTCCGAATCCGCAATCGATTGAATAATTTTTGCACCCGGCGTCTTGAAAGCAAAAGGTTCGAGGAGGACAAACATAACTTCGGGTCGTAGTAATGATGACCAGGACGTGGACAGCTCGTATCACACTATCTTATCGGGCTGTGCGAGGGGGACATGGTATGAATCTGAATGTCTTGTTCAGCGCTGTTCCAGCGTTCAATGGTAAGTGTAGGGCCTGTGGAGTCGTGCAGACGTAAAATATCGACTCAGGACCAGCTCATAGACCAAGATAAGCACCGGAATCGACGGAGATGGAGAGTTGGGGCATTGGATCCTTTCGAACATAGATGTGGCCCTGGTGAAAGCAAGACAAAAAATGTAAACATTGCGCCATGGTCATATTTATACAGAGCCATTCGCTGAATTTTTTCGGCATTCTGCGCCTTCCTCCTTCGATCCCTCGTTGGCAAATCCTTGAAAAATGACACCTGAAGAAACCTCTCTATTAGCTTCTATCGGAGTCACTGATTATTGGAACATCGCACAGCTGGTCTTGATTTGCTCTATGTATGGTCAGTCTTTGTTTCTAGATTCAGTTAATGTTTGCATGAATAGTAAACTGTCTCTGCTGTTGACAGGATTTTATCTTCTCCTGGCTATCATAGCATTAGCACTACTTCTGTATGTCTAATATCTCTCTCTCTCTCATTTATTTCTTGTCTGCCCATACTCATTCCGACATCATTGATACTTGAATCAGGAAATTGTTAGAGAAGAATCCGTACGCTCCGTTATCCTAGCTTTGGCATTTCCTTATTATTTCATCTACGCACTTTCTTCTGCTCAATCCTGCTTACATACGTTACGATCGAGCACTTATACGAGCAACCCCTATTACGCAGCTTTCCCTCAGTTGTTCTCTACTATTACAACTGAGGGTAAGTCGTACTCATATTTAGATTGATTCTCCTTACTGATCCTATAGTAGTGTTTATTACTCTACAGGTACATTTATTCAACTCAGTTGTTCTCTACTATTACAACTGAGGTGTTTATTACTCTACAGATTATGAGACTCGGCTCCCAACGGGCTAAATAGATAAAACCAGAATTCTACTATGTCTTCATCGACCGGAAACCAAACAGCAACCCTTCCCACTTTCCCGGAATCGTCTCAGCTGTCCGGACAGGATACCTGGAAGGCATTCAAAGATAGAGTCGAGCTGAATGTTGAGTTTAGGGGCCTCAAGGGTTATCTCCATGGCACCATCCCTAAACCAAGTCCAGCAACCTATGTCTATACGTCCATTACTCCTTCGTTCCCTAGCAGTCTACATCCATCCCCCGAAGAATGGAATCAGCGCGAGCGCTTGGTCGCCGCAATGATTTACCTCAATTGCACTGATCCCATTGGGGTCGGTATCGACCGAGACCACCTTGCGCATGTCACCTATGCATTCCTAATCAACAAATATGAGAGTCGCGATGAAGAACTGATTCTTCTCGCCGACACTGCCCTCCGCGAACAGAAGTATGACCCCGCGACAACTACGATGGAAGACCACGAAAAGAAGATGAACAATCTCCTCAAGAGGCTCCGTAATTTGGGTGGCGCTGTAGATGACTTCCAGTATCGTCTCATCGTCATTAAATCCATGTCGAAAGAGTGGAAGGAGAACGTATTGAATGTTCCTGGTCGCACGAGCTCTGAGGCCTTTACCTATCTCAAGCACCTCTATATCAACAAGGTGGAATCACTTGACGATGAGGACCAGCGCATCCAAAAGAAAGTTGCGGCGCTGGTTGCCCAGCACATCGCAGCACACCCTGTTATCGCAAGTGCTGTACAACGCCGAAACCGACCAGTCTGCACTAACCCTTCCTGTCCTAGGAAGCTTGGCCACTCCATTGAGAACTGTTGGGCGAAAGGTGGTGGTGGAGAAGGCAATGCCCCAAAGAGCTGGAAGGACAAGTACGAGAACTGCACCGCCACATCCAGCTCAACCACTGCCTCTAGCGCGACAATTCTGACTGATCCAGACCCTGCCGACCTCTACGTTCACACCAATCATGTTAATATTTCCACTAAGCCGGGTACGTCTGTCCATCCGACCTTCACAACACTATCCCCTGATGACTCCATTAGACTCGAAAGAACTACCGTTCTAAATTGTGAGAGTCAGAGAAGGGAGAGTGTTAGTGTCAGCGATAACGTACCTATTTATTCCCTTGTATCGAATCCTATCGAGTGCACCGTTTGCAACGGTAATATACCACTCTATTCCCCACCTGAACCAATCGAGCCATAGACGTTTCTCGATTCGGCAGCATCAGAACATTGCTGGGTAAAAAGGTCGGATTTCACTTGTTACGAGATTGTTAGTGGGCAAAGTGGAAACAGTGCAATAGCGGGTGACTCTGGCAAGTTCCACATACCTGGGATTGGCGATGTGAACGTCCCAACGCTGGTAGATGGTCTAGAGTGCAATGTGAAGCTCAAAGGAGTGAAACACACCCCGGAATTCGCACACAACCTAATCTCAGTATCAACGCTCGATAGAGAGGGATATAATGGCGAATGGGGGGAGCGGAAACTCACCGTAAGGACATCCTCTGGTAAAGTGGTCATGGTTGGGGTACAAGTTGGAAACTCAAAAATGTACCGAGTTGACCGAAAAATCTACGCGAACTCAGCCAGGTCTCATGAAAAACCAACCGATATACATACTTGGCACCGTCGCTTTGGTCACATTGGAGTTGCAAGGATCCTGAGGATGGCACATCGAAAGTTAGTGGATGGTTTGCAAGTAACGTCAAAAGAGACACGAGGAATGTGCGAACCTTGTCTATATGGCAAAGCAACAAGACGCCCATTTGACGAGAAACTCACACATGAGACCAAAGTACTTGAACGGGTGCATATCGACCTGTGGGGACCTTCCAGAACTCAGAGCCAAGGCGGGGCCAGCTATATGATGCTCTGTTCTGACGGTGCATCCTCTATCCGAGTCCCATACTTCATCTCCAACAAACGAGCAGAAACCACACTCAAACACTTCCATGAGTTTCGCATCATGGCAGAGAACCAGACCGGGGAACGCCTTCGAATTATTTGGATAGACGGCGGAGGTGAACTCGACAACAATCGTATGCAGTCCTATTGCAAAGAGCATGGTATCATCATTGAGAAGATACCCCCCTACTCTTCCGCAGCTAATGGTATGGCGGAACACGCAAACAGGACTGTGATCGAGGGTACGAGAACCCTTCTCGAAGATTCTGGATTGCCACCATCATTCTGGGCAGAAGCAGCAAGTACCTTCATATACGTTGACAGTTTCGTCCCTACTGCTCGCTCACCTGACGTTGTCCCCATGGAATATTGGACCAAGAAACGCCAGGATGTATCTCACTTGCAGCCTTTCGGATGTGAAGCCTGGGCAACACTACCAGAGACCAGGAAAAATGGGAAGCTTGACCGTCAGGCGATTAAAGGTCGTTTACTTGGATATATGGGCCGCCGCAGCTACCGAATTTGGGTACCAGAGTGGAAAACCATCATCGAGTCGAGGGATGTCAAATTCGAGGAGGGAGTAGCTAAAAGAACTCAATCTGATGACGAGATCTCCTTCGGCTCGAGCGGTGATGCCGAGGACATTAAATCCGGGGTGCCACACAAATCAGATTTAGCGCCCTCACCATCAACTCCTCCCTCTCTCTCTCCACCGCTGTCTCCCCTCACACCTATACCTTCTGACTCAGACTCCCTACAACAATCTCCTCTTCCAGACCCCATACCCACTCCTGAACCTCCAGCTCCCGCATCAACACGTGTATTGCGTGAGCGAACTGGTGGCTCAATGAATATAGATCAACTTATTCGGAAAGAAATGGGATGGAATCGACCTGATACCACATTTACGCTCGTTGCTCACGAACCATGGGCTTTCGCATCGACCCATGACGAGAGATGGACACCAAGGAACTTCAAAGAGGCAAAACTCCGCTGGGACCTCTGGGGTCCACCTGCTCAGGCCGAATATGATGCGTTAATGGAGAAAGGAGTATGGGAGCTGGTGCCGCTACCTCAGGGTGCAAACCTCATGGATGCAATGTGGATATTCACGTCCAAGTGGGGTTCACAAGGTGAATTATTGAAGAGAAAGGCAAGATATGTAGCAAAAGGGTATACACAAGTTTATGGTATGGACTACGACGAGGCATTCGGCGCCGTGGCACGAATGGAATCTTTCCGAATTGTCCTAGCCATCATCGTGGTTCTCGGCCTCTCACTTTTCCAAGTGGACTTCAAGTCTGCTTTCCTTAATAGCCCAATAAAGCACGATGTATACATGAAACAACCGGAGGGTTTTGTCAAACCTGGCACCGAACACCTCATCTGCAAGCTAAAGAAGTCGATATACGGTACGATGCAGGGTAGCCATGACTGGCAAGAGACACTAGTGGCGGGATACAAAGAAGATGGTTACACCTCGTCCCAAGCAGACCCGTGCGTGCGTTGGAGACGCCAGAACGGGAAGTATACCATTACGAGCACATATGGAGATAATGTTCTAGGAGGGGCAGAAGGGGATGCCGAGAAGAAGAAGGCCATAGAGGACCTTGGGAAGCGTTGGGAAAGTAGCGAGGTGAGATCCGAAATACTCCTGGGGATGAAAATCACGCAGGACAAGAAGACAGGAGCAATTACTTTATTGCAGAAAGCCTACTTCACCCGCATGCTCAAACATTTTGGTCTCCAAAATGTCAAACGCCGATGAACTCCACTTCCACCTGACAACAAACTCGAAGCCGCTCCGAATCCCCTACCAGACGATGAACGAATTTTCATGCATGACAAGCCTTACCGACTGGTCATTGGGTCCATGATGTGGGGTCAGGTTTGTACTAGACCAGATATCTCCTTCGCGGCCAACAAACTTGCCTGTTATCAACTCAATCCCGGACGTCAACATTGGGAAGCGGTAGAATGGCTAGCGGGATATATTCTAGAAACACTTGACTATACCATCACTTACAGGAAGCCACCGCCCGGTTCCGAGCTAACCAAGGGAGAAGGCCTGAAACCCTGCGGGTACCTGGACGCCGACCATGCGGGATGTATGGACACTCGGAGGTCAACATCTGGAAACGTGTTCTTCATGGCTGGGGCGCCGGTCACATGGAGTTCGAAGCGACAGCCAACGGTAGCATTGTCCACAACCGAAGCCGAGTACATCTCAGGGGCAAGGGCGAGTCAACAAGCAAGTTGGTTAATGTCATTCCTAGCAGAAGTGGATCTGAAACAGGATGGTCCACTAACGCTTCACTGCGATAACTTTGCAGCAGTTAGCCTCACGCAGAACTCAAAGAAGAATATGCTGGTCAAACACATTGAAATGCGCTACCACTTTATTCGGGAAAAGGTAGAAAATGGGGAAATCACAATGAAGCTGATTAGAACTGGAGAAAACGTAGCGGATATCTTTACGAAGGCATTGAACGGTACAATCCACTCGAAGTGGGTGAAATTCTTGGGACTGGATCGCACGGATTAGGGGGTGTGTTAGAGAAGAATCCGTGCGCTCCGTTATCCTAGCTTTGGCATTTCCTTATTATTTCATCTACGCACTTTCTTCTGCTCAATCCTGCTTACATACGTTACGATCGAGCACTTATTCGAGCAACCCCTATTACGCAGCTTTCCCTCAGTTGTTCTCTACTATTACAACTGAGGGTAAGTCGTACTCATATTTAGATTGATTATCCTTACTGATCCTATAGTAGTGTTTATTACTCTACAGGTACATTTATTCAACTCAGTTGTTCTCTACTATTACAACTGAGGTGTTTATTACTCTACAGAAATCGGGCATCCCAAGCACTCGTCCCCGTCGCTATCTTCTCGGTATAACGATCATCATTCTGGGAATTAATACCTGGGCATACATTATCAGTGTCGGGATCGAACTCGTTCGATTGAAAAACGTTTTTAATCCCTTGAGTGATGGCGCGGGGCTTAGAGCGCAAGCAGAGGTGGCAAATGCCAAAGCATTACCATGGGGCCATATGAGTGTCTGGGCAGCAAACTTGAACGTCAGTTTTCTTCTCCTTCAAAACGCCGACCGGAATATAAATACTAAACGCCGGAACACAATTTAGCTTCTAGTCGGAGACGCTACGGTTATATGGCGAGCTTGGGCAATATATACAGGGAACAGAATTGTTCAATGGTTTCTGGTGACCCTGATGGCATTGAACGGAGGTGAGTTTCCGTACTTTTTTGATTGATGCACGTTACCCTTTTTTCGAATCTTCAGTCTCTTATTCGAATCGATTCTCAAACAATGTTCTTTACAGCTGTACTCATAATCTCTAGCGCATGCGATGTGGCAGATTTATCCGAGGGTCTACAGACGACTGTTCTTGCTCTCAGCGTGACATCGATTTGGACTTCTCTACTTACGAACCTCGTTGCTACATCACTCATCGGGGTCAAATTGATGTAAGAATCAATGGAATGGTAATCATTAAAATTAAATCGAACCTATACCTTGATATTTAGTGTGCACCACAAAACCGTCAAGCCATTGTATAACGGGAAACAACGGTCGCACGTTGAACGTCTTCTGCTATTGTTGGTCGAGTCGGGGACGGTCCTAGGCGTCTTCCAGGTCTGTCCCTATCCTATCAGTCTCATCCATAGATATCTCACCAGGAAAAACAGCTCCTTTATGCAATTCTACTCACTTCGGAAGACTTTACTATCCCCACACAAAATGAGACGGCCGCGTACCTGATGTTCAGTTCGGTCTTTTTGGAGGTAGTGGTAAATAATATTCTGATCATTCTACTATGCATTCTCGAAAATGCTAACGGTACGCCGTGTCTTCTTACAGCCAATGTATCCGGTGGCAGTGATTATCCTCGTCAATTTGGAGCGGGCGCCACTGGCAGAATCTTTTCACCTCAGCATTCGTGCAACACCCGGCACTGCAGAGTCCAAATCACCCAATGGACACAAAGTAGCTGGAAGCATAGATTTGGCAACGTCGCATCATCTCTCAACGATCAGATTCGTTGAAGGAGGAGGCGACGATGCTTTGATGACAGCTGGTAGCAGCTTCAATAGTGACCATGTTGCACAAAACGATCTGGAGGCCGACAATTCTCAAATTTAATCTGTTGCGACAGCTGTTAATCTTTGTTAGCTTTAAAAATTCCAGTTCTTAACTTATGAATATCATGTATAATATTCTACAGTTCGATTATCTATATTTATACTTACACGTTTGGTGAAGTGAGATATGTAAGTGGCAAGTAGAGGACCGAACAAGGTTGCCTAACAATTCCATCATCACCGAACCTACCACCTTGAAAAACTTATTGAACCACACGTAGACAGCTGCCTTCGAGTCAGGGCGGTGTCAAACCTGATGAATTTATTCAGCGACTACCTAAAAAGCAGAGCATCTACAAATGAGCGAGAGGTCTCGTAGGCAGAAGGAATAATAAAGTATTGTATGGATCACCCAAAAAAAGCTCAAGAATGAAAACAGTCCTTGTGAATCATGTCAACGACGAAATACGGTATATGGTACTCTATGAAAAGTCCTTGAGTGGTATTTTAGGGCAGTCAACCCGAGAAAGTCCGAAGCATTGATACAATCATTGAATACTTCTAGAGTGCAAAGAAAGTGACGGCGAGAACCACAGCTCCGACAAGAGCTTTAGAGGAGGTGACCGACACTGCACCATTCGTTGAAGAAGCGCCTACGGGCGAAGATGTAGATGTAGCCGAGGATGCACTCGAAGTGGCAACAGAGCTTGCAGTAGATGCGGACGAAGAATCAGATGATGGAGAAGAGGCAGCATTAAGAGCGCTTCCAACATCGGGGGGAACCATCATGGGGGTTGAGCCGATCGAGGCAAGGTTGACCGAGCCATCGGCATTCATGATATCCGGGTTCATCGCCAACACGTTACGGGTGAACATGACATTTTCAACAACGGCGTCGTACGCCCAAGAAGGCATGTTGCTCATATCAATGTTAGCTCCCCAGTTAGCACCTGCAGAACCAGAGGTCTGGTTGGATGTGTACGAAGCATATGTAGCCAGATCTCCAGAGGTATCCTAAGCATGACCAAAAGGATAAGCACATGCAAGAAGATGTAGTAGGGATACTGACGTTAGAAATAACAGCAGACATCATTCCAGCGACAGAGGTTGGGGCGTCAAGAGCCGAAGGGGGGTTACTGAAACCTTAGATCAGCTCTAGTCATCGATACAGATAATAATAACATACATGATACCGAACATTCCCTGCTCACAGTGAGTGGGAGTTCCACAATAGAAGAAAGTGGGGTTGGTATCGTTAACCACTTGCGTGACTGCGATAAGAATAAATAATCAGATTCCTCACATATTGCGCGACAATTCACGTACAGACGAAGCTTTTATTTTGTTCTCCTGATGCGAAAGGAGCATCGGAGGTCTTGTTGCAAGGAGTCAATTCGGAACTCTTGGTGACGGTGTGGTTGTTAGCTCCCCACATGAATTTGATAGTATCTCCAACAGAGGCATTAACGGCGAAAGGCACATATCTCAGCACACCCTGAGTGGGTGCAACGACTACAGTGATAGTCGAGCCAGTGCCGGTACTACCTGAACTTCCACTGGTGGCAGTCGGAGCATACGTTGCGGGGGTACCAAAAGAAGCAATACATTCTGGGGAAGAAAAAACCCTCAGTCAAATCAGGTTCAGAGTGTATCTCACAGTCAACTTACGTTGTACCTGTGCAGAAATCATCGTCAGCCGATAAGCTTCAAAATATGGAAGAATGTTCAAATGCTTACGCAGCCATCATAACCAGAACTTCCCCAGCTGCTGGAACCGGAACCGTAGGAGGGGGTACTGTAGCTCATAGCGGCAGTGGTAGTAACAGAAGTAGCTGCTGCTGTCTCGGTCATCATAATACTGCTGGATTCCATCATCATGGTACTGGTTGAGTCAATCATCATGGTACTGCTAGATTCCATCATCATGGTACTGGTTGAGTCAACCATCATGGTACTGCTGGATTCTATCATTGACATAGAGTCTGAGCAGTCACCACTGGAGCAACCGGAAGAGACCATCGAACTGGAGGATGAACAGTCTCCGCTGCTGCAGCTAGAGGATTGTGAGGACGAAGATGAACAGTCTCCGCTACTGCACCCGCTCGATGCAGCGGATGATGATGAACCTGAACAGTCTCCGCTAGTACAAGCACTGGTTGAACTAGAGCTATACGGAAGAGCCGATGCAAAGCCAGACAAAAGGGCGACAGCGATCAAGGATTTGGGGAGAACCATGTTATAATCAAAGAGAGTAGGTTAACCGTAGAGGTGTGTGGGGGGTCGTTGAATAAAAAGGACTGAAAGCTAGTGGAAACCTCCGGAGGATTTGCTGGGACCTCTTGACTGGCAAAGAGGGCGGATGATCTAGCAAAAAATTAATTTTCATTCACAGGACAGACCACAATAGCCAAAAATTGACACACCTCAGACACTGAACGAAGGGAGTGAGACTGGGCTCGACTCAAAAATAAGGAAACAAAAAAACGAAAGGAGGGAAGGAAACGAAGGGTGTGAACTATCTTTCTCCACGTCTACTCTTTTATGTGCTCGACATTGAATTCTGATTCGATATGGCATGCCGTTGTCTGGCAAGAAATCATTCCATGTCAAAGCGTACCGGTGTTTGGGTGCGTTGTTACGGAAAATCACCGAGTTCTCCTCTCGATCAGGACCAAATCAAGACCGAGCAAATGGTTGGTTTGATGGTTATCTTACACCGAACTCCCATTGGCGTTCCTTATATAGGTATCATATTGTATGTTACTATGTACTTTACATCAACAGACAGTTAGCAAGTGATCGTTTCCATCCATCTGTCCAACGAGTGTGTGTAGTCTGAAAATCGCATTCATCTACGGCGAGGTCCAGGAGTTGAGGGGAGGCCAACCCTTGGCCGAGGAAGTTGGGGGGCAGCTTGTTCGGTGGTGACATGAAAATCACATGCAGTCGTTGTTTGTGTACGTCTCGCCTCACGAAGAGCCTTCAAACGATCTGTACCCGTCTGTGATTGTTTCGACAGCTCCATGTTATTGTTGAGAGCTGTGCTTCGGTTGATAGATCTATCCAACGTGGAAGCTGATTCGGGGACCTTGCGATTTCTGACTCCTGATCCCTCTTCACGCCCTCTGCCGCTGCGAACATTGTGAGGGGCCACTTGCTGTTCTTCAACTCTGGGAGGGCGTTTACGAGGTTGTCGCTCGTGTTCTGCAAAAAGAAACGCAGGGAGCTCGCTAGAGTCTCGAGCTTTCTCGATATGATACGCCTTCATTGCTCTTGTCAATCTTGATTCCTGTCCAGGTGGAGTTTCTGTAACACAGGATTAGCCAGATCGCGCGAAATGGGACAAATCTTGAATAGGCCTGACCTTCTCCCGAAAGCACCGACACATTGGTTGCCCAGGCTTTGCTGACACTAATGGTCAGCGTGCTAGCGGCTGTAGCTACGCGGTTCCACACGGTATAGCCGTCGCCGGTGCCAGTATCAGTTCTTTCCATTTCAACCCTCTCTAGATAGACGGAGAGTGAGTTAATAGCATCTAGGGAACGTAAGTGATGTTTACCTGGTAGAGGGGCTGAAACAGGTGACAGAAGATGTGGCTTCCGCATAGAGCGTCCTCGAGAATCATTATCAACCTCGTTGTCATGGTCTTCAATACTGGTGAAGGAGGAGGCATAACTTGCAGCTCCGTTCTTAACCCGATCGAATATCGAAGAGGCAGAGGAAGCTGTAGATGAAGAGTCCTGAGAAATGCGGGACGACGTCGAGTCGTAAGACGATGAGGATTGTGGGGATTGTGGGGTATATTTCCTTTGCCAGCTACGACTGTATTCCGATGAAGTAGGTGGCGAGGGTAGTGGAGGACCAGCACGAGACGGTTCACGCGAAATTGAGGCAAGCGAACGTTGGGACCTCAAATGTCTACTAGATGGAGGAAAATTAGTGCTTTCAATTGGCGAATCAGAACGTCTGGCGTTCTGTCGTCGCGGAGGACCGGTGGAACGCGACCGGGGACCAGAAGGCAAGCCTCCAGGCATGGTGCGAGGACTGTTGGGAAGCATGGAAAGTACACTAGAAAGCTAAATAATACAAAAATCCTGCAACCAGTCCAGCACCAGCTGGAGGTCGGAGTTGAAAGAAAAGATAAAGAGAGCTGTCTTACTAAGCAGGCACCGTTGCCATAATATTACAGCTGTTTGCGAAATTCATGGCAGTCGTGGGATTCAATCGAATGACGTAGAATGAGCTAAAAATAACTTAATGAAAAATAATCTCTCTTGTCAACCATGGTCGCTCGAAAACATATCGGCGATGAGTTGAAACTAGCAGCTATACAGCTCTATGAGCGTAAACTGCTCCCTCTAGATGATATCCTCGACTGTGTTAACTTTTCTGCCCGTACCTTCTATCGTACTCTTCGCCTCTACAGAGCTACAGGCCATGTATCCAAGCCAAATTCTCATCTAGCTGGACGACCGCGGAAAATGAACATGGACGATGTTCAATATCTTCTAGAGCTTGTTCATCACCACCCTGATTGGTTTCTTGATGAGCTTGTGGACCTTATGGACAACAATCGTTTTATCTCTGTTTACTACACCACTATTCATCGGGAGCTTGAGCGCCATGGTCTTTCAACAAAGAAGCTGCGCATCATTGCTGCCGAGCGAAATCAAGCTCTCCGGGCTGATTTTGTGCGACGTATGGCAGCATTCAGTGCAGATCAGCTTGTTTTCCTTGATGAAACCTCGAAGGATGAACGCACAAAGACACGAAGGATGGGTCGGTCCAAAAAGGGTCAACGTGCATTGAAGAAAGCAGTTTTTGTCCGTGGTCAACGACTTACAGGAACTGGTGCACTGTCGCTACGTGGGATGGAAGCAGTGACTGTCTGCAAGGGCTCGATGACACGAGTTAGGTTTCTTGAGTTCCTTGAAGGTGCTGTGGTATGTTACCCACCTATCTTCTGCATATATACTAAACTTGTCATTAGCTACCAATTTGCACACCATTTCCAGGTCCTCGAAGTGTTCTTGTTATGGATAATGCACGTATTCACCATGGAGAGCGTATACTTGAGCTTGCTGAAGAATTTGGTAAGATAACTGCAAATGCTGTTGGAAGTAATCAAAACTCATTCCATGCAGGTGTCCGTATCGTCTTCCTTCCACCCTACTCACCCGATTTGAATCCCATTGAAGAAGCCTTCTCAAAAATCAAACATTTCATCCGGCGGAATGCTGCTTTATTTATGTCATCGAATGGCTTACTGTATTCAATGCATCAAGCGATGGATATAATAACTGCAGATGACGCAGAAGGTTACATTATGCATGCTGGATATATGTAAACTGATACTTGTAGAATGAATGTCAGGTAGCATTATGAGGTACAATGAACGTGCGATAGTATAAGTGAACAACACAGAATTGCGAAACAGTTTTATGCATGGAATGGGAAGAGATGAGCAAGGTGGTACCGAAACGAGCAATGGGAGCAAGATGATAATGATAACACAGAAGCGAAGTAGCAATATATCAAATGGATAACAATCAGGTTCGGGAAACAGACCAGTTTGCAACGGCAAATCGAAGCTGCGCAATGTAACCTGGAAGGAGTCCAATCTCCTTCAAGTCCTCGATTTGGGCAAACTGTAGGGCATTTGTATCAGTATAACCCTGTACAGATAATTTTGTAGCTATGTCAGGTGCAATACGTGCTTGAATAACGAAATCAGTAATTGACATGTGAGGTCCAGGAGCTCGGTCATGAGAAAGTAAGAGTGAAGAAAGCGATGCAGGGCCAGGGGCAGGAGGCCGGAATAAAGCAATAACGTCGGGTGAAATATTGAGGCTGAGACTCGAAGGAGCCGCTGCAGCTTCTCGTCGAGCTTGCCGAGATTGAAGAATAGTAGGTTGTCCAAGGTTTGCATCATTGGTGACTGTGAAGCGGCGATCATTCGGAGGCTTTTCGATGGTGGCAGTCTCAGGCCCATCAAGCTACAACAAGCCAGTAAATATTGAATTATGATAATGGAAAATAAGACGAACAATTGCAGCAGCCCAAATGTCGAAGTGCGTAAACGTGAGATGCATGTGAGACGAGTCTTCGGGAACGATCCAGCAGTAAGTGCTTTTGCATGAGCTTCTTTGGCACTCCCAGCGAGCTTGAAGGGCGGAAATATTATCGTTATGTGGTCGATTTGCTTCCTCGATGTCACAAGCTTTCGGAGTCTAGAAAATGTTGAAAATAATGTTAGGATATATCTAAAGAGCACATACTTTCGATTTCTTTCCCTTCGATTGGGTGTTTTTCATGTTCTCCACATTCTCTTTCTCAGTCTGATGAGAAGTTAGACAATGTGCACAAGACCTTATGTCAGAAAACCGAACATACCTGGTCCGAAAACTTGGAAACAACATAAATAACTAGTGGTCCTGGCTTGTTGATATTTCGACGAGCTGATTCAACCAGCGGTGGATAGCTATTGATGCCATCGATTGATATTGGGTTAGGTGCGATACGAGGGATTGAATACGAGATGCCATAATCTGATATGAGAATTTGCTTGGGATGGTAAAATTTTCGCAAACGTTCTAAGAGTTGAGCTTCAAATGTTGAATGGTGCTGAGTAAAGTCGAAGGTCCAGATTTCGGTCCTAGCTGGAATGCGATTCTTCAATATTTTCTTCTCAGTTGGACACGTGTAGTAAAACTGAAGGGATATAGGGAGCTCAATCTTGGGATACTCTAATGATACGTGAGTGAAATATGATGGTCCGATGTTCATATGCGCACCTGGTGTTTGGGTAGATTTACGTCCTCGCTTAGCAGTTTTCAGGCTCCCAGAGATACCTAGACGGGTTAGCATTAGAGTCAATGTAACATGTGTGAAAATTAGTATCCGCACCAGCTTTCCTTCCACGTTTACGGCCGTCTGACATGGCTTCTTCAGCTGGGCTACCAGCTAGGAAACACCAATGAAAACATCAGAATAAAGCACGATAAAGAAAAATAGACATTATATACCTTCATCCAAATCTTCCTTGTCCTTCCCTGAATTACCGTCACTCGAGAGCTCCTCAATTTCTTCCTCATCTCTATCTATATCTTCGTCTTCGTCTAAT
Organism: Lentinula lateritia; assembly: GCA_028011325.1. NCBI lineage: Eukaryota > Fungi > Basidiomycota > Agaricomycetes > Agaricales > Omphalotaceae > Lentinula > Lentinula lateritia. The sequence goes on along the minus strand of JANVFT010000029.1, from coordinate 239,017 downwards.
CCACTTTCTTCTTCCTCACTATCATCTTCTTTATCTCCATTTCCAGCTGCCAACAACCTCCTTTCCATCTCTAATTCCTTGTTATATTGCTCGATGATCACAGCGGCTATAGGATCCAGTGGATCTTGAGGTAGGTCAATAGACTCCGAAGAGCTTCGAATACTACTAGAGGAAGGCACGTTCTTCGATACAGGATGTACCTCATCCTCTGAATCTTCGATGTACTCTGAACTCTTTGGTGAAGGTCGACGCGGACGAGCCATGAGATATCAAAAAGAAAGACAACGTGGACGTCGGAGGTAAAAGGTACAACAAATTGCATTTCGTTAAGTTATTTTTAGCTCATTCTACGTCATTCGACTGGATTCGACAACTGCCATGAATTTCGCAAACAGCTGTAATTCAAGAGTTATAGTTCGATATATAACACTCATATCTTATCATATCTTATCATGTCATGTGATTTAAGAGCCCGGAGACTAGATTAAAAATTCTGCCTGATATTGTTGTCACATTCGTGACTTTGGTTGTTAATTATGAACATCTTCATTGGGATCGCTCCTGTGTCTCAATCTCTACGAGTAATGGACACTGAGAATCCCGAATCCCTGTCAATCCCAATGCCTTGACACAAGTAGGAATTCTTAAATCAACACTTTCTCAATAATGTCAGTGCCATATCTATCCAACAGTCCTTTCCGCTATGTTCTTAACATCACAATCATACTCTTGCAAACCATATGCACAACAAACCAGGTATTAGTATATATCACAGAAGGGTGCAAAGGCCTGGAAATGATAAAGACAGTGTGCTCGGCATATACTTGTCAGTGAGTATTGACAGGTTCGACAAGCTGAGTTTACTAAATGATTCTCGAGTCTAGTTTCGAAAATGGGCCACAGAATCGTCGATTTTAAGGCCTCTCAATATTCATATAAATAGTGCACAGAGTTGAATCTTTCCCCCCACCTTTCACATTTTTAATCGTGTGTTGCTATGAAACTTCGTAGTCGCAGTCATCATCGTCGTAGTCAGAGTCAGAGTCACAATCATAGACTCACTGCTCAGACTTCTCCGCCTCCTGCTAAACAGGTTGGACAACTTTCTCCGATCCCTGCGTCTCCCAATGGTGACCACGTAAATGTGCTGGCACCGGCACCCACCACGGAGACAGCTTTATCTCCTTTGACTCCATTGTCATCATCGTCACCCAAGAATCAACACTCAGCGACGTCTTTGCAATCTAACTTGGCTAGCCCATCTGTAGCACCTGCGCGTGGTCGAACAAAACTTCATTCGAGTCCTGAGTCCATTCCTGCTACCATCTCTATACATGAGGTTGCAGATGCTATGCTCTCCTCTAGGTCTTTATCTGTGCAGCCATCTCCCTCCAAAAATCAATGGAACACTGAATATCGAAAAATAAAACGGTGAATACATTCCTCTTATTATTTATCAATACGGGATAATCAGACTTCTCCTCGTACAGGGATGCTCAAAATCTGCTCAGACAAAGGCAATGATCATGCAGGGTATCAAAGGTTCATCTGTATTTGATATTGACAATGCGGTCATCTGGTATTGGTACATTTTTGCATATTGCGTTACTTAATTTACGGCTCATTCTTGTGTAGGCCAGGGTCTTACTTCGAACTAGACGGCAATTGGGCCATCCCTGTCACTACAGTCAATCTTCAAGACACTATACGAGATGACAAGGGCGAACATCCTATCTGTTTTTGTGGCTACGTGATGAAGTTACAGTTGATTGATAAATCTCAGAAAGAATCACTCAATGGAACATTTGCGTACATTTGTCGCATGAATGGTGGTTGTGGATATTGGAGTAGGTCTTAGGTGTCCTGTTTACAAGTACCAGTAACTAGAATTGACATGTAATAATTTTATAGTCTTTCTAGATGATACGTTGAAAAGGTACCAGTCGAAGCTCAAGTTTGGTATCTACACTATGGACGGTACGTCATTTTGTCTTGTTATAATATCTGCCATTTCTTGAAAGACTCATCTTATCTTCAGATCAACGCCATATGACCATAGTTCCCTATCTATCTCCCATTTCGGTACTTTCTGCACCCACCACCACGGTGTTGGATGCTGCTCTTGGTACAAATGAAGCAGAAGGTATGATACATTTTCATAATAATTTGATAATGAATAAGGTTGATAATCTTATACTTAGACACATCAGACTCTGATGGTTCCGACATACAACAAAAAGGAGTGGCGTTATTGTCATTTCTTAAGGGAAAGGAGAAAGAAGTATCAAGACCATTTTTCTTTTCCAATCTGGCAATCACTGAGAAGAATACTACGACCACTGGTGCTGCTAAACATTCTGCTGTTGTGCTTAAAACAAAGGCGTTCAAGTACCCGGTAAGTTAACACACTTGTTTCGGTGGATTTACTTTATACTGTCGCCGCAGCTGATATAAATGGTATTGAAATATCACCCATGTCACTGTTGACTATAAATGCCAAAACCTCCATGGAACCATTCACATCTACGACTTCCAAACTGTCCACGTCCATGACTGCGAAACCGTCCATGACTGCAAAACCGCCCACAACTGCGAAACTGCCCACAACTGCGAAACCGTCCATGACTGCGGAACCGTCCATGACTGTGAAACCATCCATGACTGCGAAACCGCCCACAACTGCGAAACCATCCATGACTGCGGAACCGTCCATGACTGCGAAACCGTCCATGACTACGAAACTTTCCACAACTGCGAAACCGTCCACAACTGCGAAACCTTCCATGACTGCAAAACCGTCCACGACTGCAGCTGAACCCCTTGCTGTTGGAAAGCCAGGTGTGTTTATGCAGTGTTATAGAGCATATCAAACTCTCATAATATCTTTGTAGCAGACATTGAAATAATCGAGATATCAGACTCAGAGCCTGAAGTCCAACAGCGAACAAGAAAACCGGTCACGAAAAAACCAAAATCTCATCAGGTGAACCAAGTAAAGGCTAATGCTAATCCGACTTCTATCAAACAAGGAACTACGAAGAAACAGTCCCAAAATCATTTAGAGTCCATTCAAATTTCATCGGATTCAGATCTTGGAACAGCATCACTTGTTCCTCAAAAACGACCTCGCGAGGCAGATTCAGATTCAAACAGCAATGACATGGCATCCTCACCTTATGTTCCGGCCAAGAAAGCTCCATTACGCAAAATGAAAGTGCTGAAGACTGCTATTACTTCACCCCCACAAGGTATTTATGTTCCCCTCACACGAGTAGCTCAATTTGAATACATTTTGTGTATAGTTGCCTCGAGCTCAAAAAACAGGATGTCTACGACTTCACCATCAAGCCCCTCTAGCGACAATTTTGACAGGGGATTGGACCAATCTTTCATCGACCATGCAGTAGCACTTCATCTTAGTGTTAATGTGCTGCATGAACAGGCCCAAGTGGTGTTTGATGCACTCAGCGACAAATTTGGCAATGGCTGTCCTGTCAATGAGTATGAGAAGTTGAAGGAATTGTTGGCGCATTGTGAACATTGCAGATGGGTTTACATGAAGGGTATTCAACATCGGTGTATTCCAAAGACAAAGTAGCTTCAAAAAGTAACGTTCATCTACCAGCGTATTTCAATATACCTAATTTTCTTGATACAAGTACAATAAAATTGTACAAGAGTGAGCGAGGAGGACTTAGAACTTCATTGAATTCCTGACTTGGACGCTGAAGTTAAGAATCCTAGAGGAACAATATGCAAGTTGAATTGTTAGGGAACGATGTCCTCAAGGAACCAGTCATGAGTTGGATTATACTCGAGCAGTGCAAGTCTCAAGGATTCAGCTCATAAGTAGTTCTTCAAGGATTTGACATTCCCAAGTTGGGTCATTGAGGGACAACGCTCAAGCGGTGTAAGTCCAGGTAGGATTCAACTTGTGAGAGGCAGGATCCTACTCATGGATTCAAGATTGAACGAAGCAACCGTTCCGGAAGCGGCTGGATCGTTTGAGAGCACATGGTGAGCACTCCCTAACAAGCCCAGAATCAAAAGGAACAATTGAAAACTGATCAAAGTACATGTATCCTTTCCTCCTGGTACTTGGGTGCAAAAGTGAATGTCGAAACTGAACGAAGACATCGTTCCAAAAGCGGCTGGAGCGTCTGCAAGCACACGATGAGCACTCTCTAACAAGCCCAGGATCAAAAGAAACGATTGAAAACTGACCAAAGTACATGTATCCTTTCCTCCTGGTACTTGGGTGCAAAAGTGAATGTCGAAACTGAACGAAGACATCGTTCCAAAAGCGGCTGGAGCGTCTGCAAGCACACGATGAGCACTCTCTAACAAGCCCAGGATCAAAAGGAACGATTGAAAACTGACCAAAGTACATGTATCCTTTCCTCCTGGTACTTGGGTGCAAAATTGAATGTCGAAACTGAACGAAGACATCGTTCCAAAAGCGGCTGGAGCGTCTGCAAGCACACGATGAGCACTCTCTAACAAGCCCAGGATCAAAAGGAACGATTGAAAACTGACCAAAGTACATGTATCCTTTCCTCCTGGTACTTGGGTGCCAAAGTGAATGTCGAAACTGAACGAAGACATTGTTCCAAAAGCGGCTGGAGCGTCTGCAAGCACACGATGAGCACTCTCTAACAAGCCCAGGATCAAAAGGAACGATTGAAAACTGACCAAAGTACATGTATCCTTTCCTCCTGGTACTTGGGTGCCAAAGTGAATGTCGAAACTGAACGAAGACATCGTTCCAAAAGCGGCTGGAGAGTCTGCAAGCACACGATGAGCACTCTCTGACAAGCCCAGGATCAAAAGGAACGATTGAAAACTGACCAAAGTACATGTATCCTTTCCTCCTGGTACTTGGGTGCAAAAGTGAATGTCGAAACTGAACGAAGATATCGTTCCAAAAGCGGCTGGAGCGTCTGCAAGCACACAATGAGCACTCTCTAACAAGCCCAGAATGAAAGGGAATGATTGAGAACTGACCAAAGTACATGTACCCTTTCCTCCTGGTACTTGGGTGCAAAAGTAAACATCAAGAGTGAACAAAGTCACAGTTCCAAAAGTAGCTGGAGGGTCTGTAGAGGGGTGAAAGATAGCCAGAGATGAAATAACAGGGTTAGGCAAGTGTACAGCAGGAAATGCTATATTTGTCATTAGGAAAGGAACAAAGCACATTTATTGAACGTACCTACAGAAACATTGGCTGGATTTTGCGCATCTGAATCTGCTGGACCTCCACCAGCAGATTCCACTCTCCATACAGTGCAGGTTGAACATGTCATGAACTGGTTGTGATCATTATGAAAGTAGGAATTTTGCAAGGATTGGTGAAAAAGGAGAGTATTTTCTCGTTCACACCAGATGCTCATTAAGCTAGGCTATTCAGCATGGAGGCCCATCGGACGACACAGGAAGCTTAATGAGCTCTGATGTGAGTTAGAAGAAGAAAACAAGGAAATTTCCAGGTGCGATAGAGAAAGATACTGCCATTTTATAGATTTGACTTCTCAACAACATGAGTGACACGTCTAAGTCTAACATATCCAACGCGTTTATTGTTCATTCAATCAGGTGATCAAACGGTATTGAGGGAGAGCTTGGATAGTACGGAGCTAGCTTCACACAATAAAATTTGCATACAATGGCTACTTGGTATTTATATGAATATATCACACATCGACTTGAATGAAACCAGAACCTAATTTAGCTTCCCTCATTGCTGAACTACTTGCCCGTACTTTGGCGTACTCTTGTTCTGCCCTTAGAAGTGCTGCTCCTGCAGCATCCAATCTCTGTTGAGGCCAAACTCCTGACCGGACTTTGCGTTGTGCTTCGCGTTGGTTGTCATATGCAGCTTCAACTTTCTCAGTTACATTCCGAAACTTCTCGTTTTGCTTGGAGATTTTGGCATCCTCTTGTGTATATTGACGTTTTTTGATGATACTAGGGTATTTGATTAAATGTCACCCTTAAAGATGATAATATTGACATACTTTGTCGATTAACACTGCAATATGCCTGCGAAGAAGGTGTACTTATTTGATAACGCGGTGTGATGCCCTGACTTTGTTGAATCTGTTCGTTCCATGATGGATTTATCAAAAGTAGAAAATTTCAGGACGTACCTGAACTTGCTTTAATCGCATTTGGTCATATCGTTCCCCTTGCAGAAGACCACCCAATAAAGACAGACCAGATCCTTCTCTCAGTTGATCCTGATGAAGCGCCTCAATAGTATTACTTGTTTCATCGCTTGCCTGCCAAATCTTGAATGGGATATGTTGAGAATACTGCCAACAAATAGCCGGGAGAGCGAATTTTGACTCAATCTTATCATTGAGCCAGTCTAGATGTACTGTGAATATTTTTTAAAATAACAATAATGAGATACTCAACCATTTCCTGCTTTACCCCCATATTCTCGTATAAAGGCAAGTGTACTCTTCCAAGACTCCACACTCCCGTCCTTGTGCCACGTCCCTGCTATACTGAACATCTTATCTTTAACATCGGAAGTAACCTGGCATTTTTGAATATTGCGTGCATAGTGAGCAAAACAAAGCCGTAAAATGCGCTCGAGATGCTCATATGGACCAAGGTCACTAAGTGCTCGTTGCGGATTATAAAGATCGGCCTTTCCTGTAGGTGCTAATGCTTGAAGAAATTCGCCGATTCCTACAGTCAAGTCCTCGAGTCATTTATATCAGTAATGATTACATGTTACGCACCTTTTGCTTGACCGCGGTGCTGGTCCACCGTCCAAGAAAGTATCCCATGAAAATCGACATCATCTTTATCAAGTGCATGTAAATGACGGAATGGTAAAACCTTCCCAGTATCGCGCTGCACAATATCGGCCATTTTCAGTAGCATGATCTTATGAGCTTCAGCACTTTGTCGATTTAAGTAAGCCCGGGCATAGACAACAGCTAATGTAATGTGATCAGTGGGCTGTCAGTTTTTGGAACATTGAACCTACGCACCTGTGCGATTGACTCGGTCAAAGCCACCAAGCTCAAATTCTAACCAACCAACAACTCGCTTGAAACTAATATCAGACTGAATATGTCGGGCATCATTAACAAGACGGAAACTGTTTTCCGACTTCATACATATCACCAAACGGAAAGTTTGAGCATCTGTAACCTGCCCCAAATACTGTGTTTCATCAACGAGGTGCTCCAATTGAAACTCTTCAGCATAACGGATGTATCGCTCTGAATCTTTCAAGGTAGCGTCTTGTGTTGCTTTGAGATGTAAAACACCTTTTAATACTCTATTAAGTACTTTTATCACTGACTGAGGGTAAAAGCATACCTTCCCAACCAGTACCTCGAGGATACATCATGCGTATTGCTTTGGTCACATATACTTGTAAGTGGTCAAGATTACCCAGTGAGTGATGCAAATCCATTAACGAGGGATCTGGGATGTCGGGTAGCTGTTGTCTCAAGAAGATACGGGTGCTTTCTTTGCTAAGAAGTCGCCGTGCAGTAAGGTTTGGAAGATCATCTAGGTCTTTTATGAAGGCGATGAGATTTTGTGCTACAAGTGGCGGTGTTGTCGAAGGAACTGGAGGAGGATGCCGATGTGGACCATGGCAAACAATAAGCGACTTCATACATTGCTCGCAAAACTCTGCTACTGGCTCATAAACAGTGATGCGACATTGACAGGGTAAGCGCTTGAGTTCAACCATTGTCATAGAACCATTACTTTGTCGATGTTGATTTTCTACGTAAAAGATAAAGTCCAATTCATCCTACAAGTAAAAAGGCTGCTTACCACAGTTCACAGTCATAGAGCTACAATTTCGAATAGTGGTACAGGGTACCAATGGTCCATATCCGTCGGTCTTCATCTTTTCCTCAATCTCTTGAATGATACTCTGATCGCCGTAGAATAGGGCTCGAAAATACTTCAGATCGTATGTCGATGAACGGACGGTGAAGTTCAGATGCATTTTAGACTGAGCTGTGAAATGTTCACATCTAATGGGTGATGAATAAAAACTAGTTATGGAGTGTAATGTATAACATACCGGACTAAAATTTCATTGTCAACCTCAATCAAATAGAGCCGCCCAGTACACCGTTCCAGTGTCTGATGACCACGGGCAGCTTTTCGGGGGATCTGCAGTACTTGCACACGCTGTATTACCTCTTCCACAGTAACATCTGTAGACTGAGTAGTAGTCTTTTCGATACTCATGAGACAGCCATTATCACGGAAGGTTGCCCACAGTGCCAGAGTATGTTCGTATACCTCTTGATAAGGTCCAGCAATCTGTGCAGCCGATAGAGCACCGCGGTATACTTCCATTGTATTTGTACCCACAGAAATGTGAGCAATGGTCGCACATGTAGTGTCTATGAACGGGCAAACTTTGACACCCTGACCTGTTATATATAAGAATCAGCATCTACTTCATCCAATTTCAACACATATGACTTGGAAACATACAAGTGGCGTATCGAGAAACACAAGGAACTGGTTCCCCTGATAGGTCTGTAAGTACATTGAGAAATATATTTTTGCGTTGACTGCGAGGTGGTCCGAGTGAGTATTGAATTTCAGCCATGACATCTCGCCATTGTGGAAGTTGCTCAAGTAAATGGCCAACAGGTTTATCTTTTTCCATGCTAGTTGAAGGATAGTCCAACACGGTACTTGGAGGATAGTAATAAAGATTGGCCAATATAGTTTGTCGATTTAGACGGATATTAGTGCTAGTAGATATTGCACTAGGGGGTGTGTGGTGAGATGACACCTCCATAGCAGAAAGGAAAGAGGACTCACAAATGTACTATTCCTCCTCAACAAATATTCCTCCAATCGCTTCTTTTCCTGTGCTTCCTCAATGACCCCGCCTGCATCCATGTCTACTGATTCAGCCCATCAAGCAGCCCCGATGGATCCTCAAAAGGTGACTTGAGACGCCGTTTGTAAGTACGATCTGGATGAGCTGTCATGAATAAACAAGAAGTGTAAGTAACCCGTAACCTGAGTAGCTCCTCCTGCGTGACAAACACCGTTGAGAAATCGGCGCCTCGGAGTGGCACGTGATGAGATAAGATAATGATTAGATATGACTGTTAGCAATCGAAAGGTCACTCTTAATTCAAAGTCGCGAACAGCTCGTGATCCTGAAATTACGCAAACTTTAGCAATGGGCCTTCCACAACTTTATCACGACGCGGCGGGCTAAAGTTGCCATTCTTCCTTCAACTTAACACTTACCATGCTTACTGGTCGTCGTTTAGTAGTAGACTCTTCTCGGACCCTACGGTCCCTTCGATTTTCCAGTACATCCGCGACCTCTGACAAGTACAAAATTGTTGTGGTAGGGGCTGGCAAGTTTTCTTACATCCTCAAAAAATGCAGCTCACCTGATTCTGTATAAAAGGTAGCGGTGGTTTGTCCGTGGCGAACCAAATTTATGACCGGTTCGCAGCAGCTGGCAAGTCCCTCAATCCCGGAGACATCGCCATCATAGATTCTGCTGAATATCACTACTATCAGGTGTGTGTGTGTGTGCGGTGCATGTCAGCGAAGTTAATGTGGGTATCAAAACACCATCATCTTCATAGCCTGGATGGTGAGCATAGCACCTACTATCGATCATGACTTTCCATTGATTGATGTTTGGTTCGTTCAAAGGACTTTAGTAGGCTCTGGGTTACGGTCCAAGTCAACTACACGCCAGCCCCTTGAGTCCTTGATTCCCAAACATTTGACACACATCTCGGAGAATGTGAAAACTTTCTTCCCCGAGTCGTCTTCCATCACAACAACGTCGGGTCGTAGCGTGTCGTATGATGCTCTCGTCGTGGCTACTGGTCTTCAAACCAATTGGAGCGGCATTCAGGGTTTACCGCAAGCGCTGGTCGACTCTTCCTCGGGCGTTTCTTCCATATATTCTTATGACACGTGTGATAAAGTTTGGAATGATATTGAAAGTCTGCGGAATGGGAACGCGATCTTCACTCAGCCTGCTGGAGTGGTGAAGTGTGCTGGAGGTAACTGAGGAACAACATTTCACCATGAAATTCCAGCTTTAACCTTTTCATCAGCACCTCAAAAGATTATGTGGATGGCTTTGGATCGCTTCAAAAGAACTTCTCGAGCAGACAAGATCAAGGTGAACTTCTACACCGGTATGCCCACCATGTTTAGTGTCAAAAAGTACTCGGACGTTCTGGATCGTCTCCGCCAAGAGCGGGGTGTCGGGGGATACTTTCAGCATAACCTCATCTCCATCGATTCCCCAAATCACAAAGCTACCTTCAAAAAGGCAGACGGTACGACCGTTGACGTAGATTACACCACTTTACATGTTACTCCCCCCATGGGCCCTCTTGATTTCCTGAAAGGTTCTCCCATTGTTGATTCTGCTGGCTGGGTGTCAGTGGACCCCGCCACTCTTCAACATACTAAACCTGAGTACAGCAACATCTTCGCCCTTGGAGATTGCTCTTCAGCTCCTACGTCGAAAACCGCAACTGCTGTCATTGCTCAAGCGCCAGTCCTGACAGAGAATTTGTTCTCCGTGATGGATACCGGCAAAGTCTCCACTGCAAAATATGATGGATACACTAGTTGTCCTGTAAGTCATTTTTCGATCCTATCTTTTCTCTACTAATTCAGAATCGGGTTCGGAAAAGCTCCTCACTGGATACGGTGAACTCTTGCTTGCCGAGTTCAAATATGGTTTAGAACCGAAAGAAACCTTCCCATGGATGGACCAATCAAAGCCCAATCGGTGCATATTGTTCTTCAATCAAAGTACGGAGTTCTTATTGAAATGTTTTCTCTAGGTTCTTCTATCATCTCAAGAAGGTCAGTATACTCTAATACCCTTGCTCGGTTCTAAAAAAATTGTATTCATCTCTTAGGATTTGTTCCCTGTTGCGTATTGGAACCTCATGGTACGCCGATATCCATTTACCCCACGGAACTTAATTTACAGCTCTTCAATCCAGGTTAAAGGGAAGTGGTATGGTAACAAAACAATCTTCAGACCTTCCTTCTCTTCTTGACCTTCGAGTATATGGCAAATATTTGAATGGCATCCCTCATTCTCGAGCTATTGTTGTTCTTGATACTTCCGTCAGGATCACTGATTGGCTCGATCATAGTAAATCACAATCTTAGCTCCGATTGTCGAGGAGCCTCTGCATTCCCCAGCATCAGCTGAGGACGCGACAGTAAGTTGATATTAGTGTCGGTAGATCTTCCGGGAGATACGACACGGATTTGAAGTAGCACCGCTAGATAAATATGTTGTTTGAACTCAGACCAATCTGCAAATGAATGAAATCAAGCAGAATATATATTCCTGCACTGGAGGTTTGAGGCCGTGATCGCTTTATCATTCGCCCTTATTCTCCATCTAATAATAAGTAAGAGGCTGCGAACTAGGTGCGGTAGTAGAACAAAGTTGAGTCAAAGAGTCATTTTGAACATCGGGAGTCGGACATACGAATTACAATGCTGATGCCATGATATATATTGAGTCATCCTTCAATGATAAATAAGCGACTCACTCAGCAGGGCTCCCGAATGTACAGAGCCATTCTCATAACCAGTATTCACATATAGGATCATTCCTCTAGTTCTCTTTACTAGTAGTTCTCTAGCATGTTATCGCTCCATGAATTGTGAGATAACAAACTCGAACATTTCCTAGTGAGTTTCTGTTCGTTTCTGTTCGTTTCTTGTTCGATGGTCATTTAATGTAAATACAAGTAGCTGTGACAATTTCGGCCGTGTTCACGATCTGCTGCAGCCTTCATCTACATCTCCTCTATCAGGACTCGCATAATATGTCAGGATCAACCCAACGTCCATCTGAAATATGTTCTTCCACCAGTTCGTCTTTTGAAGGACAGGCTTCCCTGAAAACAGCGAATTCGCGCCTCGTACGTCCCTATGCGCGTGAATCATTGGACACGACATCTTCTGTTCCTGGACGCGCTGTAAAACGCGATACTGGTGTCCTATCTACTGAAATGTTTACGGAGGGTTCACGAGGTACAACGATTCGGACCAAAGCACCAACAAATGACAACCTAGATCATGGAGAAGGCGGTCGAGGCGCAACAATACGTCGGCACTCCGTAAATATGGGGAAGTCCATCAGGAGGAGGTTCAAGTCTGTTACGGGCGTGTTGACACGGAGGTCTATCTCTGTATCCTACCCGGCGAATCGGACGATGGACACAGGCTTCCCATTCGAACCATCTGAATTGAAGAAGAAACCTCGCGGGAGTATGACCTTGGATTCTAAGACAGTCATGCGCCCTCTACAAAGTTCGCAGAATGGTCTTCTCCGCACTACTTTAAACTCCCCTTCAATCCACCCTCTTGAACTTCCAGAATCTCTTTCCGAAACTGAAACCCAACCCACTGAGATTGCATTCATTTCCCCGGTCCAATCCCCTTCACCGCACGCTGCAGCTATTGACCAGTTCATCCCGGAAGACCAGATACTCTCTCCAATCATTCCCTTCAGTGACTCCATTTTAACAGAATCCCTTATCGATTTTGTAGTCCCCCAGTTCTTGCAGCAAGGGACACCGCTCCTTAAGATATCCAAGAAGAGGCACAAACCTATCCAATTTGTGTTCAGACTTGACGCCGACCAAGGTCGAATTATTTGGGAGAGCAAGGTCCAAAAATTCAGTGAGCACTTATCCGCGTTCCGGATCGTTGTGATTCTCTGACTTTGAATATTATCTAGTTGCGGTAGAGAATATTAAAGAAATCCGAACAGGCCAAGCTGCTCTTCATCATATCACGCAGTTACAGTGTACTCCTGTGGAAGATTATCTTCCTCGTTGGTTGACACTGATATACCTCGGACCATCTCCGAGCAAAGCTCGTTCAAAACCCAACCTTTCCCCGCTTCCCTTGGGTTCTCCCAAATCGAATTATTCCGTTCATACTTACAAGACCCTTCATCTTGTCGCCTCCTCCGATTTGGTCATTCAACTTTGGGAGCGTACGTTGAGGTCAATGGTGGCCTTGAGAGTTAGTTTAACCAGTGGACTTGGGTTTGGCGGAGGAATGAACAGTGATAGAATCATGGAAGAAACACGCCAAGCCCTTTGGGAGCGCAGTTTCTGGACAGCTGCTGGAGAGAACATGCGCTCGAGGTTTGGGTCGAACGCTGACTGGAGTGCCGGTGAAGGCGATGAGTCCTTGGAACTATCTGGCGCACACGAAGGACAACGTCTGACCTTTAATGAAATGCGTGCTTTGTGCGAAAGGCTGAATGTAAGGATGTCAGAAAAGGAAGTGCGAAGGTTGTTCAATGTATGTGGTCAAATGTATCGTATGTAAACTCATCCACACTCATACTATTAGAACGCGGATACTTACCGACAAGGATCTTTGGATTTCGAAGGTTTTCGGCGTTTCGGAAAGCTCCTCAAGGCACGCCCAGAACTTGACAGGCTATTCAAGAGTCTGGTTCAGAGTAACGTAATCGCCGATGCTGTAGACGATGGCTTCTTCCATAGGCAATCCTCAAGTGGCAAGGATTGCAGTAACATGCCTTTCAACATCTTTCGGAGTTTTATGCGCGAGAAGCAAAAGGTAGGTTTTGTGTGCTACAATACGTGATACATCGTTTTGACTACATGTCAGTCTGCGCTTTCCGAAGCTGAATTAAAGGACATCTTTGATCGATATTCTGTCGAGGTAGCGGGCACTACTATCGACGATCAAGGTTCCCCTTATCCGGCTCTTCCATACACAAATCACACTCTAGGTATCTCGACTTCTTCGTTAGAGGCCCTTCCACCATCAATATCTTCATCTTCTCTCAATGTTCGAGAATGGGAAGCAGATGTTTCATATATTCCACCTTCTGCGCTGTTTGCCGCATCTTCACCGCCCACGACAAGAGTGATTACGCTGGAAACGTTTACTTCGTTTCTTCTCTCTTCCGATAATCCAGCTTGCTTAGAACCACGCACAAATGACGAGGCTGGCCCTTCCACGCATAATCATGGTTTCAGCCACCACCATACACGACATGTTACGACATTCCATCGTTTATCAGAGACCTCCCACGACATGACACGACCATTATCTGACTATTATATCTCATCCTCACATAACACATATTTAATTGGACATCAGCTTTACGGAGAAAGTACGGTGGAAGGGTATGTCAGGGCTTTCCTAGGTGGATGCCGCTGTGTTGAGTGTAGGGTGTTCGTTCAATCGCTGCGCTTGGAATAGCTCACATACTCCCTGCCACAGTGGACATATTCGATACTGACACCGGGCCCCAAATCTTTCATGGCAAAACGCTCACATCCAAAGTCTCATTGCGCGAAGTTTGTGAAGCCATCATGACTTATGGCTTCGTTGCGTCCCAGTATCCACTCATAATTTCTGCAGAGATTCACTGCGGGCTCGTCGGCCAGGCTCAGCTGGTCGGTATTATGAAGGACGTCTTTAAAGACAGACTTGTGAGACGAGACGAAAATGGAGCTATAGTCGGCATGTCCGAAGCCACACAATCATTGGATCGAACTAGCGAAGTATTGCTCTCAGCGTCAACGATTGAAAAACTTCCTAGTCCTGAAGAACTGAAGGGCAGAATATTGGTCAAGGTCATTATTTTCTAGAGTGTTTACTTGTTTGCAACTTTCGTTAACCTTGACTTTAGGCCAAGAAGTTGCATTCCATTGACTACATCGATTCGCCACCTCTTTCACAAACCTCGTCGACGTCTAGCCGTAATACACTTCAACTTGGTCACCCATTTGACGGTATCACATCGTCCCCTTCGGACACAGACGCGATGTTTGATTTGCAAAACCTCTCAATGTCAATGAGGCGCAGCTCTGAAGGTACAAATAGAGGTGATTTTAAATCAATCTCACCGACATATTTCCTGACCAGACGTAGACGACGTAGACTCAGATATGCTTCACAAAGTCAGAGGCCGTGGAAAGCCCGATTCGAGTCCCCCTCCCTCTTCATACTCACCTCGCCGGCCTATCAAAAAACCTCTCGTATCTGGCCATTCATCAACCTCTTCGGTGGCATCATCAAAGACCAGAATGAGAATGTCGCCAGATCTTCTCTCTCTTCTTGTCTATACAGTCGGTGTAAAATACCGTGGTATCAACAAAAAAGAAGTCTATAGATCCGAAGAAATGTTCAGCCTTTCAGAGAACATGGCTAACAAAATGCTCAAAGTCGGGATGATTGACTTGATCAAGCATACACGCGATCATTTGGTCAGAATATATCCTAAAGGTACACGAGTTCGTTCGACGAACTATCAACCGCATCGCTACTGGAGTGCTGGCGCTCAGTTGGTGGCGATCAATTGGCAGACTGTTGGTAAGTTGCCCGGAGCAGCATTTTTTTTCGCAGAAACTTATCAACGTTCAGACCTCGGTTACATGATCAATCACGCTATGTTCCAAAGGAATGGCGGTTGCGGCTACTTGCTCAAACCTTTACCTTTGCGTATGCCCCACAAGGGATTACTATCGAAACAGACTCAGCATTACCTTGATCTGACTATCATATCCGCTCAGCATCTTCCTGCTCCTAAGGATGCGTCCGGTAAAGACGTCTCTGAAACATCTCCTGTGAATCCTTACGTCCAGGTCACAATTCACGTACCCGACTGGCCGACGCCCCCCTCTGTGTCCGCGAATTCTATTGCATCGGGATTGGTATCCGCGAATGACGCTGTATCTGCAGTGCTGAGCCAAGGAAGTGGACCGCCTAGTCCATCTTCCGGCTATTTCCCAACGAATCCACGATCTCCTCGCAGTACTTCATACTGCACCAGTGTCGTGAAGAACAATGGATTCAATCCAGTTTGGGAAGAAAATATGCGGATCCCATTTACTTGCGTCGGAGATATGAAGGATCTCATTTATGTCAGCTTCGCTGTGCGACATACCGAGCGGGAGGATGTGGAGCCATTGGCCCAATTTTTTGCCAGCTTAGGGTGCCTCCAACATGGTATGTATTTCCATTGGAAACTTGATCTTGCTAATGGTCTCGTATCATCAGGTTACAGACATTTACCACTTCATGACTCTCAAATGTCCCAATATCTATTTTCCACTCTTTTTGTCCGCATTGACATCTCATGACATGAATCAATTCTGTACGATATCAGATTTCAAGACGTAACGTGTAGAATATTATAAAATGCCTCTTCCGGCTTCTTCCTTGTCGTTCAGAGCTGGTTCGGACACAAAATCAAGTGCGAATCTGGTCTTTGTGTTATACCTTGCTACGTGCGCTGTTTAACAAAGCTTGCGCGACGACAGAGTGAATATCTGTACATCGACCATCACATGTGTCTAAACACTAGGAGTATAAATTCAGCGATAGTACGTGCAAAGAAGCCAAATGCATACTGCTAAAACCTGAGAAATAGCCATCCGACCCGATTGCCACACGTTGGTCACAATTCCAAGGGCAGGCATACAAGACAAAATGAGGGTCCCGTTAGCCATATCGCACTCTTCTTGTGTTGGATCAATCCAGATTTCTTCCCCTATGACCGCCTTCGACCAGAATCAGTAATAATTTGACCGAGTAGAGAAAGACGAACAGCAGTGCAAGACGTTACGAGGCCATACATATCGATACCAGCATCAGCCAAGGCCATACTAGCAGCAATCGAACCTGAAGCAACACATCCCTCGATTCCATCTGCTTCAATTACAACCAAGAAAATATCGATTGTGGATTTTGGGAAATGCTCTAGTCGAACAGAGGACAAGAGGGCCTGCTGAATAGCAACCGCGATTGACCGATCTTCTGCATCCTAAGAGATATGATGAATAGGTCTTCGTTGTCGGTCCAATCTCACACACCCGAAGTGGGGCCCTCCGACGCTCACAAGAAAACGGCGTAAATTTGACCTCCACGTTCAGTCTACCCTTTTCGTTGTACGCAGTGTTTTTTGATTGACGAGGCCCATAACTTGTTGCACCCTTTAATCAGAAGTCGGTATTTTGAAAAGAGTAAAGAACAGACACTGAGCACGCAATCTTTGTTCGTTCCGTCTCGATATATGCTGAGCCATTCGCCTGGCTTATGAGTCCAGGCTGAAGAACTGGAGGAAGTTGATAAGAACATCCATGGATCTCTTGAATTTATAAGGTAAAACAAACAGATAGGTCGGATATCAGAAACGCTTCGATTATGGCGGGCTTTGTACAGATCTGGAGTGGGTGATTTTTGATGTTCGTCGGCGAAAATTGGGGCAGAGCTATCTTCTGGTCCGTTTATTCGTCTTCTGTCAAAGACAGACTGCATTTTGGAGAAGGATTACTCATGCCGCGTGTAATGACTGGCACGTGTCACCGCTTGTTTACCCGATCAACGAAGTCGCCAGGTTGGCTCCACACCGCAATGTCCCGGCTTACTGCCGCTCAAATCATCGCTCAAGGCGATTACCTCGAGCCCGATTTCCAGGCTACAACTCTCACTATTTCTCAGCTACTGGGTGTTCTTGGTTATCACAATATCATTTACCCGACTCCGTACTCGAAAGCAAAACTTGTCCAAGTTTTTAATGACGAAGTCAAACGGCGAGCCGCAAAATTCAAGAAGGAGAGGATAAAGAAAGAGAATAGTATTGCGAGCGATGATGGAATCAAGGATGGGGTTACAGGCGAGTATCTCAGCGGGGTGGGTGATAACCGTTGTCTGTTCTTGTATATAACATATAACCTTGACTTCCTCGTAGCCTCCAATCATCAGGAGATCCTCTAGGCGACTTTCACGCGCGCCTTTAAATCTCGATAATGAGGAAGAATCACCACCTAGACCTGACCCTGTGAGCCTTATCCTACTTCCTTTCAATGCTCTCTTAGTTACTTTTATGCAGCCTAAGCGACGTCGTTCGTCTGCACAACCCAGGCTAGGCGGTGCCTCCTCGCGCAAAGCTGCTGCTCCTCCTGTACAACCTGCTGTTCTCGAAGAAAGTGAACCTGAAGAAGCTGCAGAAGAGCAAGAACCGGTTCGCAAAGTCAAACGTACCACGAAAAGGGCAACTGCTGGGACTCAAAGACGTCGGATATCGCAAGCCGTAAGTATAATCCTCGTCCTTTGTTTGTGTTTAGTTCCTACAAATATTTTTAGGATGACAGTGGTTGGGAAGATAACAATATCTTTCAGTCTGGTGCCGAATCATCTTCTCCTATCCGACCTTCACCTGCTCGGGCCAAAGCCCGAAAGAGTTCTGCTGGTCCGAGAAAATCACGAAAGTCAATGTCGGCACCGCCCAATGTATCTCCCTCTTCCTCACCTTCGAAATCCTCGTTCATACCGACCTTCTCACCGCCTCAGTCCAAATTTGAACCAGAGATACCTGAGTTCGATAACAGCCGCTTGAGCAGTCCTCCGCCGCGAACTCCAAGCCAATGGAAATTTGTTTCCAAACCATACACTCCTCCTTCACGCTCATCGAGGCGTCAAGAAGTTCAATATGAAGATGTAGAAGTGCCCCTCCGCGATGAGGACGAGCCACAATCATCTTTTCCTGAACCGGTTCCTATGAAATTGGTTGCGGAGCTTGATCGTGATGCTGGGGAGATTTCGGAGACCGATCTTTTGAATATGAATATGGAGTCTGAAGGTTTGGACGATGTAGACGAGCAGAACGCTGTGATACAACATATTGCTGACGAAGGCACAATTGTGAAGCTTTCCCGCCAGTCCCTTCTAATCGAGGACTCAAAACCAATGTCAGCGCTCAGTCGTCTGTTACTCGTCGCCCTTGTTGGGGTCGTGTCGTATTTTACCTTCGAATACAAGGAAGAGTCAGCTTCCATAGGTTATTGCGATACCGGAAGTAACACAAACCGCGTTTTGGAGGAATTGAAATCAACACGATCCTTGATTATTGAATGCAATAACAAGAATAGGACGACTCTCTACGACCACGTCCTTGTTCCAGACTCTCCTCCATGTCCCGTGGTTCCTATTCCTCTGTATCCAGAATCATGCACGCCTTGTCCGGAGCACGCTATCTGCTCGGGACATACCATCTCTTGTGAAAAGGCTTACATCTTGAAATCACCCTTCTTATTCTCATTCCTCCCGCCTGTTGCGGACCCTTCTAAAACGACTTTGTCCACTTCTGTCTCCCCATCTGATATAGCTTGGAAAGTCATATCAATTGTTTTTGATGGTCTTCCCGGCTTCGGTAATGTTGCATTCCCTCCCAGCTGTGTCGAGGATCCGAGGCGCAAAAGACATATTGGTGCACTGGGGAAAGGCATAGAAGCATTACTTGGACAGCATCGTGGTAGCCTGCTTTGCAACGCAGAGGCAGATATGATGATCAAGGATGTAGACGGCGGGGAAGCCAGAAGGTGGGGTATGCAGGTTCATGAGCTTAAGGAGAGAATGCGCGAAGGAGTTGATGTGTGCATTTTATTATCTTTCATCGACCTCAAACTAATCAACTCCTTCGCAGCCTCAACACGTTTTGCCAAACTTCGATGATTTGTTCAATGAAGCTGTGCAACAACTCGTGCAATGGGGTGGTGTTCTAATCAGCGAAGATGCAAAGTAAGTATCCATTCAAGAATTCTTTTCCATTTTGTTAAGCGGGGTTTTTCCCAAGGGGCCAAAGATACCTTGCTCATAAAACAGCTTCGTTGTCCTTGACTTGCAAACTTACTGTCAAATCTCGCGAAACTTGGTCTGAATGGCGTGGAACTGTTGCTGGTGAGGCTTTTGCTCTCAGTTCCTGGCTAAGTATGAATAGTTTTTGGACAGCTTTGATCGTGGTATATCTATTTTTCTACGCAAGCTCTAGCCGCCGTTCAAAGAAGAAGATTGAATCCAAACGAATCGCAAGTTTAGTTCAAATTGCGATCGATGCTCTTCAGCATCAAGAGCTTGCACATTATACAGATCCAGTCAGCACCCCACAACCTTTCCTTTCTTCCATCCAGCTCCGGGATCTCGTCCTTCAAGAAGAGCACTCGGTCATTGTGCGCCAAAAGGTATGGGAAAAAGTCGAGAAGATCGTGGAAGGGAACACAAATGTACGAGCTAACTTGGAAGAAGTTTATGGCGGTGATGAATTGAGAGTTTGGAGATGGGTCGGTAGCACTGCTGGATCGATCGATGGTGAGAGAGGTTTTGTTAAACAGAATGACAGCTTGGAGTTGAATAGTCCCTCAAGTTTTGATGAGGATATGGGGGAAATGTGATCCTTGACCTTCCTTCTACGGTTCTTTGTCTGACTTTCAGTTCAAATTAACTATAAATCTATGCATAATAACAATGTACTTATACTTGTGGCTGTTGTATGACATATTTAACCTTCTCAGCTCTGAGTTGTAACGCTCCCTTGAGACCGGCGTTGTCCCTGGCCCAAGTACTAGTAATCGTATTGGTAGTGTCCTGCGCGTCGCACTAGGGGAAAGTCAAAAGTATCCCGGTCTCCGTGAGGACGGCTGTAGCTATAGAATAGTGCCCACTATCCGAAAATGAGCGTTTGACTTTTACGAGAACTTCAATATTCAATGCTCAAGGCGTCACCCAGTTTGACATCTTTACCTTTGTCTCTATCAGCCTCTATCTGTCTGTAAGTAGTACTAATGGGAAAGTATATGATATGAATTATACTGGCGAGACGGAGCTGTGCATCAATCAATCTATCTATGGCAAGGTCCGATTCCCAGTTTACTATATACATACTGTACAATATACAAATTGTACAATAATGGAACATACATGCCTAATACAGGGGGGGTGGTTATACTTATCCATGTCCTGGTTATTTGAGGGAAAAGCAGGGAAAAACCCTCCCATGGTACAGTGGACAGCACGGTCTTCCCTGTCTTACCAAGCATGCAATATTCTGCATTTGAAACTTCCCCCGTGGATCACCTTCATACTGGCGGTTCTTATTCTTCCCAACCACCTCACAGTAGGTGCTGAATCGGGACAATTACTGAGACCAGCCATTTTCAAAATGAGCCCGAGAAAAAAAAAGGGGGGGAAATACATGAAGGCCCCGGGCTCGTTGGATGTTTGAATAAAAATAATACGAGTGGAGTCTGGGGAGGTTCATATAACGTTCAAACGTCAGAATATCAAATGGACATCTAAGCATCTAGAGGTAATACTATTAGTAAGTACGGTGCATATTCACTGCGCTAAAATTCTTGGGCACAAGCTGGCACGAGCTTCCGGGTTCCGGTTACAATTGGCTGCTAGTAGTTGCTAGTATTCCATCAGCTCCTCTGTAATTGTCAATCCTGACTGTCATACCTACTAGTAAGCTCAGCTCTTCGAAGAAAGACATGGGTGACATGGTTTAGTATTGCAGATGAAAAGAACAGCCCTGATTTACTCAGTACGATGAACATTGCGTACGTATTGACTCTTGCACTAGTCCTTGCTACATTGGCCGATAGCTGGTGCAACGATATTTATCGAGATTTGAAGCAACATAGGTTCAAAAGGGTTCGGAGCTGTTGAAAGGCTTGACGTTTGTAGGTGGTGGACTAAGACAATAAGCGCCATAAAATCAGTAAGCGCCAAGCCGATCCACGTATCTTTTTCTTGCTTGACCGTTGCATTCAAAATCTTGATTCTTCGTTTATGTACCTGCCTCAAGTACGAACGTACCGAAAGGGCCTCCCGATAGCTCGACATAATATCCCAGATTAGCTGACCCGGGACCAGCCTTGAGCAATGCAAAAATAACACGACTGTAATACTAACATAAACAGCTACCTTCATATTTGGTTCTGCCATGTGCTAGGCTGCTAGCACCGGTATTGCAGGAAATCATGGGTTCCCACTCCTCCAAATCCTTGCCCAAATATTAGCATGTATTCGTTGGACTATTCCACTCCCTCCTGTCGAACGACGACAAGCCGCGGCTCCGATATTACACCCTGAGCTACGCTCTTATTATCCTAGCATCGCAAAGCTACTAATGATGTTGTAGGTCTTTTTTTGCCTACATACAAGTAACCGCGCGCAAAACTCAAAAAAGGAAAGTTCAACCAGCTCAGTTTCCTTAAAGCGACGTGCGAAATTCCGCAAAACAGTGATTCAACCTCGCGCAAATAACAATAGGGTCCAAGGAGGTCCAAGGGCTTCCAGGGCGCGACTGCGCAGAAGGCCTGATTTATTGAAGTTCCCGAATATAGAAATCATCAGGTAACCTTTTGTTATGAACCGCCGAAGTTTCGGTGAAACTGCGAGATAGACCCTCGGAACCGCCTCAGATTGGAATAGCCTCCTTCACGGTTTCCAGACCCTATGAAAACATATTGAGTGGAACGGAGTTGGCCGGGTCAATATGAGGACAAGTGACAACAGTCCGGCTGGCGTCTACGACTATGCTGTTGAGTTTTGTTGTTGTCAAACTGACGGCATACGTCCATCTTTTCATGATCTTCGGATTCAGAAACCTATTATTCCTCGTTCCCAACTTATATGGGACCTTCCACAGGCTCGTCGACTTTCATCAGCATCGAATACTATGACCAGTACGTGATTGACCTTCAGTCCCATGCAACTCGGGGCATCTCCCGTTTTGTTCATGATGACGCGTAGATGGCAGCAGGAACCATTCATCAGTATCAGCCCATTACGATAGGTAGGCTCTCCAACTGGAATAGAGCTGGCATAGATCGCGAGGTAGGTCTCCGTGCAATTTAGCGCTATCGAATCAGAACTTGCGTATCAGTGACTCCAAACCTCTCCGAACTGTTTGCTAATAGTTATCATCAATCAAGTTCAAAAGATCCTGATCTGATTATTAACCTGGATCGAGCTGAATATTCCGGCTGTATCTCCCACTCGTTATACTGAACTAGCGGGACAACCATCCGTTCCTGAAATCTTAATCTGGATTAAGCAGCTATGCTTCCGCGGAATGAGGAGGGAACTGCTTGAGGTCGCGTAAGGAAGCGGAAAGGGTCGTTCGTTGACTCAGTCCCTTTCTAACATTGGCCGGCAGCAAATGTTAGTTAGGAATCCCATAGCGAGCAGTCGAAACAGAGAAGAGCCGCCCATCAAGTAAATCTAAGGCGAAACGGGCACCCCGCAGGCTTACAATCGCGACTATTACTGATGTCGATGTCGATGTCGATGAGGTCGTAGTTCTTCACGGCGCTATGAAAGAGCTCGAGTGAGGCCTGGATGACCTTTTGAACCATGGATACACCTATCGGATATTGGGGGGGATGAGTTCCGTGTACTGTAGTTGTGCTCATACTGTTTGTTGCCAGTGGTATCGCATCATATCGGCTTCAGAAAAGATAGCCACCCTCTAGCACCCTCTACTAGAACTAAAGAGTACAATAGCAATAGCATTACAGTAGTGGCTAGTAGTGGACAGTAGTGGATCTTTCACAGCGGCACTTAGTAGATCTTATTCCAGTGGGTTCGCCGTACCGTGGTAATGGCGCGCAAATGGTTTATTGTGTTATTGGGATATGGGGTTCATGTCGGCCATGTACGACCTTCATCTTGACACGAGGAGACAACGCATTTGTCGGAAGTCCGAATCCGAAGGTGTACGATTCGGAAACAAGGGACCCAAAAATGGATGTTGCTGGTGAGACAAAAGAACCTTTTTATGTGCTTCTCTGCAAGGCATGAGGGTAAAAATGTGATAAGATAAAAACATCTTTTTGCTGAATTATTTGGCCCATATCTTTGCATTGTGATAGATTGTCCTTTTATCCAGGATACTGTTGCTGCTTCTGGCGATTACTGTGGAATGTAACACGTCGGCAAGTGAGTTACGCTCCGGATAATATTTGTAAGAGCTTGCAGAGTTCACAACGATCGAAAAAGAAACGATATCTGGATAAGTAAGCGAGTTACAGTCTATCGGTGAAGATTTCAGAAAACACGAGGTCAGAGCAAAGGTTGCACTGAATCAAAAATCCTCGCATCAATCCACACAAGAGAAGTTTACAAAAGCATAGAAGTTGCTTTCTTCTCAACGTGCGACGAGCAGTTGTGACTGCCTTTCTTCCGACTTCCGCAAATTTTGGAAGGAGAGCGTGGGAAGAGATAACGCCCTATTGCCCTACCCGATGCGGTGAATGAGCGCTAATCACCTTAGAGAGAAGTCAAAAAGACGTTTGAGGACTCGGAAACATTCAGAGCTGGATATGGAGTTCCGGTTCGTTTCTTTTCTGGTCACATCGCGGTTCTTTAATGTGCTGTTAACCAGGATTAAACCGGTGATAGAAATTGTGTCCTACGGAATGAACTATGGATCATCGGCAGTGACTGAAAACGACATTGTGGTTGAAACCGAGTCGCATCAAAAGAGGTACGGAATAACGTAGGGAATTCACACATATATCAGCCACACCAAATCCAGCATAT
Source organism: Lentinula lateritia (assembly GCA_028011325.1). Lineage (NCBI taxonomy): Eukaryota > Fungi > Basidiomycota > Agaricomycetes > Agaricales > Omphalotaceae > Lentinula > Lentinula lateritia. The sequence goes on along the minus strand of JANVFT010000029.1, from coordinate 214,615 downwards.
CCGACAAGAATTTAGTTCAAAACAAGCAAGTACCAATGGTGATGTAGCCCCAAATGGCACGCTGCAAGTGACTGCACGGATCTGCATCTTCGGCCATCGCTCAGTTATCCTCACACCAGGACTTTGGATACGAACTGCCATTCCTGACTCGACGGATCTTCATCAAGTTTCGTACGGGTGACAGTCGCGATACATAGTCCGTTCCAGTGCTACCAAGTTAAGGAGCCATCTTAGATTTCTTTTTATTTCCATACACGCTGCTAGGAAAAAATTATATATACATTACATGTAACGAGTATGATTTTATTTTTCTACGCTCCTTCCTAGCAATGAACGGCAAATTCCCCTCGTATAGTCCAATGACATCCACACTCTCATCGTCGCCCGATTTTCTCCTACGCACGGTCACGGTCCTCGAGCTACGCCTTACCAGATTAATATAAACGACGATCCTGTGGAACTGTCCGCACAGTCAACTACAAGATCTGCATTGACGCCGCTTCGAAAACACCACAAACTTCTTAAGGATGGCACTGGTAATGAAGTATGGCCCGAGTCGGTAGAACAGATATTTGTCGATGGTTAGTAAACATGTAAGACGATTGAACTCAGCGACCTCCTTATTACTCAACAGGTCTTCGAGCGTACTACGCTTCTACAATTTCACAGAATCATACAGCAAGAACATCAGATGCCGCTATCCCAGGTCGTTCTCGTTTACGCAATGCCTTCCTTGTTCAACATCTTGCCCAATACGGGATTGAGCGTTCCCGGAAACAAGTCGCGTCTCATTTACAGGTACTCAAGAATATGTGGAGAGCCGATGGGAGTTTTTCCAGTAAGTATATGGATTTTAGAGGTATTCGGCATCTTCGAATGAATATTTCTCATTATATCTTCGATCAACAAGTGGTAGTGCTGTTTACTGATATGGGGCTGTAGATTACCGCCTTGTTTCAGGGTCCGACTCTTCGTCTGAGCAACATTCCAACTCCCAAGGTTCAACCGAGCGTCACCCTTCACCATCACTCTCGTACTCCTCCACCTCTTCTTCTAGCTCCTCGTCACACAGGCCATCTCTCGGTATGACCTCGCCGGAGTCATGGTCTAGACTGGTGACATCTCCTTATTCTTCGCCGGGTTCGTCTGCACACTCTAGCCCCTCACAGTCGCTTGAAATGACTTGTGTAGTTCTACCTACGCAATCTACGCAAAGGCGGAACTTGCCGAAGGTAGATGAGATGTCCGAAGTCGTGAATCGAGGAATATCAATGTCCACAGCACCTAATTATCCCGAACAGACGCCACGTACGACGAATATACATCGTCAGGAACCACCTAACTGTACACAACAGCTCGAACACTGTGAACCACAGCTCGATAGCTTGATAGGTTCAATGCAAAGTACATTTACTTCAATTGATGGTATCGAACAAGCGCTAGCAGAGGAAACTACCGCTTTCGTATCAGATCACAAAGCACAAAACCGCCAACGGCATCAGCTTCATAAATCAGTGTCTGTTCCATTATCCTCGGATTACCACTCCCCGGCAACGACCATCGTCACCTCAGAAAAACCTCTCGCAGCACCTATTACCCCAACAAAGTTGTATCTCTTCACAGATGCAATGCTTCCTCTCATCGTAAATCTTGACAAGCTTCCCGGGGATGGAGTTGCATATTTATGCTTACAGTTGGACGTTCCTAAGCCTCAGGCCATCTCGTCACTTTCGAAAAAATCATTGTCTGGCTTCGGTGTTCAGCTCGAGGCCACCTGTCCAGTGACTCGCTCACCATTTACAAATTACAAATGCATCACTCAAGTATGGGGTGTGAGCTCGGATCTCAATTATTCTGCCCGGACGATTGGTTTCCCGGGAATCAAGCAGGAACCGCTTGCCGCCAGCCCTTACATGCTGCGTCGAGAGGTTTTAGTCGCTCAGACACCTCATAAAATTTCAGAGGATCAAGTTCCAATGTCTTGCCTTGCAAGACAGGAAGCCGTGGTTACTACGTCGGAGCAAGCACTGTCAAGGTCATCCAATCGACGGCTGATGATGCTTTACTTCCCAGAAAGTGCGCTGTCTTCATGCCAGCTGCTCGAGCAAGGTATGTAGTTTGTTTCCTTTCCACTGCTCTTCTACATATAATTACTGCTGTAGGAGCAATGATGATACATCAAGAATTAAGTTTCAGTGGTCAGACTTTCCTCCATATGACATATAATCTCAATCGACAGGAGCAGCTTCCAGCTGCAAAGTTATTGGGGTGGGAGCGTCTCCCTACTGTACATCCGGTTATTTCCACCAATTCCCTTAATCGATCCACTCCTTCGCAATGGCTGAATGAGCCTCATTGCTCAATGGAGGATACATATTCCCCTCCTCAATCTTTCGTTCCCTACCTATGAATTAATATTGGCAATCCTCCCGCCATCACTGAGCCGCATTGTTCACCTCGATAAATTGGTCTATCGGTTTCAGAACAACGGGTTCCTAAACACAAGGACTCTTCTCCACTAAGGTTTTACTTCAAGGACTGGATATTCTTACTTTCCGAAACTCTTTGAACATCTATGTATCGACTTCAAAAGTATCTTCGAAGAATGAACCTTATTGCTACTTTAGGACTTACCTCATAATCAACGGAAATTTCTCAACTTTGCCTAGTACCTATTTTTTTGTATATCTTGTTGCTAGATATACCTGTGTCCTTCCAAATTGTGTCACTCGGTGTTTGACCTCAGAGTCAAATAAAGCACTGGTCAAAGCACAGTGAGCTTAAGAAAGTCTATTTGTGAAAGGATCCGACAGCAATTTGTGAATATCAAACTCCCCTTGTACATGTTTACAGTCATCTACCATCATTTGGGACACCACCATCAAATGGGACAAACGATGTTTTACCATAATCTATAGCTATTCTGGTTTCGGAATTTTTTGAGGCATGCAATAGGATAACCCCTTCAAAGTATTAGCTACTCAGATGAGCATGTATTTGCGTAGTCCCATCGTAACACTCAGAAAGTGTCATTATGGGATGAAAATGAAAAATGTTTCGAGGATTGCCATTGTTAAACTTGAGATGTGGTCTTATGGCTTGGTAAACATAATGATATTATCATTCAACACATTTGCCAACCTTCTAATACTATATATCGTGGTATAGCAACATTCAGGTGAGGTGGAAAGAGTTGAGCAGGCGGAAAAGCACTTGAATTACGGCTTAATTACATCAGTTGAATATAAATAATTTCCTAAATTGGTTTATCTTACATCTTATCAGTGCATCCCAAATGCTCGTTTTCACTTGATAACAGATTTTCATACTGATTAGACCTTGGCACAACTATCCCTCCCTCGATAATGTATTTAGGGTAGTAGAAAGTTTGTATAAATGCTCTAATGAATGCCGAACATGCAAAAATACTCATAAATAAGGTGTACATGTTGAAATTTTGGTCGGAGAGATTTGGTCATCCCAAATGGTGGTAGATGACTGTACTAGAATGTATGTACAGTCATCTACCATCATTTGGGACACCACCATCAAATGGGACAAACGATGTTTTACCATGATCTATAGCTATTCTGGTTTCGGAATTTTTCGAGGCATGCAGTAGGATAACCCCTTCAAAGTATTAGCTACTCAGATGAGCATGTATTTGCATAGTCCCATCGTAACACTCAGAAAGTGTCATTATGGGATGAAAATGAAAAATGTTTTGATGATTGCCATTGTTAAACTTGAGATGTGGTCTTATGGCTTGGTAAACATAATGATATTATCATTCAACACATTTTCCAACCTTCTAATACTATATATCGTGGTATAGCAACATTCAGGTGAGGTGGAAAGAGTTGAGCAGGCAGAAAAGCACTTGAATTACGGCTTAATCACATCAGATGGATATACATAATTTCCTAAATTGGTTTATCTTACATCTTATCAGTGCATCCCAAATGCTCGTTTTCACTTGATAACAGATTTTCATACTGATTAGACCTTGGCACAACTATCCCTCCCTCGATAATGTATTTAGGGTAGTAGAAAGTTTGTATAAATGCTCTCATGAATGCCGAACATGCGAAAATACTCATAAATAAGGTGTACATGATGAAATTTTGGTCGGAGAGATTTGGTCATCCCAAATGGTGGTAGATGACTGTAGTTCACAAAAATCTCGATATTTCGGTCATCATGTACATGGCCGACGCTGCACCAAACTGTGGAATAACGAAATTGCCTTCCAAGTAGCACCTATGGACTATACTGAGCGAAAAGAACCCCGTTCACTGTGGGTCTCTCGATGACAGATATTGGAGTTTGGAACCTAATCAGTCTGATATAGGAGAATATTGTACTTCCCTGCTTTTTTTAAAATGTGGTCCGCACGTTAAATTGAACATGCAAGAACAACGGATATTCAGGAATCGGCATTCGCGTCGTTTGAGAGCGCATTGACGCTTGGACATACGTTATTAGATGTTACATATTTGAGGGTGAGTTTTTGTGAAAGAAGATCATAAAGTACGAAGATCGAAAGATGCACGCACATTGACAAATTGATCGAAGACATGTGTGAAGGTACACAAGAGTGGAGAATCAAGCTCAAGTGTCAGAGCTCATGATAGGCCACGAAGAAGGGTTCTGACAGCAAGGCAAGAATTCGAAGCATTTGTTGTCCAACGAGATAGATACTATGATATTCTTCCTATCTATCCTTCCTCCGATAGCGTGCTGTCCTTGTCACGACGAAACATCGCTCACGAAGAACCCATCAAGAGCTTTTCTGCCTCCATTTTGACTTGTGGATCTAGGTGGCCGATTTTCAAAGCGTAAACTTCCCAGAGACAAGTTCCGAAAGAATTCGACAGTTGTGGGTCGTCAAGATCAGGTCGGTAGACCCCGTCAAATGATCTATCTTCTGTCGACAGTAAGGCTTGAAGCCTAGGGTCTTTTACAACCAGACCCTGGACAAATTGTAGTGTGCGAACAACCACAGGAGCAGACCAATGCATACACGAGCTAAGTAGACGTTTAGCAAAGGCGGCGGATTGCCATGAAGGCGCTGTGCTACCAAGCGTTCTTGGTGAGAATACAATGTTCAAGGCCCGGAACAACATATCTGCCAGAGAAGGGGTCGCAGGTTCCGATGAAAATTCCAAAGCCGGTATCAGCGCGAGAGGAAGAATTATTGCATATAGGTGAGATATGATATCACTGAGGTCCATGTTTAGAGCCTCTCCTGAGATACTACGTCAGTTACTGATGCATTGAAATTGTCGAGAACGAACCTTGACCAGAGAGAAGTTCGAAAGCGGTAACGATGCATAGCAACCGATGTTGCATCATGAGGATGTTTTTCAAACTAGCTTCCTGATCGCCGTCTGGGTCAGACAAAATTAAACCCCGAAGCACTTGCATGAGATCTCTGAAAAAATCAATATTGACTAGGTGGGCGTATTTGATAATCCCTTCAAGTGCAGCAGGCAGTAAGAGTGTTGGGGTCGAATTTTTGAGAATTCCGAAATACAGCACAAACATGAGTTTCAAGGTTTCCGTATGCTGAAAGATAGATGCATCAAGTTACGAAATGTTTTGGAAATTCGATGTCCAAAGATAAACTTACAGTCGTTGCTCGCTCCTCTTTATCTACCTCTGCTTCTGCGTCCCGAAATTCGCGTTCGATCTCTTTCTTCTCCTTGAGGACTTTGAGAGCTTTCTTACTGAGATGAGGTTGATTCGATGTTTTACCCTTGGCTCTCCTTGCTGCGTCCTTCCCTTTGGATCGGCTTTGAGCAACAGGCCAAGTTTGTTTGTCGGCCTTTGACTCCGAAGAGCGAACGCCTAGTTCACTTTTCAGGCGCAGGTGTAGAAGACATGACAATACGGCGGGATGAACGTTGAAATGCTTTTCTTTGATCATACGATTGATAAGGCGAACTAACTCCAGAGAAGCAGCGCCAGTCAAGTCATTTCGAAAGACTTCGATGATCGTGTTGAGGCAAAGTTGTGATGTCTAAGAACTAGTCGTTAGCAATTAGTATAAAGCAAACGGGTGCGATAAAATGACAGAAGATTGACCTTACTCCATGATTTCTTACTCAATTGGGCGACGACACAGCTCATGAGGTTTACACGGAAATTGAAATGCACAAGCTCTGTAAGCAACGAACATATACATTGCAAAGCCGTCTCCGACAAGTCATTGCGCGCTAATTCCAAGCAGAAGCGGATTGAGATAAAAACAAGCGAAGCACACTTCAAATTGCACACCTTTGAGTTCGGCTTCCAACACGCGCAGATAGTTTTGATAGACCGAGACTAAACCTTGCTCAAACTCTCGAGTTCGAGCGACAGCCTGGCTGACTTTTTCAGATCTTTCTTTGTCGGTCAGGGAGCGAATACGATATCCCGGAATGATATCTTTATACACGGCCATCTGAGACAAAAATGCGAGTTTTTGGATCAGAGGATCATTGGGAATGGGCTCAGGATGTGTGGCCGATGTTACTGACGGTAAAGAGAACGCATGTAGTCGTTTGAGAAGGCTAAGCTATCATTGTCAAGAGTAAGCAGAGATCCGTTGAGAGATCAGAATGTACCAACTGAATTCTCTGGATCAGAAAGTATCTCTTGACAAATGCTGGCAATTTGATCCTTTGCAGTCTGTATTTTGACCTGGCGCGATTTATTTCCCAAGATATCAATTACCGCTAGTCGACCGAATCGTGCCCCAGTAGCAGCATCGTCGCGTATGGGTTTCTCGTTCATCATTTCGTTCGTCATTTCGCCATCTGACTCAGACTGCGCTTCGACAGCAACAGGCAACAGCGCAACGCTCCTACCAGTTTTTTGGATCCTGCCGTCCTTTAACTTGATAGGAAGTCGTTCTGTACCCTGTGTCTCGATTTGCGAACGCTCCTGTAATTTCCGAGGCGCAACTTCGTAAGGCATTTCAACATCAGAATCGAAACCGTCAGCATTTTCGCGCGAAGAGTCAGACATGGAATCAAGGTCGTCTGAAGAGTCCAGGAATTCATCGTCACTGATTTCAGAGTTCCAAAATCCCTCATCCTCATCATGAGAATCTACAGAAGGAAGGTCGTCGATGACCGGGACCTTTCTCCATGGTGCATCCAATTGGCGCAATCGGTTTGTCTCCTGCTTACTCCTATAAGGTGGGACGTTCGATATATCAATGGGTACAAACTGACAACATTCAAAGCTCACCTGGATATTCCGTTCCTGTCAAGAGAATTCAAGAATTCTGCTGCACCTCCATACGTGTCCAGAAGGTCAATATCTTGGTCAGAAAGAATATCCTTGTCCTCAACAGCTGCATCCGGTATGTCGATTGTTTCTTTGATTGCGTCCTTCCTCTTGGTGGTCGTTTTTGGTTTGGATTTGGAAGACGGGTTCTTGTTTAGCTTCCGCTTTTTGGAAGGGTGCTACAAGTTATCTTAGAAATGCAGTGGGACATAATGGATGCATTACCTGAATGAGGGAAGCAGGTCTTTTGCCAGTCGAATTCCCCATAGATGTGACCTCAACTGGAAGAAAACTGTTCCGTGGGAAACTGTTCTGCTTTCTACCATCCATGGCAAATGGTCGAAGACTACTTCCGGCGCCTTCGCCTTCTTTATCTGAGCGGCGATCCCTATCGCCAGCTCAACACGCAGCCGTTGACTCAGTACTGAAGGACTTGAAATTGTCTTTCCGTCGGTTGTCGACAATGACAACCGCGTTGGCGGACGAAACGCAAGTCTTGGACCGTCTTCATTACAAAAATAAAAATCAGCATCGTTCTTCTTTATTCAGTCGACGTATAAATGAGCTCCGGAGGTACTCTCATCGTACAGAAGACTTTCAAACCTGTAGCCTAGTTAATGACCTCCGTCAAAGCTTTTTTGGCAAGGTGGACGAATCGCAGTGAGTTTCGTCTAGTTTTGGGCTGAGGATGGGTTACATGTGTCGTAGAAGTAAACAGATGAAGGGTTCTTGGTCGCATTACCCAGATGAGAAATATGTACAGAAAATCAAGGAACGATTCTCTCTTTTTCTGGATTTGCTGAGAAAGGCGAGTCGAAACCACATCCTTCTACAAATAATATATCCTCACTTTACCAGATGTACACGATCTCTTTCGAGGCATTCAAGTAATCAAACCTATAATAACGTCTTCAAGATCTTGAGAAGCTGATCCTTGCTTTCAGCTTTTTTTCACTTGCTATTCAAACGGGCGCATTTGTTCAGCTGTATCTGACGTTGATTGCTGTTACTTCGAGATTGGCGACTGTGGTTGCAGAAATGATCGAGATACTGCAATTTGTCATTCCTGTCATAGATCGTCTTCTTCCTATTTACAAGGTGCGATTTCTTGTCTGTCGTGTTGATGGAATCGCTCGAAGATGTCTTAGCCAGATACCATTGAGAACCCTGAATTCATCGAAGGAAAGGTGCCTGAGGTACATACAGAGTCACCTATACCTCCACCTCGCCCAACGCCCATCCTGGCTCGAATATCAACGACATTCCGTAAAGAGCGGCTTCGTAAGTTTCCGGTTTTCAAAATCTGCATACATGACTGCTCACAAAATTGCTAGCGATTATCATAGAACGTAAGGTGGTAGACAAACAGTCGAGCACGCAAACAGTTGAATCTACCGAAGGACGTCCACAAAGGAAGAAGGCGAAGAAGAAGGATGAGATAGATGAAATTTTTTCGCTTTAATGTAATGGCTCTCAATTTGGATGGTATTTCTTCTCATTAGTAAGAGTAAACTGTACCTATGACATTAAATGATTAATACTGGGGATGATAGCTTGGCTAGGCACTGTTCAAGAAGATAATTTCGTGTTGAAGGCTTATTGTGGACGGCTGTGGACGGGCGTATTGTCACGTGCTCAATATGCTTTGGCGCCAGTTGACTGTTGAGATTTAACAACTCTTCAGGCTTTGAGTCTCTTAGTCTCTTCCTAAACTGATTCTTCCCGTTCATTATCCTTGCCGACATGGATGGCCCTCCTCCACAAGAAGAGGACTTTTCTTCGATTCCTGTTGCTGAACGACTGGCTCACAAAAATTGGAAAGCCCGAGTCAGCGCCTACGAGACCCTTCTGAAGACATTTCAAAATACCGCATCCGATACCGATCCCGCATTCAAACCTTACACCAACAACCCCGATTTACTGAAGAGGATAGCCACAGACTCCAACGCTGTCGCGCAGGAAAAGGCCATCGAATGTTTGGTGGCATATGTCAAATTTGCAGGAGAAACTGCCGCAAAGACACGGGAAGTCGTGTTGCCTGCACTAGTCGATAAGTGTTACGGATCATCAAGAGCAGGGACCAAGGCAAATGCTTTGGAGTTGACGCTTCAATACGTGGAAATAGAAAACAGTGGAACTGGTGTTGTGGTGAGTTGATGCGAACTTCTAGCAATCCTTGACTAACGCTCTGCATGATAGAGCGATATTCTCCCCGGTTTGAGTGCGAAGCAGCCTAAGACTATTGCTGGATGTATAGTAGCCCTGAAGGAAATAATCAGGTGAGTTTGTATGCGCCAAATGAGAACGCTCACAGACACTGATAAAGTTAGATTATTTGGTATCCAAACTACACCTCCCCCTCCTTTGCTCAAAGCATTACCAAAAATCTTTGCCCACAGTGACAAAACTGTGCGCGCTGAAGGCACTCTCCTCACTCACACCTTGTACCAATACATCGGTCCTGCAATAGAGACATGGCTCGCAGATTTAAAGCCGGTGCAAGTGAAGGAATTGAAGGAAGCATTTGAGAATATGGAGAAGCAAGGGAAGGGCAAAGGAACATTGAAACCCGAGCGGTTGACCAGAGCACAAGCACGTGAAGCGGAAGCCACGGCTGAGAATGACGGTGATGGAGATAATGAACAGGCATTAGATGGTGCAGGCGATGATGTAGGTGAGTAAATCTTAAATGTCTACTAGTGCCACATACTCATAATTTGACTGTTGCAGATGCCAATTTTGATCCTCGTGCCTTTGCAGAACCGGAGGACATTGTTTCTAAACTCCCTGCTTCACTTTCCACCGCGCTAACATCTTCTAAATGGAAGGAAAGGAAAGAAGTTCTTGACGAACTTCAGGCTGTTCTAAACGCAACTCCCCGCATCAAAGATGCACCTGCGCTGGGGGATTTAGCTAAATCATTAGCAGCCAGAGTCCAAGCCGATGCTAATATCAACTGTGTTATGACGGCTGCTGCGTGCTTGGAGGCTCTGGCGAAGGGTATGTCGGCTTCATTCTCTCGATTTCGAGAGACTGTTGTACCTCCAATGCTTGAGCGGTTGAAAGAACGGAAGGTTACGGTGACGGATGCTATAGGAACCGCGTTGGACGCCGTGTTCTTGACTGTGAGTGAACTTGTTGTGTTGATTTTACTGTTTCGCGTGATCTTGCTACGCAGACTACTCTCCCTGACATTATACCTGACCTCAGTCCCGCGCTTGGGCACAAGAATCCACAGGTGAAGGAAGGCACTTTGAAATTTCTTCACCGTTGTCTCGCCATCTCCAGAACACCCATCCAACCTCCTCAGGTCAAACCACTCGCCGAAAGCTTGGCCTCTTTACTGGAAGATAGTTTTGAGGGCTGTCGGAATGAAGCCGCGAACTGCTTGGGAACCTTGATGAAAATGGTGGGAGAGAGATCGTTGAACGCAGTCGTTGATTCTTTGGCCGATGTTAGAAAGGCCAAAATCAAGGAAGCATTTGAAAAGGCTACTGTCAAATGCAAAGTTGGCGGTGCTGCTCCGCCTACGATAAAGCCTGCTGCTCCTCTCGCAAAGAAGGCTCCTCCAAAGACTGCTCCGCCAGTGAAAGATGAACTTTTGATAGATGATGTCGAACCGCCAAAGAAAGTTGCCAAACCTCCTGCAAGGTTGATGGTGAGCGTTCTAATGTTTTGTATGTGTTAAATTAAACCAAATATCACAGACTCAGAAAGCGAAACCCAGTGTTCCCTCTGGAAATTCGTCTGCCCCTCCCTCTGCTCCTCCACCTAAGAAACCACCGCCAGCTACCAGTGCCAAGCCTGCAAAATCTGCAGCACCAGCAGCTCCTGGTGCTTTGGATAATTTCAAATACAAACACACACCGGAGGACGCTGAGACTTTGGCTGCCGACTTAATTACTGCATCCATCTTGACCGACTTGGGAGACGCAAACTGGAAAACACGATTAGCTGCTCTGGATGAAATGAGCTCTTGGTTAGATGGTGTAATCGTAGACGTTGATTCAGAAGTGATAATCCGTACTTTAGCGAAGAAGGGATGGGCGGAAAAAAATTTCCAGGTCAGTTTTCCTCTAACTTCAAACTCGAATCTCTTCAAATCTGATTCGGAGTAAAGGTTTCAGCGAAAATATACGGTATCTGCGCTATATTGGCAGAACAGTCTACAACCTTTAGTAGATCGTGTGTCGCCCTTTGTGTGCCGCATATGGTCGAAAAATTAGGAGATATGAAGTTGAAGAAACCTGCTGGTGACGCACTGCTTTTATTTAGCGAAAAGACTTCGCTGCAGTTCGTTCTCAATCAAGGTTAGTCCATTAGCTACTCATCGAGACACTGTTGAACTGAGGAGGTCAACAGCTTATGAGCCTCTGTCTAAGCAGAAAGCACCGAAAGTCCTCGCAGACGCTATTGCCTGGATCAACTCTGCCTTAACTGATTTCGGGATCGTTGGTTTGTCACTTCGCAGTCTCATCGATTTCTTGAAAACTGCGCTTCAAAACTCTAACGCTACTGTCCGCACAAGCGCAACGAAAACTTTAGTAACCATGAAGCTTTTCGCAGGTTCCGGTGCGTCATATTCTTTCTGAGAGAGCATAGCATAAATGCGGATCTGACTGTGACTTCAGGCATCAAGGACCTGCTTGAGGATTTGAATCCCCAGTTACTGAATACTATCAGTTCGGAGTTCGATAAAGTCGAAGGCATTGCACCCCCAGAACCCACACGACTATCAGCAGATGTAGCAGCCGCACCTACGGCCACTTCGCAATCTGGTGGAACTGGTGGCGACGCGTTAGACGAGCTTTTCCCCCGTGTTGAAATCGATGCGCTGCTCAAAGGCACAACTATTTTGGCGGATGCTAAAAACGAAGCTTGGAAGACCAAGAAAGAAGCGTTAGAAACTTTGCAAGGCATCCTGGATCAGGGCAGCAATAAGCGCTTAAAACCAAACATGGGTGAGCGGTGCTCAAGCTGCTGTCTTGATTTATCACTCACGAAGTTCCCAGGTGAAATTGCTCAAGTGCTCAAAGCAAGAGTAGTCGATACCAATAAATCTGTACAATTACTCGCATTGGATATTGTTGCTCGAATTGCGACTGGGATGGGGAAACCGTTCGAGAAACAGAACCGTTTCTTCGTTATTCCTATAGCAACAGTTCTGGCAGATCAGAAGGCTCCAATTCGTTCCGCTGCTCTCACAACTTTGACTTGCATAGCCAATGCATGCGAAACACTGGACTCTCTGGTACCAGGTATTGCTTCCGGGCTCGAAACCGCCAATCCTCTGCAAAAAGCAACTTTGCTGCATTGGATCTCTGATTGGTTCAAAGAACACGAACCCACTCCTGGTCTAGATCTCAGCGGCTGGGCCGCTCCTATTGTGTCTTCCCTCGATGATCGCAATGGAGACGTACGTAAAGGGGCACAGGCATTGCTTCCTGTGCTGATTACATGTGCTGGTTTCGATTATGTGTTGCAACAAACCAATTCTCTAAAGCCAGCATCAAGAACATCTGCAGCTCCACTAATCCAGGCTGCACGTCCCCTCGCCCCCGTAGAGCCTCCTGCCGCTCCACCCAGTAAAGACAAAGCTTCTGCGCCTCCGTCCCAGTTACAGGCCACCTCCCCTCGATCCGAATCACCTGCGATAACTGAGAACCCCCCATCCAAATCGGTCAAATTGACTGGGGTACGCCGAAAACTTCCTTTGGGTAGCACACGTCGACCGGAATCGAGGTCGGAAACTCCCGTCGAAGCTACTGCTTCCAAGTTAGCCAAACCTCCCGCTGGACTCAAGCGACCAGGTCCTTTGGCGTCGTCCGCTGTCAGAGGTGCATCTATAGCGGCGTCACCAGCGTCGCCATCACTTTCTCTTCCATTCTTCAGCTCAAATGTTGAAGCAAGAAAAAGTCGCTGCAATCGGGATCCTGGTAGATGGATCAATGAAAGCGGCACAACAAGAAAGGACCTCGCCGATTTGTTATGCAGTCAAATGGAAGGGCATGCTTCAAAGGAGGTCATTTCTCGCCTGTTTAGCCACGATCATAATGCCATAAACGATCACATTGCAGGAATTAGTATGCTCTGCGATATGTATAACTTGGCGCAAGGTGCAGATGAAACAGTGGAAGCAGTTTGCCTCGCCAATTTTGATCTCCCTCTGAAGTATGCCTCCATTAAGGCCCACGAACCTCAGCCGAGCTTGATATCCAAGTGCTTGGAGCTAGTCGAAACCGTATTGGCCTTTCTCCGCAACATTAACTATCAGTTAACTGATAATGAAGCATTGTGTTTCATACCGACTATCATCTTCAAGGTTGGCCCAGAATTTTATTCAACTATCTTTGCTTACATTGACTTGGCCCCTCGATAGCTCGGGGATGCTCGCGAGCAAGTTCGTGTGCGCGTGCAGAACACGATACAGTCGTTACCGAAAGTATATGCCTATAGCCATGTCTTTCAATTGCTACTAGAACACGGGTTGAAGTCGAAAGTAGCAAAAACTCGCCAAGGAACTCTTGATGAGCTAGCTACGTTGCTCAAGAAGTCCGGAATCAGTGCTTGCGACCCATCTAAAGCATTCCCATTGATTTCATCTATGATATCAGACAAAGATTCATCGGTCCGTAAATCCGCTTTGACTGTTCTGAGGTATTCATTATGTGCGCCTTATGACACAAGGAAAATATGCTGACAATTGTGTAGCGAAGGCTACACTATCGTAGGTGAAAAGGTGTGGACTTATGTCGGTCATCTCCCTCCCAAGGACAAAACACAATTGGAAGAACGTCTACGTCGAGTTGCAGGTCCAAGCTCTCACGACAAGCCTCAGACTCTGGTCGCTCCGCAGATTGGTCGTATTGCAGGTAGTGGTTTACCCCGTCCCAGTTCTCCTGCGTTCTCAAGCAGAGTTGGAAACATACCACGCCCAGCAAGCCCCGCAGTTGGAGCCTCCAAATTAGCTCGACCTTCTTCGCCGGCACATACGCGCCCGACGTCACCCACGCAATCTAATCGAGTGCCTTCCCCATCGTTCAGTATCAAAGGTCCGACAACATCTCATCTCTCCGGTCCCTCTCAATCATCTACGCCATTGTCTCCTACGACCGCCAATCGAAAGCTCGCATTACCATCGCGCCTCGGCCGGCCGAAGTCGCACTTTTCTCACCCTTCCGACTCTAATTTGACTTTGACAAATGAAAAACCCCTCCTCGACAAAAATATCAACGGTGGGGACGAGGAACCAGCCGACCTACAACCAGCCGGCCCTGATGATATCACCCTCACAATATCAAGTATCTTGAGTAGCGATCCTTCGCGGTCGGTTGATGCGCTCAAAAAAATCCAGAAAATACTGAGTGTGGGGCCCGAAGGATGCAACAGCTCACCACTGTACAGGGATCTTGCAGAGCATACCGAAGGTCTAATTGAGACAATAACGCTCCAGATGGCCCACATTTTCGAGCGTCCTGAAGACATCGCATCAGAAGAAAATTTTAGGCTCGCGAAACACCTCATCCAAACGCTCAACAACTTCTGTGACCATCCGCTACTAGCGGAATCACTGACCATTGATATCCTGACGTCTCTTCTAGAGGAACTGACGTTAAGGTTGTTAGAAACAGATGACAGTAGTGTGAAACAAGTCAAGGATTTATCGCGCTTTATCAACATGATAATCCTTCGTTTGTTTGTGACCGGCCGCAGAATGTCTGTTTTCCGGTAAGATAATTGGGTCGCTCCAGTTTCATCCTAAATTCATTCCGCCTTTCTAGGGCTTTGTTTGCGCTCTTGCTTCAAATTGTGAAGCCCTTTCCAAGCAACCGCACCACAACAGATTCACAAGAGGCAAAAGTCGCTGAGCTAGTACTGAAGTGTGTCTGGAAGCTGGCACGTAGTATTCCGCAGGATCTGAATGAGCGCAAACTTGATCCAGTCGAGCTATTTCCGGCCATTGAGCACTTCCTCCAATCCGTCCCTCCTAACGAATGGCGAGCTAGAGCAACGAACAAAGTACCATGCGGAGACATGCCATTGCGGACTATCAAAGTGATTATACAACATGTAGTTGGTGAGTACTTCTCGTCCTTCCAAAGAAAATGCGGTGCTGATGTATGTTAAGCACATTATGGAGATGATGTCTACGACCTACTATCCGCCTCCTTTGATGATCCCTCTGCAACAATCGTGTATCCATACGTTTATCGTATTTTGAATTCAAGCAGTGCACATGCTACCTCAGAAACTCCGCAGAACGGGCATGACGATCTCGACCGGCGTTCGCGTCCAGTGTCAACAACATCCAGTCGTCCTATATCGCCTCAAACAGCATCCTCTGCTACCTCTGGTGGACTCCGACAATCTCCTGGTCGTCGTGATAGTCCCTTACCGGCAAGTGGGAACGGCTATGCTCCAGTTGAAGAACCTGATCCTGATGCCCAACTGCTTGTCATCATCGGCCATATATCGAGCGAGACCACTGGTGCACTGCACAAAGAGGGTATCACCGAACTTCATCACTTCTTGAAGGCATATCCACACAAGCGTCCTCGGGTAGAGAAAATGCTGGAATCAACTGGAGCTGCATTTAGAAAGTACATCAACCGTGCACTAGCAAGTCGTGCAGCGGAAGATCAGGAAAGAGGTGTTGCAGTCGCGGATACCTTGTCAAGTGAGTTGAGATACACGTCATCTCTGAAGATACTAAGATATTTTTCCAGAATTGGAATCAAATCATCAAGAGTCTCCCTCTTCACCCATTCATAGCGATTCGGCTCCTCAGTCACCGCGTAGAGTCAGTGCGGGGGTGGCAGAGGATAAATTGTCTCGTTTGCACGATATTTTCCAATACCGTTCTAGCACTGTGAGCAATGGCTCCTCCCAGGGACCTGCTCCTACACGGACTTCGGCCGGCTAGTCTTCATTCGTCGCTTTCGGATATCAGTGTCTACCCTTGTCTACCATTCTAATTGTAGTTGACTAAAAATCAAATTTAAACCCTAACCATGAGCTTCTACATGAGGTCATCACTTGTTTGAAACCATGATGTCCAGACTTTGTTCCTTATCACAACAACATTAGGCCTTCGAAGTTTCATGGTGGACATGGCTGCTGCTACTCCAGTCAAAATTGATAGTTCTCACTTGAGCTATGAGGCTTCCATCCTTTTCTGGAAACTCATTGTCAACATCTTCTTTCGTGAAATTCGTCCTAGAGGTGCCTTCAACATCCCTCGCAAAGGGCCCGTCATATTTGTGGCTGCTCCTCACAATAATCAGGTATGAACATATTTGTCGTACATATTTCATGGCTAAGGCTTTGTAGTTCCTTGACCCTTTACTTTTAAGTCTGCAAGTGCACAGAGAAACACATCGGCATGTCCAATTCCTCACTGCAGCAAAGAGGTCAGTTTTGCGTCAACGGCGATGGCTATCAATCCTCATTTTTATTCCAGTTTGAACCGCCAATTCGTAGGACTATTCTCGCGTTTAATGGGCTCGATTCCCGTCGCGCGTGCTGCTGACGATGCAAAACCAGGCATTGGGAGGGTCTGCCTTTCGGAAGAAGATCCATGTCTTGTCATCGGAGAGGGAACGCAATTCACGGCTGAGTTTGCACCTCGAATGCAGATCATGTTGCCAAAGACGGTCAATTATGCGACTGCGGAGGTCGCAGAAGTCGTATCAGATACTCAGCTCAGAATCAAGAAGGAATTCGGGGGAGACAGTGGGAAGCGTACAGCTAAAGTGAAAGAAAAGCTCGCAGAACTTCGCAGAGATGGACAAGTTGGCCTCGAATTCAAAATCCTTCCATACGTCGACCAGCAACAGATGTATCAGTATGTGTACGAATCGCTAAGACATGGTGGTAGTATTGGCATATTTCCTGAAGGTACGACACGAACTTCTCACGTCTTTTGTCATTCCATGAACTTTTTTTTAAATTAACAGGTGGTAGTCATGATCGTACAGACCTTTTACCGTTAAAAGCTGGAGTATCAATAATGGCTCTAGGTGCAATGGCGAACGATCCTGAATGTCATGTTAAAATTGTTCCTGTTGGGTTTTCTTACTTCCATCCCCATCGTTTCCGTTCTCGTGCAGTCATCGAATTTGGGTCTGCATTAGACGTACCTACCGAGTTTGTGGAAATGTATAAACAGGGTGGCGTGCAAAAACGAGAGGCCGTCTCGAAATTCCTGGATCTAATATACGACGGGCTGAAAACAGTCACAGTACGGGCTCCTGATTACGACACACTCATGGTAAGTCTTCAACGAATCCATTGAATACAGCTTTTGAGACGTATTTCGTAGTTGATACAAGCTGCGCGGCGGCTATACAAGACACCTGCCCAGCATCTAACACTGGGTCAAGTTGTCGAATTGAATAGACGTTTATTGGAAGGCTACACGCACTTCAAAGATGAACATCGTATCCAGAAGCTGCGCCAAGATGTTCTCAAATACAATCGTTTATTGCGCGATTTGGGACTACGTGACCACCAGGTGTGTTACTTCGTCGAAGAAACTTGTCATGTTATTGTCGCCGCTCACATCTTTCCAGGTACCTAGGGCCCAAAAAGCCAATTGGAAAACTTTGGGGTTGTTGACATATCGCGTTGGCTTACTCATTGTCTGGACCATTTTCGCTCTCCCCGGCACAATATTAAACGGACCAATCTTTATACTCGCCTCTATCCTATCCAGGCAAAAAGCTAAGGGTAGGTTTCATGCTCACCTGACCAAGTCATCCTCTCATCAGTCCTGCAGAGGCACTTGCTGCTTCCACGGTCAAGCTCAAAGGGCGGGATGTCCTCGCAACTTGGAAGGTTCTCATCTCACTCGGTGTTGCGCCTGTGTTGTATCTGCTATATGCCTTCCTTGCGACTCTCATTGCGATCCGTGCGAATGCGACAACGAAATGGAAAATCATGACCCCGCTTATCGTTTTCATGGCATTGCCTTTCATGAATATTGCTGCATTAAAATTTGGTGAGGCAGGAATGGATGTTCTCAAGTATTTTTCTTTTTTTTATTTGAGGGGCGCGGATTTCACATTTCTGTTAGATCCCTTCGTCCTCTGGTGGTAGCATCAGTTCCCGGACAACAGCGAACCCTTGATAAACTAAGAGCCATGAGAGAGCAACTTTCTAATGAAGTAGCCGACGTTATAAACGATTTTGGTCCAAAACTTTATGAGGATTTCAACCAGGTCTGTCATTCTCTTCCGGTTAAACACAAGGTAACTGATTGAGTTCAGTGGCGAATGTTACCTTCTGCTAGTGCTCCTCCGTCGTCCGGCACACCCGGCTTATGGCGAAGGAAGAGTAGCACCGGGGCTGTTGACGCACAGGGTCTTGGATTGATTCATCCGATGACTTGGATTGACGAGCGACTGTTCGGGTGGAGTAGGAGTGCCCATCGTGGTACTAGCGCGTGGGCCGGGTCTTTTGAAGAACCCAGTCATACTGGCACACCGGAAGATTCAGATGAGGAAGATGCAGGCGACTACGATCATGTCATTGGACTTGTACCGGGTCATGATGATCATTTGGGCAGCAAAACTCGCAGTCGTAATAATTCTTATGCAAATCTGCAACGCCTTCGTCTCTCATCATTGGCACAAACGACTGGGACGGATGTTCCTTCTGCGTTCAGCCCTTCGTCTCCTGATGACGATGGCTTGCAAATTCGGACTGGACATCGAGCTAGGAGGGAAAGCCTTTCTGATGGTGTTCCGGTGCAGCGATTGGCTGCTGTGGACCGACGAGAACCTTTTTCTGATGCCACTGGAGATCTCAACGAAGAGATTCGTCAGGGAAAAAATGGACAGCCCAATAATATAACATAGACAATTGTGTGTTTAGGCAATTCCGTATTAATTTGGCTTAGTTGTAGTACTATCCTTCGGTCCCCGGCTTGCATTTGCGAACGTGAAAAAGGTATAAGACCGACCAGGATAAATCCAGATAAATCCTCAGCGAACAAGGTGACATGTCTGCTTCACAAGGATTTTATTGCAGCTTAGATCAAAAGAGTTTATCATCTCTATATCGGATAATCTCAAGCTTGCAGTGATCCTCCTGATGTGTCCCGATATGAGATAATCGGAGACCTGTCTGCTATGTAGTGTCTACTTAGTCGTCGTCTAGACCTGTCCTGTGAGGCCAGGTGTCCCGATTAGCTGAATAGAACATTCTAAGGTTCACGCTTTAGAGTTTTGCTTCCGCGGTATCAAAATAATATTGTCGCATGCGGAGGCAAATTTTTAGATCGATGGAGATCTCCCTGCGGTGAGGATTTCAACCCCCGTCTCCGTGATGCTATCCAGATTCATCAATGAGAGGATGATTGGTGCAAATGGTTGGCTTACAGCAACGTCTCCTCAAATTGAGCGCTACGTTTCCCGTCTACAGTAGTAGCCGTCCAGTTATCAGGCCAATGAATTTCCGACCAATTTGTTCCGAGGTTAAGCATCTATAAAAAAGTGACCTCGTCAGGACAAAGCCGAGGCTGTCGGACTTGGGAAAGAAATTACCGGCTCAATGGTGAATATCTTTTTTTTGTGGAAATATATGTTAGGTACAATGAAAGGTGGGACTGTACGCACAGGCTTACCATGCCAGTCTTCATGGTCCCGACCGCCTTATTTTTGGCGTAATGCGGGATATTTGGTGCGCAATGGAATAGCTCGTGGATACCATGACCGGTATATGATCTGACGACAGCACATCCATTGGCGCGTGCGATGGGTTCGCTTAGATAAGGACCGCCGACGAAATGCTCAGACTCAACATTTATTCATGCGAAGAGGTAGAATACTCACATGGCCTTTCCAAGGTCACGGAAAAGAGCCCCTGGTTTGCACAGTTTGATAGAGGCATCCAGGCTTTCGCGGGTGGTTCGGATCAGTTTCTGAGAGTCTTCATCGATCTTTCCAACGGGGTAGGTTGCATTGACGTCCCCATGATAGCCTTGAGACAAAAAAATCAAAGTAGCAGGCCCCAGTCTGATTGAATGAATTTAAAAAACTCACCATCATAGAACAAGCTCACATCTGAAGATATATTGTCAGCAAACAGCAACTGCTCGTCAAGATACCGGAAGGCATACCAATGTTGACGATGTCCCCTTCTTGTAGGATTCGTTGGTCAGGGATACCATGACATATGACTTCGTTTATAGACCTTTGATTGAGCACATCTTAATACCAGCGGTAGCGGACTCTAAAGACTTAAGAGAGACTAACGTGCACACCGACTTCGGATAGTTCCTGTAATTCATAGTAGATGGGTAGGCGTTTCGTTCTATGGTCGCATTGTGCACGATTTCATCTAATTCGTCGGTGGTTATTCCGGCACGTACATGTGATGCAGCGATATCGAGGACCTCTCGGGAAAGCTATGGTCCAGTATAAGCATATGTACTTATCCGAGAAATCAAAGTCCATACCCGACAGGCCGTACGCATTTTCTCTATTTCCTCCGAAGAGAGAATCCGTGGAGGTTGACCAGCTTCCCTCATTTCCGAATTTGGTCTTCCTGTGGGAGCAAAGTAGATGAAATAAGCTCGGACACTGCTTGGAAAAAAATGTTCAATTGTACCGGTTGTGGCATAGTCAGGTCGAGGAATATGGTCCGGGACCGTACGCCGAGGAGACAGCGGATACAATGGTCGGACGGTACCAGTAAAAGAAAAATTAGGAAACGGATTGTAGGAATCAGCTGAAGTAAAGGTAAATGAGCGGTATTATCTAGATTGGTCCAGCACGCACGACTCTTTCCAACATTCACGGAGGAGCCAGGGTTCTTCGCCAGTTCGTGAATCAATTTGTGTGCTCTCTGTACCAATGTGAGATTGAACCGAGCACTTGAAACCTGACTTACCCCTGCTCCGAGGATGAGCTACAATTTGTTTAGGATAATATAATGAATACTCACATCCTGCCTTGTAACATTCCTGACTGCAGAAGAACGAACCTCGGATGCCTAATCTGGATGGCTCAATCAACATTTACCCACACGATCGTCCGCGCGCTGAAGAGTCATACTTGCTACACGTAGGGCATTCCATCCGCGATGGGGGATTACCGTTGATACAGGTTGCGCTTTGGCAAAGGACGGCGGAAGACATTTCGGCTCGTGGAAGTCGCGGTTAAAGTTTTTTTGTTCTCGACCATTCAAACTGCGCGTCTAAACTGACGCCGGGCTTGCTATCATTTTTATATGCTGAAGTACTATAACTAAAGCGACTCGTAGTGTACTATCTCGAGATAGCTAGGGACATAATACTATAGAAGGTGACGGACCAAAATATGAATACATGCGAGCGAAGTGCGAATAATTAGATGTGGATGAGAGTAGTATACGTAGCGGCGACGTAAGTTATCTAAATGTGCAGAGGATCAAGTAGATGCGTAGAGGAATATAAAGAGCTTAGCGGATAAGTAAACGATGCAAAGGTCAGAAAGCAGTGTAAGACAGCAAGGAATTAGATGTGTGGGAAGGATGTAGGACGACAAAATCCCGTGGAGAGTAACATACGACAACATTAGCAAGAGGGTGTTTCGTGTAAAACATTCATGCAAAGAGATTAGGACGGCTGCGTACAGCTCCTTCTTTGTTTTTGGATCCAGCCTAGTCCGGTCCTAATTAACGGCGATGAGGCAACACTTCGAGCTTGTACGCGCTCTCCGTGTCAGCGCAAGCTCTCCGCAAAGCCCTGAAGTGTGTGGTCCCGAATATCTCGTTCAGTATGACTTCGTTAGCATTCACCCAAGCGGCGGGAGGAAGACCACGAGTGGTACGATAGATGCCTTGGGACATTTGTTCTTCGAACGCAACGGTGACGAGACCCGTGAGCAGGCATTGTATTAGACTAAGAATGTCATTGATAGGAGGACATATCTTCCGTACTGATTCGAATATGTCACTATGGAAGACCATCTGCCATTGAACGCGCCGTTCAGGCGAAAAAAAGGAACTGGCATGGACTGGAAGCTGCAGGCGCAAGGAAGGACCAGCCGGGAGGCCGACGGAAGAACGCCAAATGGAGGATGTTTCGAGGGAGAAGAGCATTCGGGGATCAGAAGGAGAGACGTCCTTCCAATTGTGGTTACGGATGAGTTGCAGGCGCAGTGTCTGAAGCCAGCGGTGAGCACGTGCATATGTTGCACCTATTGCTTCCGCCGTGGTAAGAGGAATACGGGTGCGTCTAGCCCAATCATCCATGTTGCGTACGTCGCTGGAGAAGACGACCTCGGGTTTGGAATGTGATGCCTGCATACTGTCCAGTAGTGAGCTTCCGTTCTTCTGTATTGGTAATCAGTGAGCAGTAGATGTTAGGACAAAGGGTTTGCTAACAGATACAGGTATTATCAGCCGTTGCACAGCAGGCCAGAAGGAATAAGACAGTGAGCTGTAGCTGAAAGGACGGATGCTCAGAGGGAGAGAACGAAGTGAAGGAAAAGCATAACAGGGTTGGCTTTATCAGTGCCCGACGAAAAGGGCCACGGCTCACCATTTAATTTTTTTTTTTGAATATCTGACCCGCCCATTAAAAAACGTTCCACGGCGCCGAGCACCCCCTTTCCTTCTTAGGTAACTTCCTACTAAATTCTATGAGTTTTCATGAGTTTTTCCCGGATTCTCTGCCTAAATTGGTGTTCTTCCCTCCATCCACCGCTCATCTCAAGACCTGTCCTTATTCCGAAAAAGCCTCGACCATGCATTTCGGGAACTTTTTGTATTCATGTGTAGTGTTATCCGAGTACTATATATGTATGTCTTATATTTTTTCGACGGTATACGCGCCTCTCGACTCCCAGATCTTGCGCCTTGGAATAAGCACTTGGGGGTTGTCACGGTTCCTGTAGCAACGTACACTATTCGCCTGAAACACCTCGACCCGTCTACATCTAAGATTTACACAAGGTGTTCGTTCTTGCAAACCAAATGAATACATATGTAAGTTCTTCCGAAACCAAATTTTCTCCATTCCCTGCAACAGTACTGGTTTTGAAAGGCGTCTCAAGGCGTTCAGCAGAACGAGCAGAACTACATAGAAAAGAAGGATTTAGATAAGTAATTAACTTACTTTATTCACCGTTTCACCGTTTCATCGATATTCGACCCTTGTCACCAAATGCTAACTTGCCGCGACGCGTTAGGTGAATGTCGGAGTCCGACCGCTTCCAGCTGGGCCCCGTAAAAATAAAGGATTTTACATAGAATAGCCCGGTGGTCCATTTCAATATTCCGTTCACAGTCCCAAGCTCAAAGGCATTGGCAACAGTTGCCGGAAGAGAGAGGAGAGGTGGACGGGACGACAGCTCGTGCAAGGGCTGCATGTAGTATACCGCGCCGGGATTCAACGGCAAGTTCTACATACATTTGTATAAGGCTTGCCGCGGTTTTGGCATGGCATGAAGTCGAGGAACAACGAGGAACGGACGTCGGCGTTGTATGTATGTATGCACGTGGCTTAAGCGCTCATAAACACATCTGTGACTCCCCGTTCAAGTTAGCAACTTTGGTTTTCATCAACACGATCTAGTATTCAGCTCTATATTCTGTATATACTAACACCTGGATACTGCAAGGAGGACATAGCAGTGTGCACAGTCGAGAATCCCTACTTGGAAATGACTGATCTCCAAATCCACGAATCTTATCAACGATTGTTAAAAAATGAGGATGTGCGTCGGTCGAACTCATATGTGCTGATATTGTGTAGGCTCAAGGCCAAAAGCTTTCTACCCCGTTAGCTGCTATACTCGCTTTGACTGAAATGATGAAACAGTCGAACGGTACGTTTTCCTCGTGTAGCATTCTTCGGACACGCTCAATCTGATCTTGGTGCCTAGCGGGAACGATGTTCGAATT
Source organism: Lentinula lateritia (assembly GCA_028011325.1). Classification (NCBI taxonomy): domain Eukaryota; kingdom Fungi; phylum Basidiomycota; class Agaricomycetes; order Agaricales; family Omphalotaceae; genus Lentinula; species Lentinula lateritia. The sequence continues at coordinate 190,450 of JANVFT010000029.1, read as the reverse complement.
GCTCAACGAGCTCAAGGGTGCCGCAGAAGCCTTGAGCAAGCACTCACCTAACCCGATAGGCCTCAATGCTGGATGCGAACTCTTCATAGAGTTCATAACATTATTCCCTCATGACGCGGCGGTAAGTGTTGAGACTTCCGTTCGGTAGCTAATGTTCTCAAATTCAGCTCCCAGAGTTTCTCGGAGTTGAAAACAGAACTTATTCGGCAAGGACAGCAGTATGCCGAGGAGGCGTTAGCATACAGGACAAAGATTGCGGAACTGGCATTTGATTTCATCAAAGATGATTCCGTGGTAAGCTGTGGATGTTCATCGATTGACACGATGATGGACGTTTGTGTGCTCAGATACTGACCCACTCGTATTCAAGAGTGGTTCTACAAACTCTGCTCATGGCTCATAAAAGGAAACGAATATCAGGTGAACCATCGGGATCAACACAACAGACGAGTTCCATTTCTCATGACTTTTGTTCTAGTTTTTGTGACGGAGGCACGACCACGGGGCATGGGGTGGGCGTTTTCAGTTTTCTCCACTGCTGATCATTGACCGAATTCGAAGAATAAAAACCGCGGAGATGCTGACGACCGCAGGTATTCCTTGCACAGTCGTACTAGATTCTGCGGTTGCATATGCCATAGAAAAAGTTGATTTTGTGCTCATGGGGTCTGAGGCGGTCGTCGAAAGCGGCGGACTCGTGAATGCGGTTGGGAGTAACCAGATTGCGATTATAGCAAAAGCTGCAAATAAACCATTTTACGCCCTCGCGGAAAGGCATTTATTTTCCCTCCTCCTGAGTCGTGGTAATGGGCTCACTTTTCCCAATTTAGCTACAAATTTCATCGGATGTTCCCACTTTCACAATATGATCTTCCAAGTCATAATCCCGGTGTGCTATCTTTTCCTCAAGCTCTGAGTGCTAGAACTCGTCCAGCCTCTTCCGGCCTTCCTTCCGAGTCTTCTTCCAGCTTTTCTTCCAACAGCAGTCCGATCAAGATATCACAGGAAGACATCGCTCGAAACAATCCAGACGTCGATTATACGAGGTACTAACTCATTATTTTTTGGGTTCGGATAAACTCAACAGGCTTGGCCTCGTACCTTTCAGGCCCGATCTAATTTCGCTCGTGTTCAGCGATGTAGGTTCTTTGACCCCGGAAGGTGTCAGTCAATATCTGGTCGGCATGTTTGCAGGATAAAATCTGACGCGACTATGTTCCCACTTCTGGGCGTTTGACTCGTTCCGCTTGGCGCGTGGTCTCTTGCATCTGTACATGTCACTTCTATCTCGTCTCAGTCTTCCAGAATCGATGCACTTTAGAGTTCGGAGTTGCGATATGTAGCGCGAGTCTAGCCACCACGTTTATCCGATCATTTATGAACGTCTGCATTTCGCAAGTGATTTCTGCATCGTCTGAACAGCTGTGACTTCCGGAATATCGGGGAATCAGGGCTGGACGGATCATGGTCTCCTGGTCCTTTTCGTGTTACCAGAAGGTCGTCATTGGATGGAAGTAAAGGGAAGCGACTGGAAGTGGTCCAAAATGGCTCGATGGATTAACCGAAAATTAAATCGTCGCTTACTTGCTACTTTTTCCGTTAAAGGTATCTTTCTCCTGTACAGGTCAGTACATATGCTTTGAGCGAATTTGGGACGACCCATGTTTTGACCATCCCTCAAGGAGTGTTCTCGATGTCTCTTTGCAACGAATCTCAGATTGACTTCGCACATCCCCGTCCCATTCAGATAGCCGAAATGGTATTCATATGCATCTCTCCCTCAATTACTTTTTGTAAGTTTTCCGGAAACGCCTTGATGCTCACTCTTTGCGGTGGCTTATCTTTGATTGGCCAGTTGTATCCATAATGTACAAAACAGGTTGCAGATGCCGATGGCACTCAATTTATTGAACATGAAATATAATACTCGATTTCATGGCCTTCTTTGGGTGCAAAAAAACTTCTAGGCTTGCCCAATGACGCAATGAAAACATGAGCACAAGGAGAAGTTGGTCGGATCTCAGTTGAAGGTATGTGATTATTCGAAGCGGCCTCTATAAAATACAAAATCTCTGATATTTCAACGGCCCGACATAATCCTGATCGATGGAGGACGACCTTAGTTGAAAGATATCGGGCCTTTTGAAAAGCTCGTATAAAAGAGAGAATGCTGGGGAATAACTGCAATTTCGCACTTCAATCTCGAATCCTCTGGGCACTCAATCTACAGCAATGTGTCGATACAGACAGTACGGCTTATCTTCACGGCTCGTTTAAGTATCTGACGCCCCAAGCAGGGTACAAAACACTTATAGTCGATGCGGGCACGTCATAAGAGAGGTCCATACCATCTCATTGGGATTCGAGGCTTCCATCTGATTGATTCTTTTACAGCCAGACGTATTGGTTAGGACGTGGATAACTGAGTGTAATCGAATACTATACTCACACGTTCTGTTCAGATACCATGTGCCGACCGATTTTGCAAGTTCAGTGCTTACCACCCTCCAGACTGTGGTCCCAATTGTTCCAAAACCTGTTGGCAATAGTGAGTAGATTGTAATATCATCACTAGAAGCGTATCACGCTCATTACGCTCCCATGTTCCTCAGTCGTCAATTTCCCGAACAATATAGTGAGTTCTTTGCGCCCGGTACTCCAGAAGTGACACATTTGGTTTTCGCAGATCCTTTGGTCAACAACGTATGCCCAAGTTGTTACAGCGCTGGCATGCGATGACGAGGTCAGCATACATACATAGATGAGCACAGTCGAAGCGAGCTACTTATGTACCTTGTACTTATATTTTTGGAACATCAACCAGTCATCGAATTTTCTCTTGTTCACCCTCATGGGAAAGTCTGGAAATCACTCAACTTGTAGCGTTTAGCAGGTTTTCATGACCGCCTTAAGCGTGTGCTTAGCACATTCTGTGCAAGAGGTAAGTTCTAGATTTCAGGGAAATTACCGAGGACTGAACGTTGTCAACAATGTTCGAACGCCGACGGACTAGTTGAGGAGTGAATTGTGCCCGTACCTAGTCCTGCGTCCGCTTCTGGTCTACATTCACTCAGCTACGGTTTATCCTCAACAATCATGTAAGTCCGATGGCCGAAATCGAAAGACAGCATCTTGCTTTCCTGGAGAGAAGAAGATCAATGAGATGGCGGAATCTCTGAACTTTGTGTGAATATACAGATAAGACTGTGTACAACGGGCTGAAAGGGGCATGAATCGTGCACCTGAGATTTCAACCTTTTAGAATTGGGACATAGCTTTTTGGACATTGAAGCAATTTAGAGTTCCCGAAAATAAAACCCAATCAGGATTTCGAAGACGGGATTTTAGTCTCGACTTCGAATGTATTCGAAGATCAGAATACCACACCACGCCTGAAATCTGAAACACACACTCTCCGTAGAAAATAAGCCTAAGTGAAGGAAGGATAAGGTGCATGAGAATGTAAAGTTAGAATGGTTCACAATGGAGTTTTGGGTTACAATGCTTCGCATATACTTAGTCTCAAGCATACATAAGACAACTCTTCAAGGTCCAGAGCATATTTACACAAGTTTGATCAGAATGTTATACTTTCAAGTTCCTCGGAGACTCGAAATCGACTGGCTACCATTCATGTCAGGCGACAGAGAGGAGTAATTGCATGGATGGAGTATTTGAGACTGGAGCGTTAGCCTGCGTTCTAGTTCAGGTTCTTCAACAATTCAAGACGGAAGGAGGAGAATAACCGGGGTCCACGTTCTGTGCCATGGAGAAGGCACCCCAAAACTTACTGGCCTGGCTAGCCCTGGGCTAGCCGTTTGGACGTGTTCATGTAGAAAGCCTGGTTGCAGGGTCGAGAAAACCTTGTGGACCTGCAATGAAGCCACTCTTTCAATTATCAGCGTGTATGCTACTTTTCTCCAGCATAATCTATAAGGAGCGTGAATAACACAAATGACAGCAGCAAGACGATTTTTCACCTTTGGAGGGAAGAGATAGTTGACTAGTTGACTCCAGCGATACCAAAGCCGAGATATGATCCTGAGCTATGGGTCAACTGCGGCCTCATATTTAGTTTCATTTCACAAGATCTGCACATACGTGTACAGCACACCTCACCTTGACACCCACCCACCTTGACACCCACCTACCCCGACACCCACACATTACGCTACAAGGCGACAAATAACTACACCACCCCTCGCAAGCTCACCCTCATGATCCAGAACGTAAAGGAGACGGGCGATAAACTTCGCTCCCGCGCCGAGGTTCTATATAGTCTTACTTTCCTATCCTATCCTTGCGGTCAATAAAAAGTTGATAAAGAAATGAAAAAAGTTCACTTGTAGACTGTTCTCCTCACGCCCAATTGGACCCTTTAACTAAGACTGAATCTACTCACCCTTGCGAGATATCACCTAATATCACCTTCCAGTGTAAGTACTGCATGTCGACTGAATATCATGCTCGATAATACAGACAGCCTTTGCACATCATGAATGTATGCATGCCGACCGGTTGTCCAGTATAGCATTAAGACCTCTCAAGACGAAGACGCGCAACGAGAACAGATTCTCCAGGTGCCGGCCTTCTCTCAGGCAAGCGGCAAGGCGTCGGAGCTTCAAAAATCTTGGATCACAGCACCTTCAATGTTCAAACGGCCTACAAACTTACGGTCACCATGCCCAAGGACAATCAATGGCTATTTCCTGTGGAGGCGCTTTACCATTATCCTTCCCGAGAACCTTTGCACAAGACGCTCTATGATTTATCGAGAGGAGTCGAGTTCCTCTTTCGTTTAGGAACTTCTCTCAAGCTGTCAGTTCATACATATTGTTATCGGTTTGAGTTTTGATTAGATTATCAAGAACAGTCCTTCTCCTGCTCTCTTTACTGCTGCTACTTGGTTTCACAGGTTCTACTTACGATACTCTTTGCGGGATTTCCATCGGCAAGTAAGAGCCAATACTTGAATTGAAGCTGCTCATCGTCGAGTCTTCCTTCAGGATGTTGCCGCAGCTTGCATCTTTTTAGCAACTAAAACGGAAGAATGTGGACGAAAACTTAGAGATGTCGCGAAGGTGTACCATTCAAAACTCACGAGCATTGACATTACTGAAATCCCTCTGGAATGCAAGGTGAGTAGTGCATATCATTTAATCTGGTCGGTCGTTCATACATCATTGCAGGAAGTGGATCAATATCAGACCGCAATACTCGTAACAGAGGAATATCTCTTACAAGCCATTTGTTTTGACTTCACGGTTGAAAGTCCTCATGCGGAGCTTGTGGACCTTTTTGTTGCAAGCCCTGATGATCGTGTGGTACAAGATTATGCGTGGACGTTTGCGCATGATTCGTGAGTTTTCGTCGTTCACCGTAAATTCATTTGCCTCATAATGTTTCAGTTTTCGTACGCCGTTATGTATATTATACCCACCACGAGTCATTGCCGCGGCATGCTTTGTCCTTGCACAATATATGGCCGAAGGACCAAACTCACTACCACTCGATGCGCGAATATCGTTTTCCGCCCCCTCTGCCTCACTGCCAACCCCGCCTTCTCACAAAGCACCGTCACCAGATGCGTCAAGGCTAGCTATCGAGTTCTTTACATTGTCGGAAAAGGACGTGCAAAGCGTAGCAGGTACATATTTTATCCTTGCACCAACACAGACTTAACACTGCGATAGATGCGCTCACCCTATTGCTCGAGTTTTACTCGGCGCAAGACCTCTCAATGCATCCTTATTTACATGATATCGCAACGGTAGGCCCCTAGCTATTGCTTCATCTTTAATTGCCAACTCTATGTAGGTCCTGCCCCCTAAGACAAGGACCTCGAGGGATCCAATTTATAAATCTTTTAAACAGTTTGTACCTGATGTGGTAGTGTCTGCTCGGATAATAAACTAGTCGAGTAAGTAACAGTAGCAATAGTAGTAATAGTAATGTCGAACTAGCTTCGTAAATACTTCCGAGGACCAGGTGAGGACTGATCATACGTGAAGAATCAAATACCAAACACATCACATATTGTCTTCTCATTCGCCATCTGGTGCTAGCCATTCTCCTCCATCAAAAGGCGGATGCTGAGTTGCGTTTTCTGCGGGATGCGGTTCTGGTTCGTCAACAGGTTCCATAACGTGGTTGCTGTCGACCATGTCGTTCATCCATCTTTGTACGGACTCTAGATATGCTCTTGACCTGTCAACCGGAACCGTTGGGCCTTCGTCGATATCAGATACTCCAGGTGAAACAGCTCTGAAAACACCAGCAGAAGAATTCGCCTCTTTACAGCTCAACATCAGTCGCCATTGTATATACTATTTTTTTTAATACTCACCGACACTTTTGCCATCCCAATTTGATTCCGATATCGCTGGTTCAGGAATTTCAGCCCTTCTACGAGCAACGATTTGAATAGGCGGTAGATGGACTGGTTCAGGGACCTACGTGGAGAAATTAATCCGGATGGCTGTGATCATGATCAAGGAGAGCTAGAGCTATGGCCGCTTCTGGGAACTGCGCCATCGCGTCGTACACCGTGCAGGGTGTTTGCGAATTCGGAGGCTCTTCACACACCTTAGGAAAGCGAAGCGTTGTGGCTATTCGCATGGCGGAAGCGATCCAGAAGGTTAAACATTCTGTTATCGTAGGGCTGTAGGCATTGAATTCGTACACCCCGGAAATGAAGGCAGCGGTCCAGCCTAAGCGAAAGGGACCATTAGTCTCTTTAAAGAAGATACGTAGATCATCTATTGACCTTTCGAGAACATGCCAAACGTCCAATGGTTGTACGACGTTAATACAAACCACGGGGTGTTCCTTCTCACACAGAGATCCCACAACTGAGGACGAGAGTTCTTCAAAGCTCCATATCTTTACCAAAAATAAACTTACTTTCGCCCATATTCTATGTGTGCTATTTAAGGGTGTAGGGAACTGCAGCGAGCATACGTTAGTCAACTCATATCCTCGGATATGGGTTACTCACAGCATTTCCTGGCTCTCTGAAGGGCGAAAACTAAAACACAATCAAATTTTGAGTGGATATGAACGATCGGAGCACCTACTGAGCGACATTTCGCAAATTCTTTGATGTCCTGCATCGACAGAATCCACGGTGGCTGAAAGGCAACTATCACGGAAGAGTACTGGACAGATTTTCGAGCATCTTCGGTCATTCTTTCCATTATATGATTAGGTAACGACCACAAGTAATATCGGAATATTGCTTGATCGAGATCTCCTTCTTCAGCTAAAGAGAAACTCCAGATATGTGTATTTGGTTGAATGAGGTGGATGATTCGTTGAACGGTCATGAGAGCAAGATTATCGATCCATGGAGCAAGCCTTGAAGCCGAATAAGAATCAGCGCGTGTCTGCCAGTGGTGTCATTGCGGGAATCACCTTACCGACTCAGATCTGACGGCCTTCGTTCTTCTATGTACATGATGTCGAAATCTGTGCCGGGACAAGGAATCGAAAGCGTCTCTCCGGTGGCTTCATCTCTGTTATTCACTCCCAGTGAATAGCTTGGTAGATACATGTCAATCCCTACAAACATCGGAGAAGTCAGGTTAGTACTAATTGCTAAGATCAATTCACTGGGACGAACAAGCTATGATAATCTCTTCTAGCCTAAAATTTTCGAGAGTATAAATATTCTCCAAGCGTCTCCAAGCTTCTGGCCGTACTTTGAGGGTGTTCAAGTGACTCTTGTGGCCGTCAGGAGGTATGGCAGGAGCGAATCTGTCATTCGTCATTTTGGGTAATGCTGCCTCTCGAACATAGCTTTTGAGATTGTCAGTGCCTTGGACCATGGTGAAAGATAGAGGTGATATAGCGCCACGCTACCATTTGGACCAATATAAGTATTCCGTCGTAAAAATACAAGGGTCAGTGCAGAGTGCTGATCCATTATACCCAAAATAGGAATTCAGTTACCAAATGAAAGCGTGTCTTACAAACACTTCCTAACTCACCAGTACGAACGAAGTACAAAGCAAGCATAATACAAGCACATACTGATTTAGATATAGAGTACACCTAGAGTAACGTCCAGGTATTAAGATATTTACTTTACTTTAAATTACAGAAATGAGTTCAGTCATCGATGACCAAACGTACCTAAATAGAGGGCAGGAAAATCAGAATAAATCAATGGATGGCAAACATACTACGCACCGTCTCTAGCCCTGCAATTTGCACATTTCATGGAGCTGAAACGAATAGGATTTTGGACAGGTTGAGCCATCATTCGAATGCAGTTAGGGGATTTGCAATCTATAAGCAGCGAGTGAGAAATAATTCGAGCATTGAACCGAACACGAAAATACAAGGATGTGTGTGGCGGACGCTGAAGACACAGTTCTCTCGTAGACAATCTTGTTTATAGGTGGCCATTGCGTGAAAGTGGCGGCATTCGGTGTAAAACCGACCATCGACAATCTATTGAGAGCGCCATGAGAAGAACCGACACAGTGTGAATTAATGGGATCCCGCACATTATGGCACATTTAGGGAAGAGAAGGTATTAAACAAGATCTGAAGAAGGCTATATATGGTGAAAGTGAAGTTGGCTGGCCCCTGGCTCTGCGACCTTTATGTAGTATGACCTTCTACTACGCAAGCGGGGACTGTATGATCCTCGTTGTTCTTGGGCTCTGCATAAAGGCGAGGCTGTCGCAATCTGCCGTTTTGAAACGATTTAATGAATGAAATTTGATCAAGGAAGCGCCCATTTGACGGCAGAGGCTTTGTGGGCTTTGAGAAGCTTTGAGACCGGTCTTTGTGTTAGCCAGAAGGTCATTGCAAGAGCATATTGTAGCAGACACCACGACAGTGAATAGCTCCACTGCATGAATGTCTCTGAGCTTGTAAAGTTAAAAAGTGAGGCTCTTCCGGAGCATTAACATTATAAAATGTCATGTTCACCACGAGGTGTTTACAGATTCGAGTGAATCAAGAAAATAGTGGGGCAGAAGACTGACAGAAAGTGCGCCTGACCAGCTTGGAAGAGGAGATGTCAATCGGTGTTAAAGAATGAACGACAAAGCGCGTCGACAAACGGGGATGACGTATAAGCGACACACTACCGATGAACACGACGTACAGCGCAGGGGAAAGTCATTGAATATCCAGACGCTAGGCCCGTGTTCACGAAAGGTGTCGGTCACGAGAGAGGACTATTGAAACGTCTCATAATAATAGGACTAGTGAAACGAACTGCTTATGCTCCCCGTCTTCTAATCTTTGTAACCAGTTGTACATTTTTACGGACCTACAGGTGCATTGAGATGATAGTCGGAGTAGAGGAGATTGGCGACTCACTTCATGTGCGAAAAGCCGTCTCCAACGCTCGCTTTCCAATCTCCTTCGCTTTGGACCTTTCTTTTCGTGCCTCTCCGCCAATTTGAGCTGTTTCCGGACCTTGTTACGCGCCAAGATCATGTCCAGTCTCCGGAACGCATCAGCAAGGTCGCCATCTACAACGTGTGAGCTACGACCTGGTCTCTCAGTCTCAGATATATGGTGTTAAATCTCAGAATAAAAATGAATCTGACCACTGTAAGGATCGTTTACGAGGCCCGCTTCCGCAATGCTCATTCTTGTAACATGAGAGTTTTGGGCCCATATTTCCGCAGGTGTGCTGAAAACACGAGAGGAAACAACATGAGAAAGTTTATCATGCACATTCATCATCGAATTTTCGATGGGCTTCCAGGTTTCTGCATCTCGGGAACGGGATCGTGAGTTCAATGTTGGAGTAGCAGGAGCAGTATAGAGGCGACTCAGTGCCTCGCTCGCTCGCTTTGGAATTGGAGACGGAGCAAGCCTCGAAGAGAATATACGAAAGAAGGACATGAGTAAGTTCCACGTGCCTGAGTATCAATGCACAATGATGAGTAGTGTACCTACCGGCGCTTAACTTATTTATCTGATATCAACCGTGATGTTGAGTGAAGTTTTGCTTGAAGAATTTGAAGTAAAGCTCTTCATTCGCTGGCTGTGATATTCCTGATCTTCGTGCTAGGTTCTCGAATCCATTTATCCAACAGAACTATCAAGTTCGTATCAGGGTGCCTTTGCAAGTTTGCATCTTTTCTGAGGCTCATGCAAAGAATCTTCCGAAAGGGACATCCAGATAGACGTAGAAGCTGACGAAGTTGAGGAGGGCCTGGCGTCCCGTAAGATTTATTTCTCAAAAGACGGTGACTGCTCTCATGATCAGACTACAGTAAAATTGACTCTCGATGTTCATTACACTGATCATTATCCAGATGCTTTACCGGAATTGTCTCTGGTTCCCCTTGAAGGAGACGTAGAACAAGGGGAATTGGACGACCTCCTGGAAGGGCTGATAAAAGTCGTGAGTCCCTTTTCACCTGTACTTTCCTTAGAACTCATTGTACACAGGGAGAGGAAAACCTGGGAATGGCAATGACATTTACTTTGGTATCACATCTCAGAGAACAACTGACCTCGCTTGTCCAATCGCGAGACGCCCGTCAAAAGTTTGAAGAAAACGAAAAAGAGCGATTGGCTTTAGAGGTATTGTTTCTCTTGAATCGATCAACTTCGGGCCTTCATGACGGATCGTATGGCGTCAATGTAGGAGGAAGAACGTCGAACTCGTGGAACACCTGTGTCAGTGGAGTCCTTCAAGGCATGGAAAGCCAAATTCGACAAAAAACAGGCCGACAGAAAATCCAAGGAGGAGGAAGAGCGATTAAAAGGTCTCACAGCGAAAGAACGCGAGGAGTACAAACGAATGAATACCCGGCTATCTGGTGAGCTTCATACGATCTCTCTTTGTAACTGGGTCACTAGAGGTAGTCAGGTCGACAACTTTTCGAGCGCAACAGGAATTTGGATGAAGAGACTTTGTTGGAGGAAGGCACCGTATCAGTCGACATAAGTCAGTACGAACGTACTAGAGAAGAGGAAGAAGAGGAAGAGGAACATATTACATTTAGTGACAGCGACTAAACACCAAACGTGTAAAATCAGTAAGTCTTCTTGTACAGTTGTACAGGAAGAGCGCGGCTGATTGTAGTGTTCCCTGAAGTTTTGTATTGTTCGGTGGAAGCTTGTCTTATCTCAGTGTTAGATATACGTTTGTTGCGGTCATTATTTCCGAAGCTCGTGCGCATAGCTTTATTATGAAGAGGCTCCAGCTTCGACCGGTAGGGGGCGTGTCATAACCTTCCCCCGACGTTGCTTCGAGGGTTGCAACGGGAAATACCTCGATCTCCGTTCGAAAACCTTATCTATCCGAACTGCTGTAAGTCTTGTCCCCTCAACATTTCCGGCTATTTAAATCTGTCGAGTCTGCAAACGGACCTGTGACCTTGTAAACATTGCTCTTCCATGTTTTTCTGACAGTACGTTTTTATTCGACAAACATTTGTGGTCGACAAGTTCGCCTTGAAGTTTATGTCATTGTTGTGTCGAAGTAAAAGGAAAATTCGTATACACTGTACAGACCAGAGAATTAGGGGCATGTAATCGACCCGACGCCCGACCGTGTTTATTTGTACAAAGAGGAAGAAGCCTGTTTCAAGCCACCATAGCTTAAATTATTTGCTCAGGATCAACAGCTCAATGTCTTTCTCAAGAGGCGCTCCTTACAAGAAATATCAGTGCCGTGTAAGATGTATCACTTACTCATCGGAAGAGGCTAACGCCTCTGCTCCGGCAGTACTTCGATGAAACAGGCCGTCCTCTGACTCCTTGCAAGCAAGGTGATCGATGCCGGTGCGTTCATAGCGCAAAATCACCTTCGTAGCTTCTAATTATCTCCTGTATTCTTTCTGTGGAAAAGCTTCGTGCATCCAGAAGACCCTCAATGGCCTGGAGTTAAATGCTACCCCTACGTTCATAAAAACTCAAACTCGCAACCAAGTTGGGCTGAGCACGATCGCCAGTCGTCTCGTCGTTTTTCCTCTCCTCCTGGCAGCCGCGGAGGACCTTTGGTTCCCCAAGGTGATCTTTTTCGTCGCTGCAAAGTGGAAGAAGAAGACATATCGCTCAGCCACGTCGCTACCGAATTCAATGGCAAGCACGATATGGCATCCAACCGTCATCGGGTCGCGTCGTCCCATAAAGATGGTCAACCCTTCGAAATTTCCGAAGGAGGGAAAAGTACAGAGCAGATTCACAGTCGAGGCCCGTCTACTACAATCAATGGAAACACCTTGAACAAAGTCCGTTCGTCAAATAATCAGTATGCATATACCACTGATTGAATCTTATTCCATCTACAGGATAACCACCATAATAACAGTGCATCTATACTCGCTTCAGATTTTAAAAGACCTCAGACTATTACTACTCTTCCCACATTTCCTGCGGTCTCCGAAGAGGAAGCGAAAGGACGTTCTGAACGATTTGTTTCAATGTTCAGGGACGTCGCAATGTACGTTGGTACTGTAACCGAAACCCTGTTGATCCCAATGTTGAACTTTCATTGCAGGGTCTCGAGCCAGATCATACAAGATACAGTTCTTCTCGACCAAGAAGAACGCAAATTGCAAACTTTCAATGAAATATCAAGTACGCTTGCTAAGATTTCTGCCTCCTCGGCAGCATCAGTCGCAGGCCCTATCGCCGATATACTCCTAGCTCATGCACAAAGCAAGGAGCGGCTGGACGAGAACTTTCGCCTCCTTGGAGCAGCATGGGAGAAAGTATTCAATAGTCTTATGGTCGAGTTCAGCACGGGCTTGGAGAATAGGCTTCAAGCAGCTCTAGCTCTCGTCAAGAACGAGGCAGAAATAGTCATGAACGGCATCAGAGTCGAATCGAATTCACTCAAAAGGCGGAGTGATCGAGCATCGATGTCTCCAGAGCCTGATCGCCATAGAAGGAGGTCAAGGGACCACAGAACAAATGAAGAGCATATTGGGTCCTATGGGCGTGGCCGCTCCTCTACGCGAGACCGTAAGCGGCGAAAACTGGCACCCTCGAGTCGTTCTTGTTCTCCGGATTCTGGTCTGGATTCCAAAGGCGAGGTTCGTTCCAGCAGAAACTCGATTGTTAAAGTTTCTCTGGACGACATTCTCAATCAAATGAAGATGAAAATCGATCAACAGACTAATTCCTTGCAACAATTGTCTAAGGAAAACGAGGAGGTGCCGTGCAATCATATCATTTTCATTCATCTCCGCGCTGAAAGACGGTGTAGCTCAAAAGCAAGTTGCAATCTCCGCCGCAAGGTCCGAAGTCGCAACGTACGGAATCCGGAAGCGGGCCCGCAACGAGCTCAGCAAGTGGAAAAAAGAATTTTTCTCATGCGTAGTGAGTCATGTCCTTTCATCTTACGAAGTCTTTTTAAATGGATATCTACGTGCAGCGAGAGCGAGACCCGTCATCCTTCTGGTTATCATCACAGTTCTCGAAGTGGCTACAGGGGTTAATAACGTGAATCCTTTACTCAGTTACATACGTTTGTGCTTCTCGATTTTTCTTTTCATACATACTTATTTTCTGCACGTTATAATACAGAGTATTCACTGCCGAGCTTCGAATACTTGACTCTGTACGATCTGCCATCAAGATCACTTATTCTTAACCAATTTGGGACACCATATGTACTGTATAGTGTTTAAAGAATTCCACTAATGTATCAACAAAGATTTGACCAAAAACTGGAGGGCAATGAATGATCATGGTTTATTCTTCTTCGACTTTGATCGGGTTTTAACAGGTGTAGGTGCAGGCGTTACAGGTTCGACAACATCGTTATCGTAGACGAATTTCTTTACTACGATATTCTCAGGTACGATGTCCTTCAATGGAGACTGTGCATTGGGCAAATTACCGAGGGTATCCAGCGGCCGAGCCTGGGTTGTAAAGATGATGAGTTAAAGCCAGACAAAAAAGGCATGACAAGATACCTTGGCTATAGGAGCTAGACATCCTTTCTGGATACTTTCTTGTGTGATTCGTGCGTGTGTAGTTCGCGGTTTGATTTCATCCAGATAAATCTCTTGGTACAATCCCCGATCCCACTTGACCCGTTTCTTCTCATATTCTTCTTCTGAAATTTCTTCATCGAGTCTAAGACGTTTGGGTTGAACGGGTGTCTGATAATCTTCTTCATCCCCAGGACCCCAAGTATGCTTACGATCGCTGGGACTACTAGCCCACCCGTTCTCGCAGTCCTCGTTCTCATCAGTCCCCACTTCCGTCGAATTATCGCGCTTGGCTCTTCTGTCCGCTCGTGCATTCCTCTCCAGCGTTTTAGACTCCTTCTCTTTCTGCGAAGTACTCTTTACGTTCATCCCGGGACTTTCCGGACGATCACCCTCTCTGCGGACAACCTCGGTTTTCAGCAAGACAGTGACATACTCCTTGTTTTTCGTAGTATTTGAGTCTGTGAGAGTGCGCAATGCCAGTGCAGTCATACCTGAGAAGGGGCCTGTGTCCGTGAAAGTAGGGATCTTTCGGCGAGCGGACGGAGGACGTGAAGAACTGACGGGTTTCGTTGCAATAGCGGCATTATTACTACTTCTCGTCGTCCGACGGACTGTTCCTACAGGTGACGATAATTGTGGTTCTGCAGGATCAGAGCTATCTGGGATGTTATCCGAGGAAGGGGCTATTTCATCTTGGACATGAGGGGGGAGGTCCATTGACTGAGTGGTAACAGTCGAAGGAGGAGGAGAAGACGATGTCGTTTTTTCTTCATCGACTGCTTGAGGCACAGAAGGCATCACGATGAAGCGATCGGGCAGAATACCATCACTGTCGCTCACCAGACGTAGCGTAGTAGCGGGACGAAGAGTATTCGTATTATCATGAGTAGCCGTTGATTCCGCCGACTTCATTCCTTCAGTCCGAGACGAGGCTGCATTCGGGCGATCAGGTAGTGTACCATCACTCTCGCTAACCATACGTAACTTCGTGACACCAGACTTCTTCGCCGGACTCGGAGACGGAGCTGCAAGCCGCCTCGAAAGCAGAACGACCGGAGTAGGCTTCGTCGGCGAAGATGCTTCTGGACCCCTTTTGCGCTTCAAACTTAACGGTGTACTAGGAACGGGAACCCGCTGTTTAGTTGGAGAAGATGTTGGAACATGAGAAGGAGTATGGGATCTACTGAGAGTTGTTGAAGCTGGTTTAGGCTAGAATGAATCAAGCTTGTATCAATGAATTTTCTGTTTCAGAGTAACCGTAGTACCTTATTTGAGGAAGGTTGCAGCTTGTGCGAATCCACCATCCTCATTGTTGTAGTCTTTTCGTGACTCTTCAAAGTGGATGTAACAGGTGGCCTAGCATATGGTTTCAAGCCAATCCGAGGGATTTTACTAGTTGGTTGCCTTAAATGCGACCTCTCCACTTGAGCTGGTCCAATACGAGCAGCAGGTCTCTGAGATTTCTCGTCTAAGTTGGTGCTCTGGCCTTCCTCGGGTATGGTAGGATAAAGAGACAGATTCGCTTCGGAGGGTAATGGTACTCTCTCTGCTGAGTTGGAGCGCGAGAATGGAGAGGCCCTGCTCGAAACCTTCCCCTGGCTTTGAGCTGTAGCGGGTTCCACAGATTCGCTGCGTTTCTTCAAGTTCAGGCGCATTCGTTCAACGGGATTTGGTTCAACAGACCGACTCCGCGTAGGGCTACCTAGTGGATGTTTGGTGGGACTACTAATTGGATTGGCGTCATGAAGGAGGACGCGCCTCACTGGACTATCGGTGGAAGGGATATTGAACACGGGTCTACTAGAAGTGGTGGTACGACCATTAGCCATCAACCGAGCAGCCTTCTGAACAGACACCTGTCCATTAGCGACCGCAGTGTCGATAGGTATGCGTCTAGCAGGAGTTCGATTTGGATTATCCAAGTCGGCCGGTTGTAACTGAAATTTCTTGGGGGAGGCTTTTCGAACAGGGCTTGTAAATCTTATAGGAGGCGTTGGGCGAGCAGGAATCAAAATTTGTTCAGAAGGTGGTTGAGTAGAAGTAGGTTCTGTTTCCGTAGGTTCTCCTAGGGGTGATATAGCAGGAGGAAATAATGATTTTAAGATAGTGGAAGAACTCGGAGACAACGAGCCTAACTCGCGCATGTTCTTCAAAGCTGATGTCCGTATGGGCGAGTGAGACCTGGGTTTCTCATTGAATAGCAATGGTTCTGGCATTTCAACTTTGTTAGGCAGGAGTATAATGGTTTTCCGACGTGGAGATGTGATTTCGATTTCTGAATCGTCGCTCTTCGTTTCATCGGATGGACCACGGTCGACCGTATCGGAGGCATCGAATTCGAAGGTTTCAGGTCGTATAGGTGAAGAATAACGTGCAGTACTGCGGCGGGGACGGGCAGAGCGTCGAAGAGGTTTATGGGATGATCCGTCAAATTGATCCTGAGTATCGGTTGAAGTCGATTCAGGCTTGATATTTTCGACCTCATTTACGGATAAAACTAATGCGTCCGCCACAGATTGTTCATCTACAGTATCGGTAGGTGCTGAATCGGTATCATGAAATAGTAGCATGTCCGGCTGAGCTATTGCTGTTATATCATTGGCCGAGGCTTGGTGGAGGATGTCATTCAGAAGACGCAATCTGGTTGGGGTTTCTAGGGTGTTTGAGAGGAAGGTAGATGTTTCGAAGGAAATTAAGGTTCCGGAAACGTCTCCTGTGGGCTCTGGTACGGGTAATGGGGTAAAGATAGAAGGAGGTGAAGCAGGCGTACTCGAATCGGATGTATCTTCACTTGTAGAGAACAACGGAAAAGGTAGGGATAAAGTAGGAAGACTTAGATGATTAAAGATTTCGGGTGACTGAGGCGGGGGAGAGGGATTATCATGAGCTCGCATGATCCGAGATGCTAGAACCGAAGACGGTTCTTGATGCATGTCAGTTGAAGGGTGATTCATGAATTATTGACGCTCACCGTTTTGGACGATAGCTTCGTTTTCTGGCGTCAAGGGACGCGATAGACCAAAGCATTCTTCGTCCTGGTTAACGATTGCCTCCAGAACACCTCCATTTGGATCCATATAATCAAGCTCTGGACCTTTGATTAGCCTGGGCGAGCGTCGAGAAGGAGATTGAGGAGATGGAGACATGTAGTCATTACTTTCACTGGCACCGATTGGCTTTTCTGAGGGATCCACAGGTCCAGAGAAAATTCTAGCTGGGACATTATTATCAGTTGTAGAAAGCTGCAGGAACCCGGAGGAGCTAGTATCACCGTCGCTCATGACCAGATAAGAAGCAAGAGGCAAGGCGAAAGCATTTAGAATGTAGTGGCTTGATGAACGGCTCGCAAAGTTCAACTTGGAATTGAATTGCCACATGTGAAGTTCACGTGACAATTTCGCACTGGAGGCTTAGCCAGACTGGGACTATCTTAGTCTCAGTACTACTGTACCAGGCCAGTGTTCAAGAATTGTCAAGCGGCCAAAGAATCGGCCAATCTGTCGATCTCCCCATTTCTTTCAACGGCGGGGGCTACTGATACTGGACTCCTGAAATTAGTACTCATATTTTAACCGGAAGGAATTGAGTCTTGCAGAATGAACCCAGTATGCCTATCGTCTTGTCACCCTGTGTTCTTCTCTTCGATTCTCAGCTGAATTTCTGCAGGCTGCCCCGCGTGCACCTTCTCCTTTGCGTCAGTTCGAGACTCGTCGCGGCGAATCTACACCAGGAATTGACTCCGATCCTCATTTTAACAACTCCGATTCTGAGGACGGCAGCGACGATGATAGAGAACGTGATTCTGCTGCTTCTGTAACTCAATTTGCAGCCAACTTCGCAAACAAATTTGGCACCTTTGTCGGCGGAATGACCAGTCCAAGTCCTAGCCCTAGCCCTGGTCCAGTGATGATGTCGTCTTCAGAAATCGAAAGGGAAGCTCACCGAGAACGTGAAAGGGGAAGAAGAGAGGCCGAGAGGATCTTGCAGGCCGAAAATCAGAGGACCTCGCTTGAGAACCGTGTTCTGGCAATGTTAGATTCAACAAGGGCCTTGCCTCCGCCACCTTCCAGATCCCAAACCATGCCCAACCCAGAGTCCAGCCAGCCCTCCTCTCCTTCGAGTAACGTTTCTTGGTGGTCAGCAGCCAAAAATAGACTGACCCCAACAAAGGATAAAGATCTGACGCCTGCACAACAAGTTATCATCGATGTAAAGCGGAGCGAAAAGGATAGAGAGAGAGCAGAAAGAGAATTCCAGAAGGAAGTAAAAAGGCTCAGTAAGGGCAAAGAAAAAGAATGGCCTGCTGTTGCAGAGACCAAATATTCTGATCCGGCCTTTTTCAATCTCAATGTTCCTCAAACACCTACGCCTCAACATCGAAGAACGGGATCTCCTACTTCTCCTTCCCCGAACCCAAACTCTAGTCCTGGGCGTGTCCTTGGCTCTCCTTCTGCCACAGGATCACCTGCACGTTCGTTCACCGCCCCAAATCTGACACCCTCCCCTAACCGATCTACTACTAGCACCGGCGCAGGTGCTTCTTCCGGACGAGCTGAGCAACCTCCGCTCTATGCTCAGTTCAATCCCCAGGGTGGTCTAGATGTCCATCTTACGTTGATAACTATCGCGAAAAGGCAAGTTCCATTCCTTCTCTTCGTGTAATGAAAAAATTCTCATGCGTTCATGTGTACATCAGATTTGAAAAGCTGGAGAAATGGACCGTGGGTCATGTCAGAGCTTTGGAAGAACGCATGGGAGATGTTGAGAGGTGGCTAGTTGATAAGGAGGAGCGTGAGCAACGAACGACCGGTAAGGACAATGAGGCTGAGGTTACCGACAGTTCGTCAAAAAAAGAAGGTCCAAATCAAGACCAGGATGAAGATATCAGAAATGAAGTTCGAAATCTTCGAGAAGAAGTTCTTGAGTTGCAGGGACGTATTGGCGAACTCGGACGCGAAATGGCAGAGTCGAGCCGCGAGAGGGCTTTCGAGAAAGTGATGCCGGAAAAGCTATCATCGTCCAGACAGTCGCAATCTGCGCAAATCAGAGAAGGGTCACCCCCACCCACATCTTCTTCATTTGCTCCTGTTGAGTCTGTGTCTCCTGGGGCGAGTGATTGGCCTAACCTTCAATCTCATAAGCGAGTGCCCTCTGTACGGGAAAGCACGTCTCCGCCTCTCCTACGATCCCTTTCCCGACAAACAACTGGCAGTCGACTGCCCTATCCGACCGGGGACTATGCTCCCATCCCTTTGGACGCAGGCGCTGTAATGTCGGGAACCTTCTCTCCTCCTGTATCTCCACCGGGGTCACTCAATTCTCGTACGCCGACGGGGAAAATCACGTCTGCCATACCAGGTGTATCCGCCAATAACCATACCCCGAGCGGCATTGGATTAGGTTTAGCTATCGCAGCGCCAAGTGGTGCTCCAGGTATCAGTTCATCAGCTTCAACGTATTCTACATCATATTCCAACGCCTCTTTCTCGTCTGTATCTTCTATATCACCTTCGACTTCGCCTAGTCCTTCGCCCCGCCCCCGAGGTCCGCAGCAGAGTGCAAATGCAAATGCCTCCCCGTCCAACGCTTCGAAGGGCAGAGTCCTTCCTATACCCCCTTCTTCTGTCAAAGATCAACAGGCCATGAGCACGTCGCCTTCCGGAGGTAGGAAGCGATATACGGTCGCGCTAGGCACACCTATCACTCGTGCATCTGCTATGATGGCCGGCGACAATGGCTCGGATTCGTCTTATGTGAATGGTCATAC
Source organism: Lentinula lateritia (assembly GCA_028011325.1). Lineage (NCBI taxonomy): Eukaryota > Fungi > Basidiomycota > Agaricomycetes > Agaricales > Omphalotaceae > Lentinula > Lentinula lateritia. The sequence goes on along the minus strand of JANVFT010000029.1, from coordinate 170,758 downwards.
CGGTAACGAAGATCATAGCAGGTTACCAAGAAAAGGGTCCAACTCGTCCATCGGAAGAGCATTCTTTTCCTCGTCCCCTGTCTCTGTAGGTCGAGGGGAAGATGGTGGTAGAGGAGAGGATTTCTTTGGAGACGAAACTATCGGAAAATCATCTTCCAAATCAGGACTAGCAGCCGCTCTGAAGGGTGGAGAAAAACAGAACAACACTCAGGAGTCCGATTCGTTCACGCCGACTCATAGTCGACTTCGCGCACAGTCCGCGTATGGATTATCTTCGATTGTCCAACAGTCCCCGTCTCAAGGTCGTGATTCTGCGTCCTTATTATCAACAAATTCAAACGGGGGAGGTATAGCGCCTCTCAAGCCCCGTGTTCGATCTCAGTCGACTTCTCCACACCCTAACACCAGTTCAGTCTCTCCACCGTCAAATTCCAAATTCGTGGATCCTTTGGTTACCAGGAAGCAGGAAGCAGGAACGAAGCATGGGAAACTTGCAATGCCTCGTCCTCTTTCAGGTAAGATTCCGATAGGGCAATTGGTCAAATTCTTCGATGGAGATGCAAAGAGGTGAAATTATGACAGTGCTTGATCTTCTGTTCCTCTATATCCATTTAGTGCAATTGATATACATATCCTGCCCCTTCAACTTGAAAGTTCCTTCATCTTGCATTTTAACTCCTTTCCTTGTTTTCTTGATGCATGTACATTTAATACTGATTTATTCTGATACGCAAATACTACTAACGCAGAATTTCATGATATTTCTTGCTACCTAACCCCTTACTATCCTTACTACTCTTACTAGGGTTACCAGCTTACCAACACTTACTATGACACTTTTCAATATTCATATGATAACCGAGGAGCTTTTGACATTCCCAAGACCGTTGCTTGAAAACGAGGGGATTTCGTTTTGTGAATTTTACCCTCTAGAGAAGTGCTGCCACTAAGTATGCGCAACATGTAAACAAGTACATTTGAAAAGTAACTGGATAGTTCTAACTGGGTTTTCTGTAATTAACAGTTGTGGACGCTTGGTTGACCGGGAGAACCAATACTTCCGCGATATTGACGTGTGGGGGACGAGCGGCTGCCCATACGATCTCCTCTGCGATATCAGTGGCAGTTACTAAACACAAGTGATGAGTGCCTGTCGGTGGAAAGTTACTCGATGGTGAGCTCACAAGGTTCTAGTCCGTCATAAACCTTTTTGGCCGCGCCAGCATCCCCACGGAAGCGAACGATTGAGAATTCGGTCTCGACCATTCCTGCACAGTAAGATTAATTTTCGTAAGAATGCACAAACCATTTTTCTCGCACCAGGTTGGATTTCGGTCACCCGAATGGGTGTATTGACTAGCTCCCGCATCATGGAAGCTGTGAAGGCATGAACCGCGTGCTTGGTCGCAGTGTAAATGCTTCCCCCTGCGTATGCTTCCCTTCCAGCAATGGACCCAAGGTTGATGACGTGTCCAGATTGCTTAGCTTTGAAGTCTTTTGCGAAATGGAAGTCAATCATCAATCAAGTTGTTGAGAATTGAGAGCATGGTACCTTTGAGTAGCAATTGAGTGACGGATATAAGTCCGAGAACATTTGTGGCGAACATTGCCTCTATATCTTCATCCTTAATGTTACCCACTTGATCAACACCGAGAACGAAGCCAGCATTGTTGACTGTGAGGAATACGGGTCAAAATTTCAAGATTCGTTCCGATATCATGAAGGTGTAATCACCAAGAATATCAACATTTCGAAGATCCTGGGGTACCTTATCCCAAAATGAAGCAACTTGAGCCTTATCCGACACATCAAGTTGGACGGCCGCAAATCTTCCTCCTTCCTTTAAACCAGAAGCCTCAAAAGCGGCGGCGCACGCGTCGGCTACGGTTTTGACTGCATCTGCACGACGAGCCACAAGGATAACATTCGAGCCACCCTGGTAATGTAAAGAGAATATTCATATCTCAGAGATACAGTAATCATATACCTTGGCAAATAGTAGAGCAGTGGCCTGTATTCGGTGTGAGATGAAGGGTAATCTTTTCGGATTGATTGCTTACTGCCCCAATACCTGCAGAAGCTCCGGTTACGAGCACCGTTTTTCCAAGGATACGGGAAGCATTGAATATGGACATTGTGGGATGAGAAAAGAAGCGAAAACTTGTTTTATCCGGTCTTCATTAGTGGTCGGCTTTGACGGCCCGCTGCAAAGACATCCTGCAAAGTAGCACGCCATCATCGATCATCCCCTGCCTTCCTCCCTGTTAGGCAGATCCTGGGCAAATCAGACGTACTTAGAGGCCCTGCGCTGCGCGACGTGCGGGAGTACGGGGCTCCGAAGATCACGTTATTTCTCCACGTGGTCTTGTCGCGTCGCGCTTTATCAGTTTACCACCATTCATGGATGTTAAATGGAGAAATCTTCTTTCTTGGCTTCACGACCATGGCATGGACACGAGTGACAACTCCTTGCTCGTTGAACGTAGGCTAACATATCCAGGTAGAATTGATTTCTTGCTACTTGGCGGTCGTCTGATTTTCAGGCAGGAACAGAACACTATGGTTTATATGCTAAAAAGGCACTTTCCCCGAAGACGACGTTGTTTACTATCCCGAGAACAGCTCTGTTGAATCGCAAGACTCTTTCGTCCTACTACGGCATTGCTGCCAAATCGCTATCAGCAATGCAAATGATATCTTTACATCTACTATTACATCGTCCTCTTCCGGACAGGGAATCTCTGGATCCTCTTTTCGGACCCTACATCTCGACTCTACCTCAGAACTTTGACTATCATCCGTTGTCGTGGACAACCAAGCGCAACATCGGACCATCCCTTGATATCCTTCCTCCTGATGCCTTTTGGGCTCTTCAAGATCTTTCTTCCAAGTTTCGAAATGATCTGGCGGCCGTATCATCATTCGTGGTTGGTGCATCACCCGCTAAAAGACTGACGCAAATTTGAAGCTTTGCGCTAGCATGATCACGCACATATTTTGGAGGCAGCTTCGAAAGCCCCTAGTGAGTTTATGGAGGATAACGAGTCGCTAGTCCATGATTATCTGTGGGCTTGGTTGAATGGTTCGCAGACTTAGATTTGCGCGAATAGCTATGAACTGATGTTCCCACCCGTGCAGTGAATACGCGATGTATATTTCACCAGATCAAAAACTCCCCTTCAGATCCTGACAACATAACTCTCTGTCCGATCTTAGACTTCGCAAACCATTCGTCTCACTTACCTGGCATGAATCCTCCATCTCCGGGCAACGGAAACCTGCGCTCGAACTTGTATCGCGATTTCTCCCTTCTTTCTCCTTCTGATTCCTCCGTTGATGCAGATAGCGAACTGCATCTGCAATACGGAGCGCACTGCAACCGTGTGCTGTTCATTGAATACGGATTTGTGCTGTCAGCAGATTCAATTCCTGAAGATCAACGCACATTGGAGGTCAATGTCGACGACATCGTGGAGGCTCTTGTCGTTGAGAAAGGCGAAACAGGCGTGTGGATCAAGAGCGTCTTAGTTTCGGACAGTTACTGGAGGTACATTCTTGTATCTTCATTGATTATTTTCAAAGAGTAATATTTATTCAACAGGGATTGGACAATGCATTATGCGTCCGGATCTGCATTCCCTTCGTATCGACTGGTCATTGCTCTGCGCTTGATATCTATTTTCCCTTCGGGGCCACTACCTTCATCTTCAGAGGCGATGCTCCGCCCTTGGAAAAATGTCGTACTGGGGCACTGCGACAAGCTTTCATCGAATCTTGAAGAAGCATGGTGTAACATTCTTAGGAATGTCTGCACCACGGTGATCGAACGTGCATCTACGGCGCTCGTGACTCCCGAGGTCCAAGTTCATGATTGTATTGTTGCACTCTGGACAGAAGAAAGATTTGTTGCTGAACGTCTATCAGACCTGATAGAAAATGGAGAAATCTTTTAACCTTGTCTCAACTACCTGTTTTATGGAGTTTCGCAGGGCGTTGGTTAACAAAAAATTCGTTGATCTATAAGTATGTATATAGTGGTCGGAACTTTGAAGTGAGAGCAGTGAGAGCATGTCGGTAACTAGTGTCAGTAACTCCCGACGGAGCGCTCGTGGATTGATCGGTGTTGCTGTGTAACAGTGCCGGCCGCATCGTCTAAAACATCTTTTTATATACCTTCAATTGCAACTGCTTTCGACCTCAACCTTTTTCACTTGGATTCTCTTTTTGATTTCTTTCGCCGTCTTGACAAGTCAAACATGTTCATTGAGGCCTTATTAGGGACCAGGGCCCAGAGGCTCTTCATGGCGACTCGTACGTTTCTCTCAGACTTGATTTGCCACATAACATTGAACAATTGCTATAGTATTGATTCGTCAGTACAAAATCAAAGCTTTTTGATACTAGTTTAGACTAAAAGGAATCTACAGAGGCTATCGTGGTGCTTGTCATGGTTGGAATAACGTTCAGAATGGTACGATCATAATCACAACTTTTGCTTCAAATCAATACTGAACATAGTCGATAGGTGGATGAACATGTATCATTCTCTACTTCTGGATACAAAGTAGGCTATCTGGATCCTCTTACAGTGAACCGTGTGATGAACTCTGTCAGACATTACCTTGTTACCTGGCATTGTTTGCTCTGGCTGAGTGAGTGTAAAACAGTTACCATATGTCTGCTGACTTGAACCATCCCAGAGTATTTGAAATGTTCATGGCGGCCGATGCTTTAAGGCTCAGAAATATCATTCAGTTGGTCGGGATCTTATGTACGTTGGATTTACTCTGCCGAACAACTTGCCCTTACGTTTTGTTATCATCTAGTGTTCCACCTTGCTCTGATAGTATCCGCGGCTCTTCAAGTTCACCAAACTCGAGATGCCCTAATAAATGGGTCCGTGGACTGCTCTGACCCAGATGCTACTAACTACCTCATTGTGTGTCCCTCCTGCTGGTCGTTTATTGAATGTCTCATCAGTAATGTACACCAGAATTGCGATGTTCCCGGCTCACTATGGAGGAAGATAGAACCTTTCCTGATCGTCACACCCTGTATAATCGCGGCCTCGTGGCTGATTATGATGTTCTGGATCAAGCAGCTCTATGGCGAATTTGGGTCAGTAGTTGCTGGTCCAATCCTTTCAAATTTGTAACGGGAGCCATTACCTCAGATGGGCCATCTTTCATATTGTGGGCGCGAACCCTAAAACCAAGAGTGCGTATGTCTCAATTTGCCGTTCGCACGCAGCTGATTGCAATGTACCCTCTCAGCCATGTACCAATATTATCAAGTCGAAATTTGTCTCTTGAAATTCGACTTTTTCTTCTTCACCGGTGTGACAATGCAGGTGAGTAAGCACCGTTTATGCAATTTGAACACATGTTGACTTGCAACGCAGCTTCTTATCGTCGTGCTTTCCAAAAATAGTGCGGAGTTTGGGTAAGTCTCTGGGGCTGCGAAAACTTGGATATCTTTGGGTTTATTTTTTTCAACCAGGATTACCATCGCCGCTATCCCTATTGTTTTGGGGCTCCTCATGGGCGCTGCTTTGGCTGTCCAAAGAGAAATTAAGTGGTAAGACTTTCTATTAACTTTTCTGAATTGAACTGAGCATCTGTGACATTAGGCTAATGACTATATCGCTGGTGGTGCGTCGAAAAAAAATTTTGAGCATGATAACATTTCAATTTCGGAGTTTACAATAGATGATGTTGGCAGCTGAGACGTACTGTAAGTTATTTGGAATTCGACCATTCCTCCGGACACTGACCTCAATTTTTCTTTTTTACAGTCAGTAAGCAAATCATATCATTATTCTCAAAAACCTGTCTCAACAGGCACAGTATATAAGCTGGTCCGTTTCTACGAACCCTCATCAACTTCACAATACAACACGACGCGAGCTACACTGACAGTCTTCAGTAAGCCTCCCTTCACTCCCCGCAATAAACATCTCATTGTTTCTCAGCAATTGTTGCATTCCTGCTTCTCTTCGGTGAGACGACTCTCATCGTGATCTATTCTGTCCGTCATCAACTTTGCGTTTGCTTTCCAGGAACCTTCGTCGTTGGTCTGAGATGTTTCAGTGACTTCGACCGAGGCTTGCTCCCATCCAAAGTCCATGGTCAGTCCTACAAACCTGTTTCAACAAAGGTGGATCTATTTAATAACGGTAATAACTTTTCTAGACGTAAATAAACGCCCTAAATACTCATTCTCGGGCAATTCTTCAGGAAATATGAGTCAACGACAGTCTTCCTACAATGGAGGCTCGGTGCTTGCCCCTCGAATATCTATCGAGTAATCTATGTAGTTCTTGACGCTTATGTGGGGTTCCGACATTTTTCTTCGACGGCAACAGGTTTACTATTCCATTCGTTCCCTTCGCCCATCGGGATTTTACTATTCACCTATTTATGTCCATCTGAATTCATCTACTGAACGGTTCTGTATACCTAATATCATTTCCGTACACTTGTATATCTGACCGCAAGTGACCGAATGTCTTTTTCCACTGGGCACATTTTTCGATGCGATGAGAAGAGAATAAAGTATATAGATGTTCATCGGCCATTCAACGAGATTTTTGATACATTGAATATAGAATGCTCATGGCAAATGCTCTGTATATCCCGCATGAATGAGCCTCTCGGATGCAGCCCATACCTCAAGAGGGATCTCCTGCGAGATTTGGAAGCCCTTGGCGGGATAATCCCGGATGCGTACCAAATCGCCAACCATAACATTGATCACCAACTCACGAGGGTTTTCCTTGTCTGGATACTGATCCCACTCCAGCTCTGGACTGGTCACACTGAACTTCACCTTTTCCTCTATCTCCGCGCCAGGCCACTGCTTGAGGAATGTCGCATATGTCCGTCTCTCCATATATGGCTTCTGCACGAGAATGAAAGACTTGATGTCCTCCAACAGTCCCTGCTTCTCTAACAACATATATGTGAACCGGACATTCTCCCCAGTGTTTGTCGACCGGGGCTCTACCACAATCGCTTTATCCGGGACGCCCATGTCCCGTGCAATCGTTGCAAAAGCTTCTGCCTCTGAGACACCGTGATAACGGCCTGCAGTCAGGGATCCCACTCCTCCAGAGAAGATAAGAATCGGCGCAAGGCCAGAGAGGTAGAGATTCGCAGCCCGAACAGCGACGCGCGTGTCGAGACTACAGAGGCAGAAGATTGCAGATGCGGGGCTTGGCTGGTGGTGGAGGCGGTGGTAATTGTAGATCAAAGAGGCATCGGTGTCGATGGATGGCGCAAGTCCTGTCTGGCTCATATGGATGCTGATAGTTTGGAGGAAAATTGGGAATTTATTCGTTAAATGAACAGATATGTCGTAGCGCCCATATGACCATACGTATGACAACGACTCGGAGTGGTGCTGTCAAAACGTTCATCCTTCATGGCAAACCAGTATGTTGATACAGAGTCACAAGAATGGAAGCTTCCTTGGTGGTTGAAATTTTTGGATAAGGTCAGAAATTTCTCTTCGAACCCACTGAAGACAATGTACTAGAATCAGAAATTCCACAGACGAATACGACCGTAACTGCTCTAACAGCCGGTTTCATATTATATACCCAATCTTCTGGAGTAGCCTATTTTGCTTCGGGTGCAGCAGCTTGTATGATAGCGGTGAAAATTGTCAAGAAAATGATTCGCCAAGAAAGACCTGTAATGCAGAGGCCGGGGAAGAAACGGAAAAAGACTTATGGGTAAGAGCTGGAGCCTTCTCCGTTATCCATACATCCTTTCCTTGACATATAATGCCTTTAGAATGCCGAGTACCCACTCCACTACTATCACATATTATGCGACATACATCCTCCTCGCTAGTCTCTATCTTCCGATTCACCATACCCTTCCTCAACACTGGACAACACGAATCGTCCCGCCGCTAATCGTTTTGCCTTGGGCTGGTTTGATCGCTTTGTCTAGAATATGGCTCGGACACCACACCTTGGCTCAAGTATCAGTCGGCTGCTCGTTTGGCTTTGGATTTGCTTGGTTGTGGTTTTATTTGTGGACAGAAGCTCTGAACAAATACGGAATAGAAGCAGAACAGCTATGGCAAGCATATTATTTAGCTTATTGGAAGTAAGTATGTTATTTCGCTGGACAGCAGGCGTCTGTGATCGACCAATTGATATCATTACTGGTACAGTAAAGTTATGAGAGCTGTGAGCCAGGATCATCACGCCACACGCAGTGTCACATCACGCGTCACTGTACTCAATAATGGACCACGATGACCCCATTTCCACCTTCTTTCCTGCCGAAGAATCTGTCGACTTATACGCTGTACTTTCCGTCTCCAAAGTTTCCAAACTCGATGAAATCAAAAAGTCATATCGCCGTCTCGCTCTGAAATACCACCCTGATAAACACGCGACTGCCAGCGAATCCGCGAAAAGTGAAGCTTCGCTCAAGTTTCAACAAGTTGGATTCGCATACGCTGTGCTGAGTGATGAGAAGCGCAGGAGACGGTGGGACCTCACGGGGAAGACGGATGAGTGCTTTGATCTCGCTCCAGGAGAGGATGGTTGGGAGGCTTATTTTGAGCAAATGTTTGATCGCGTCACGAGAGGTAAATTAGACGAGATGAAGAAGGAATATCAGTGTATGTATGATAATTGCTTGTAGTGATGCATTTATTTGATTTGCGATAATCCAGGCTCCTCCGAAGAAGTCGCAGACCTCAAAGCTGCCTATACCGAAACCGAGGGGTCTATAGGCGACATTATGACTTTCATTCCGCACTCTGCTCACGAGGATGAAGCCCGGTTTATTATCATATTATCCAACCTCATATCCAAGGGCGAGCTTACTTCTCTTCCGAAGTGGGAGTCCAGCATCAAGGACGAGAAGGCTAAACTAGTACGACAGAAACAGAGTGAAAAGGAAGCGAAAGAGGCAGAAAAGCTAGCGAAGGAGCTTGGCGTTTGGGACGAATTCTATGGAAGTGGTAAAACGGGGAAACGGAAGGGTAAAGGTAAAGGGAAGGATGATCAGGAAGAGGAGGGGGAGGAAGATGTGTCTGCACTGCAAGCTCTCATACTAAAGAAGAAGCAGAAGAACACCGATAGCTTCTTCGATAGTCTAGCAGCTAAATACGCGGAACCCGCTGTGAAGACAAAGGGCAAGGGGAAAAAGAGAGCGAAACCTGTGGAAGATGAGGAACTGGAGGAATCCCCGAAGAAACGTTCAAAGAAAGCTGCGCCACCGCCTCCGGATATCGATGATGCCGAGTTTGAGAAGTTGCAGCAGAAGCTCTTTGGTGACAAGGCGAAGGATTCCTCACAGTCGGGAGGGAAGAAGGGGAAAGGAAGAAAGGCCAAGTAGTGCTTTGCGAATAAATTCTTTTCTCTTGTCACTTTGTATGTATGTTTTGATTATTTTGTATGTATCATTGTATGTACATATATCCTGTTCCAATGATCCAGATATTTTGAAAAACAATATGCGTTGATATGTGATATGACATCAGGTATAATGAAAGATTCCAATTATGAAATCCTAAAGGTATCTTACAGAGTCTATTCCTAAACTTCGACGGGCATGAATAATTGCAACGAGCTCTTTGATGCTCTCTTCTAAAATCACGACGTTGTCCAGCAACCTCGAAAGCGTCACCGTTGTGGTTTTCTTCTCGCTCTCTTCCTCGTCAGAATCATCTTGAGTCGTGTGAGCTGGTGTCCTTTCGCTCCAGCCAGCACCAAACACATCCTCCTCGTCCGGATTCCATTTGCGTGGCGTTTTGACGGGCGTCCATGGACTGGAAGCCGGAACAGGTGCCACGAAAGGCTCGACTACGATTGCTCCAGTCTTCTGGTAATGAGGCGCAAATGGACTCTCAGAGAAAGTTTTATTAGTGTCCTTCTTCTTTGGCGGTGTGGAAGGTAGCGGTGCCATTGTAGACTTGGACTTGTTCCTCTTTGGTGTGAAGAGAGACACGAGACTCGAAGAGGTTGATTGCCTTGGCTTTGGTTTAGAATGCTGAACTACATCGGAAAGCGGAGGGAGTCTGGGAGTATTTTCATTAATCTCAATGGCAAGTGTTAGCGCATCCGATAGATTCTCAGAGAACAAAAGTCCCTGGCGACGCTCAAGCAGGAATTGGTCAAAATTGTTCACACTACGACGATAACGTTCCAGCTGAGCGACGAGACCATGGAATATAGCATGCACGACAGGACGCGATTTCTCGTCCATGCTAGACGCCGGCAGAAAGCTATCGTTGTTGGCGAGTTTTTCCTCAATACGATAATCGATGGAACGGTCGTCACCATCACTATTGGCGTCAAGTCCTGCGTCAATGTCATCATTGTTGCTCGGAGTAGAGTCGTTCGAAGCGAATGTCAGCCACCCAGCGAGGGAACGGTCAGGATGAATAGCCAAGGTGGACAATACGCCGGTTAGAGCGATATTGTGTTCGGGAGTGTTGGAGAAGAATCGGCGAAGAGATTCGAGGATAGTAGATATGATGGGGTCGTTCACGTTTATACGGTGTTTGTCCTTTTGTCGTGCCTCTGTGTCCAATCCGTCAATGTCATCCAGTTGATACGCAGGCTGATCTTGGATGGAGAAGAGAGCGTCCCGCAGATAGTTATCATATCCAGTGCTGAATGGATCAGAGTTATGTGAAGGATCCACCCTTGAAACGAGCGCAAGATAAAGATCCATCTCCCGTTCGTGAGTAGAAAATGTTGTATCGGGCTGATGGAACAAGGGTACGCTAGATATAGGACTCTTTTCCTCTTCCCGGATACCAGGGTACATAAAGGTTTCTTCTTCGTCCTCATTCTCGTCTTTTCCAGATTTGCTCGATATCAATATAGGGTGTGGGAATGCGGTGGCTAAAGGGTCTGCAACCACTATGAGGAGTTTGTCAGTACAAAGATGGGGGTGCTGTAGAAGCATGGCTTGCAACAATTGTAAAGCAGCTGTTGATGTAGGTTGAGACGCAGATCGTAAATTAGAAAGTATCAGATCCTTCAACGTGAATCGAGCCATAGCAGTGAAGTATTCCGATTGTTTCCGAGTCTCGGGGGCTTCTATCTCTAGGAGAGCCATCGCACTACTCTTCCGGCGTCTACTTTTGGTCTCCTTGTCGGCAATAGCAGAGCTAGACTGAGGAGGAGGATTGTTTAACATCATGAGAGATTGAGGGCGAGGACGTGGTCTAACTTCCTCGTTATCCTCACTAATGAGGAAGTCGACCAAAAGATCTGCTAACTGGCCGTCCTGTAGAGTGCGGATCATGATATCGATGTACGACATGACCGCAACGGCACTACCATCGGCCTCTGAGCATTCAAGGATAGTTGGATATAGAACATTTTCCAAAAATATCCGGCGAACTGCATCCAGGATGGAGTTCACGATTGCGGTACCAACAAGAGAAGACGCGTCCACATCCTCCTGGATTATATTTCGTCGTAAAACATCCTGTATGAATTCGAGCATTTTCAAGAAATGGTCCAGCCTGGATTTGAAATCGGGACTGTTGGCATCTTCAACTCCCATTGCCCATGATTTTGTCCGGAAAACTTCCAGCACTTCCTTCTCGTCCTCTGTTTCGAGCCACATGCTTCCTATGACCATTCCAGTCTCTTGTGAGCGGTCTGCGTTGGTAGGCGGTCTGAATTCGAGTTTGGAGGGCAACATGGAATACACTGCGCCTAGACCAGCGCCCAAAACTTCGGAGAAATCACCATCGAGGATGTATTCCGCTAATGCGAGTGCTGCATCTGTTATAGGATCTACGGTGGCTTCTGATGAGGTTTCTTCTCCAGTGAGACGGTGAACAGGCTCTCCGGGAGACATGGCAACGTCCATCAGTAAAAGTAAACCAGCGCGAGCGAACTCGCCGATCTGGCCTTCGCGATGACCGAATCGCAGTAAGTAATTGAATAATAAGAATTCATATTCCGGTTTTTTGGTCGTCACCGAATACACTGGCATAGATGTTACTGTGGCTTGCGAGGGCGTAGGGGAAGATGGTCGATGAGGAGGTTCGGCCACGGCATTCGCAATGCTTTCCTCTTCCTCATCTTCTTCTTCCTCTTCCTCTTCCTCTTCCTCTAGAGAGAATAGAGGTTCTGATCTGTACCAGTGCTTGTCATGAAAGAAAATCATAAGAAGTTCACGGAATGTGCGTATGCGGCTGCACAGAATGCACAGGAGATTAACCACTATGATAGGGCTCAGAAGATAGAAATTGGGTGCAATAAGAAGATGCCAACGTACGATCTTCCTCGAATTCTGAAGGTTGGGTTTGAACAGCGTTGCCAGCTGCACCCAAAACTTTCTTATGTCGACCATCAAGCTGCTCATGTAGATCGTCTCCCGCACAGTTACGGAGTAGACGAAGGACTGCTTTATGAACGGCAGAGTGGACAAGGAATTGCTCGTCCAGTAGAACGACCATATTTTGGACCGCACGAAGAACCTCAGCTTGAATGCCGAAGGGCCTGTCTGCTTCGCTCAAACGAACGAGTGTGCCGAGGACATCTGGAACGTTGATTCTCAATCACAAGGCGATACCAAATTTTCAAGACTTACCGTTCTTTAGGAGATATTCAAGACATCCACCAGTTGTACTGCGAGATCACTAATTCAGCACAGTCCGTCGCGGGAAAGTAACGCGTACCCCTCGTCGATCCGTGTAGACTCTGTAACGAGGCTGTTGACCATAGTTTGCAAATGTGCTGGAACATCTGTAGATTTGATTCCCCTTGCTAGCTGACGTTCATCTGGATGCTGAAGAGTGTTCTGAAGTATGAGATACGGTTGAGAGGTTGGAGAATGAAATTAACAAGATAAACAACCTTGACGAAATTCCAAGATTTGGTGAATTCTTGAGTATAGTCTGGGACTTCCTTTGGTGCAGGTTGAGTACCAGGTCTTAGGAATTTCTGGAAGTAATCCATCGCGTTCAAGAATCAAATTAATCCGGTAGCTACTGGCTACGATGTGGAATTTCAGCGCCAATGCTGAGCACGTGCGGGTGTTTCCAGCGCTAATACTGTACTACTACTACAACTCTCTGCAGCTGTCGTAATAGTATAGGCTCAGTGCCTTCCTTCTTTGCTATGATGTACATTTCAGCCCAAGATCCACACATGCGAGGTAATATGGTACATCACTCTGAGCGCTGTTCCTATGTTTAGAAAACATTTAGTCGAACTATCACAGTGCTCATTCGAATCCGGTGACAGATGACTTCCGTGGCGTGCTCCCGTAGCTTGTAGCAATATCCACCAAATACTTAATTAACAAGCTTTGACAGTTGTTGAAGCGCGCTATATCCGTTTGAAATCGTCACTCTCTTTCAGCTACTCTTTTCTACTTTGCAGGCCAAGCTGGTTTCCCTTGTCGAAATGCAAGGAACTTTTCCTCCCCATCTTTCTTTGAATTCGGAGTCCTTATCGACGAATTCCGACTTTCTTTCACAAGTTAAGCTCGTCTTTCAACCTAAAGATAATTACTTATTGCATCCACAGAATATCACACCTATAATAAGTACACCATTGTCTTCTTTGACTCCGACAACACCTCGACTGCCCATGACTTCAGCTCATATACGGCGAAAAACTTACGCTGGGGATCTTGCGGTAGCGACTCGGGGTGTAATACATGAGTATGAAGAACGAATTGCTTTGCTAGAGGCTCAGAACTCCAGAATTTCTGTTGAACTGAATGCTACCCAAGATGCGCTGGTCGATGAACGCGAGGATAGACGGATTGAGCGCCAGTCTCTAACGATACCTGAAACGTCAAGCTTTCCTGCTCAAACAGGGCCTGACAGGCATATCAGCGAGCGATCTGAGCTTCTTTACGAGCGCAAGCTTCGTATGGAGATCTTAGACACTCTGAAGAAAATTCGCGCTCAAAATACGACGCTGACTCAATCCCTTAGAGAAGCTGAACAAAATTACAACTCTCTTGACAGCGTCCTGAAAGCTGAACATATAGAGAAGGAGGAGCTCCGCGACGAGATCAAAGAATTATCTCAGAGAAACTTCACGTTGTACCAACATAACAAGCTTCTTGTAAACCGAGACACCGTTTTGCAAGAAGAGATTTCGTCTCTCATGACGAAATCTCAAGCAGATGACTGGATGCGCGGCGTTTTGGAGGAAGAGCTTCGGAAACAACGATCAAAACAAAGCTCTCCCGATGACAACTCTCATGATCTCTCTACTAGTCCCCATGTCCGCCAAATCAGCGTCCCCGCTATCACTTTGGAGCACCAGGGTCCCTTACGAGCGCAGCTTGTAGCTGCTCAGGATAAACTATTTATCGCACAACGATGCCTCGAAGTTTCTGAGAAACAATGCGAGGAGTTGGAGAAGAGAATCTCGAGCCTTCAGCGTAATATAACCCAGTGCCTAGACTCTTCTGCTCAAGCCTTGGAACTGGAGCGAGAACTGCGAGCCGAGGTTGAAGAATATTCTCGCAGTCTGGCAGAGGAAAATTCTCGTCTCCAAGATAAAATTCGGGATCTGCAAAAAGCAGAGCGACAGAACGACACAGCAGTTCCAGAAATCGATCCTGCTCTCAATGACGTCTCCGACGCTCTCAAGGATACGACGAAGAGGCAGGAATCTTTGACGCATGCAGCTGTGCTATTTGAGCCTCATATACCTCATCATGATTTATGTGGAGACGTACAGAACATCAGTGTAGACGTAAGGAATATTACTTTGTCACCAGTCGTCGACGGCCGTTTAGATGGATCTGAAGCGGGCGATGAAAATGGTCTCAAAGCGCAGCATCGAGAATTAATATTCAACCAACAATTTTGCGTATCCTCTAAGAAGGTGAGAACGTGCTGTTATCACCCGTTTTGCATTATTGACCGAGCTCTTCAGAAAACATTACAAAGAAGATCTCCAGCGGTATTTTCGCGCTCTGCCTTATTTTCTCCAGCACCAACAGTTACTGGTGATCTGCCTGGCATGTCCTCATCGGTCATGGGTGACACCTCTCCTCTCGCATTGCCGCGGCGAATCGTGACACAGGTGAATAACGACTATAACATCAGAACCTCATCTGCCACCGCACCCACACGTTATTCCCGACCCCCACTCTCGGGCACTTCCAATCCTTTAGCTGCAGAAGCTCATATTCCTACTAAGCGTGATTCTGTTGTTCTCAAACCTTTGCAGTTGGTTTCTTCTGTCGAAGTGACATCCAAGCGCCTGACCTTACATGCTCCTTCTCGGCCGATGTCTGTCGTTGAGCCCTCGCCAATATTTCCTCCTGCACCCCCGTCTACGCCCAAGAAGGATCAGACCACTCAAAATAAACTAAATTATTGGTTTCGAAACGGTTCTACAGCTTCCGCAGATTATCCGTGCACTCCTGATTCTTCTTCTTCTACCCTCGTTGCATCTTCTCCAGCATCAGCAAACGTCGACAAGGGGAAGTCCAGCCTGATAGCTACTATTTCGAAAAAGCCTTCGATCGATTCCAAGCTCAAAGCGACAACTACTCTCTTCGTGAGTTCTTTCTGTCAGATTCGACTCGAATTTTTGGCCGACAGCGGTTGCAGCTTGACATGCACGGGGAGCGTGAAAAATACCAACTAACAGACTCCGTCGTAACAAGTATTACACATATTCAAGTTCTCCCTTCTTCTATCCACATGCGAAGAGCATCCAAAGTGCTAGTGAGTCACAATTCATCATTCGGAAATTCGGTGGCTTGATATTCAAACGCTCTCAGGCTAGCATCGCCAAGAGGACTGGAATTGGCGGTCTTGAAGACTGGTTTGTTGTATGATACGTGTACTATTTAATGATGTGTACTCTTCGGCCTCATTGTGCGGAGGAGCCATCGGTTTTTGTGAGTCTCGCATCTCAATAATCGTTATCTGCTTTCCCCGGTGGTTTGGCACTTTTTTTGCACTGGTGGCTAAGATCAAGAGAAGAGTGTGCAGGTAACTTGGCTGTTGATTTTTTTCTGATCTTAGCAACGGAAAGCCACTGGGCGCGGTACATAGAGGGAAGTGTTTAGTTGGTCTCTTGAAATTGCCCCAAAGTATTATATATATTACGCCGTGCACTGCTCTCAGTAGTGCTCAAAGTTAGGTCTGGGATTTGATATTTGATCTTCCGTAAGTGTACGTATATCTGCAGTTCGCAAAGCTGTAAAGTCGCTTCGGATGACCGCCCTGAAGCTCAACAGAGAAACATTCAAAATATTAATTTACAGGTGTTCACAGTCACTCTACATTCGAAACTGCATAGAAATTATTCTCTATTATTTTTCCTGGCCCTCCCCCATTAAGAATATTGTCTTTCACTGCAAGAGACGATTTCGGAATGGCGACACACTCCCTTCGAGGGCCTATGTACAACTGCCCTTGGATGATTTCTTTTACACATGTTTGTTCGAAATATATATATTTTGGGCTGCACGTCGAGGAAGCGCTTATTCAGCGCTTCAATCCTGCTTCACTTGCACACAGCCACACACTCACCTTCTTCGATAAACCACCGGGTTGATGATGTCGTCGAACGGAACGGAAACGGCTGTCGTTGCTATTCCTCCTAAGAAAACTAAAATCAAGAAACTGAGGCCAGCCCGAAAGCAAGTAAAGCCCGGCGATGTTGAAAAGAAGGAGACTCCTCAAACAGGAAAGGAATACAGTCAGTTTGTTGCTCTTCTCTTTGAAACAGTTCAACGATTTGACATATTTATTCCTAGACATTTGGTACAACAAATGGGCTGGTGGTGACAGAGAAGATAGCTACTCAAAGTGAGCTTTACTTGGCCCGGCACAAACAGTACCTTACCGTATTTCACTTCAAGCAAAACCAAGTCTCAAACGCGCTGTAATATCAAGCTGGACTCTGGCCTAACTCGCGCCAACACAACTGGGATGAAATACTGCTGTTTATTTTTTTCCCGCGGATGCTGTCCTTATGGCTGGGAATGCGAATACCTGCACACACTTCCGGATCCATCCACTGCACTACCGGACAGTTCGAAAGATTGTTTTGCGAGAGACAAGTTCGCAGACTATCGTGATGATATGGGTGGTGTCGGGAGCTTCAACCGTCAAAACCGGACGTTATATGTTGGGAGAATTAAAGAGACCGGTACCGGACTGGAGACGGAGGAGGTGGTTAGAAGACATTTCAAAGAATTCGGTGAAATTGAGCATGGTACGCTTATTTATTTTGTTTCGAATACTCTCTCTTAAACTATTTTGTAGATGACTCGGAAACAGGATGGGCCGTCAAGGTGTTGCAATACCGCTCCGTTGCTTTCGTCACCTACAAATCTGAATTTCACGCTCAATTTGCTAAAGAAGCAATGGCGTGTCAATCCCTCGACAACGACGAAATACTCAACGTCCGATGGGCGACCGAGGATCCTAACCCAGTTTCCAAAGTGAACGAAAAGCGTCGTTTAGAGGACATGGGCCAGGCTGTAATTCGTGAGAAGATGGATCCCAGAGTGGTAGATGCCATGCGGACCATCAGGGCCTTGGAAGATGGTGATGTACTTGACGAAGATGGAAATCTTCTCGAAAATGGTCCAATGGATGCGGACGAGGAAGACGACGAAGGCTCTGATCGTGGAGCTAAGCGACGGAAACTTGATGTAGACGATCGAGTTTCGATTTCTCCACCTCCCCAACAAGAACCCCCAAAACTTACAGGTTTACTCAGTGCTGATACTATGGACAGCCTCAAGTACTTTTCAGAAATTCGAAAAAGAAATGGCATTCAACCTTCAACCGCAGTTCGAATAACAAAACCGTCTGCGGGGCTTGGTCTTGGGGACTATGGTAGCGATGACGAGGATTGAACACTTGTAAATAGAACATCAACACTTGTATGAAAAAACATATTTTTGGCGAAGTAATGTACATGTTCTTCTCAATTCCTCATTATCTTTGCACGTGGTTTTTGTACCAGTATTTCATACCAGTCTTCTCTTCGTAATGCTTCAATACCTGGGCTACCCCACTTGCTTGCAGATATCTATTTGCCATCAGCATCTACCGACCCTATCAGTACACAAGTCATTGAAGAAATATTTCAGGATGCCCACCACGAGCCAATATCTTAGAGCACTCCATCCTGCTGCTCTGTGAATCATCATCCAGTGCTGATCAACAAAATCTATGGTTCCAACAAGATAGTCTTGAATGAACCGTCTCCTGTTGACATCAAGGTTAGTAACTGGTCACTTCGTTCCTCATTTTCAAGACTCGATACCTGTTCATCATAATCCATCTTCCCCACAGCGCATGCATTACTTTCGATTCGTCACTTATATCTTCATTCTCAAAAATTTCGGCCTCCCGATCTAAAACGAGCCAAGATAGTACCCCAAACTCATCTAAGGGTAAAAGACCAAGAAGATCATACAGGTATGGTCCCCCGGAACGACAACTATATTGTATGACAATCTTGCCATCATCCGAGGTTGCGGGAAAATAGGGACGCTGAGCAGCGGGACCCAGAGGATCATTCGCTGGAGGTGGAGGTGGGTATCGTGAGTCTAATGATGACGGAAGCGCTTCTTCTGCAAATGTGACCGATCGACCCCGTAAAGGTGAAAAAGCAATTAAGGTCAAGGACAGAGATGAAAGGTCAAGGACTGGAGACATAGCCGGAGTAGGAGTATTGGAGACTGGGGTGGCTGGGGACATTCGAACATTGACTGCGGCATCGTCATCCGAGTCGAGCTCATTCTCCAACGTTAGACTAGTGATTGATTGATTTCCGGGAACTTCGTGTACTGTTGTGTCTACTCGTACAACTTCCCTTATCGATGCGTAAGGGAAGTACGGAGCGATAGGGCGTCCTGTAGGAGACGTTGAGGGGACTGGAAATGACAGTATTAAACGCCACTGCAAGGAGAATCCATCAGCTAATAACCAGGCTTCAACGTATAAAAGTAAAAACCTCATGTTCTTTTTCCTTGAGCCACAAGATTTCGATTCCGGAATGATACCACTGGATGTGACTATCAAGCATTTGCCTTGAATCAAGTCGGCCAAGGATATGACACAGAGGACAGCTCCAGGAATCAAGGGAAAAGCTCCATCTACTTTGATCAGATGTAGCACGAAGTAGGACTCGCAGAACAACTTCATCTGGAGGTGACCCGGCGTGACTGGTATGAAATGATTTTTTGAAAGCAGTACGAAGATTGCGCCGTAAGAAAGGAAGATTTCGCGGAGGAAGCTGGGGTAAGAACGGTTTGATTGCTTGAATAAGTGCACTCGATGGCACAGGCATAGACTCTATACCGATGTTGTCTCCAATCACATCTACGCCAGAGTCTCTACTGTCTTCCTCGGATTCGGATTCAGAACCGGGAACAGACTCTTCCTGATCATCATCGAGGTCTTCCCCAGTATTCCCCTCGTCGCTACTAATTGTGATATGGCCTGTTGGAAGAGGCACTGCAGGAGTCTTTCGAGCCAACAAGTTAGGTTGTATGATATCCTCATCTGAACTATTAACAGGCGAAGAGGGTGGATCTAGATCCATGCCGTCTGAATCAGAATCTGGGTTCCTGAGACGACCGTCCTTATCCATCCAAATTCCCCCAGGTTGTTGTGGTGCGCGCTTACGACTTGCTTTTCTATGGTGGGCTCCGGACTTGGCCGAGAGCGTTCGCCTGCGGACATTGTCAATTCTTATACCAACAGTGCCCCTCTTGGCCCTCTTAGTGAAACTAGAAATGTTCGGTTGCGAGGAAGCACGATCTCTTTGCCAATAGTTGCCTGAAGGGAGAGTTTTGGCTGGGAAAGGAATGTGAGGCGTCGGAAGATGAGTGAATCGTGGGTGGCGCCTTCGTGCGAAGTCATCTCCTATTGCACTCGATGGAGTCTTCTGGGAATATGACACAGGGAAGGTTTGCCTTCGGTTTGGTAAGAAAACTCGGTCTACGATAGATGTTAAGATACGGTTTGAAAAATAGTCTGTTCAAGACTCACCATTTGGGCTCCGCGGTTGCTCGAAGACATGTCGATGGCGATTCTGTTGAATTTGAAAGTCCTGCTTACGAGCTCCCGGTTGGCTGTGGGAAAAACGGTTTGACACTGTAGAAGAAGCAAACGGTCTATAAGGCCTCGAAGAGGTCGGATCCCTTGCATTCGTTGACATCGTTGGCTGGGAGTAATAAGAGAATCCAAAGTGCAATGGGGTGTATCAGTCGCGTACGTAGAAAATAGTGTTATGTATGTGCTTCTGCCTGAAAAACTTCAAGCTTCAATTTCATCACATCGACAAATTAAACGTCTGGATATTCGATGACTGGGAAACATTACCTGTATGTTTTATTTCAACCATGAATTCAAGTGAATACGGGTTGTATAGGTCCGAGGGCGATACTGAGTGATACTTCAGTAAATGACCAAGGAAAACCAGCCCTTACGTATCACGTTGCCTGACGCCTGCAGGACAAAAAATCTGCTTTGACCTCTTAGATTCATTTCAGTAAAGGGAACTTGGACTTCAACGTTTCAACCTCCAATATCTCTGGCTTAGTACAATCTGCACATCATCATCTCACTGAAGGTACAAAGCATCTACGATGTATTGTGTGGTCCGAAACAGGGTATTGATTAAAATAATGTATAATGTCCCGAGCGGTAAAAGTTACAAGGAGAACGCTGGTCCAAACGCAGCGATATGCAAGATCAGTATGTGAGTTACTTCATCAACGAACGCATATAAAATATTTTACGATAGATCATTAGATGGACTTGCAAATCGAGCAACTGAACGTGATTTCGTTCCGGAATAGTGCAGCTGTTATATAAGGGTTAGCCGGATGAGTCGCGTAGAGGACACATGCAACATACGGAGAATGACTAGTGCGAGCAAGAAAGCTACAATGACAACGTAGACAAACGTATATTTTGCGACCTACGGTAAATAGTTAGTCAGATACAAAGATAACTCTAGAGATACGTACAATCCAACGCCGTGTCCGCTTCTGTTTTGTGGAGTACAATGGGGCGCGTATCTGTTTAGAAGGGCGGAGCCACACTGTAGTTGTGTCAGTTTAACCATAAAATAGGAAAGGGACTACCCACAAAGCATGGTCGAGTGAATTTGGTTGACGAAGGGTATGAGGATGGGTGGAGTTAGCGCAATGAGCAAAATGTGACCCAGCAAGAAATCTGAGCTCCAGAGCGACATTTCCACAATCTTAACGATAAATTCTCTGGCAGGCTGGGAGATAGCTGAAGAACCAAGCCCTCTGCCATACCATTTACCAGTCCACCATGCGCGATTCGTCTCGTCATGTTTGTATTCACGAGTCAAGAAGACTGCAATGAGAATCTTCTGGATCGTTCTTTGAATAGCAACGATACAGATAACCCCAAGCACAGCATGGGAGGCATCCCAGAGCTCCAAAAACCACTTGAGAACTTATCAACAACTGGAAGCCTCGAGTGTAGAAATAAGACGTACGAAAAATTCAAAGAATGCTATGATTCCCAACAACGCCAAACAGTGAGCGATCGCAGCCATGACAGATGCAAACTTGGTCCATGAATCCATCATCGGCCCAAGCATCAAGGAGATGAAGAAAAGTGCCAACAACACGGCAGCGTTCCAGACGATGGGACCAAGGGCAATAACAGCAATACGGATTAACGGGCTGGGAGGTTGGTTACCATTGCTGTCGGGGAACGATTTCACAAACATATAAGCGACGATGAAGATGATCGAGACACAGATTGGCCAGATAATCTCTGAAAATATGACCGTCTTCCAGCCAGCACGAGGAACGTCGCCAGAAAGCTTTTCCGAAGGATGTCCCAATTTCTTCTTCTTGTATCCGGTGATCATGGTACGCGAAAGACGACAATATCCATACCAACTGCTAGCCTTTGTTCTCGAGTTTCCGCGAGACATCCAACGAAGGAACTCTCGGTAATCGATGATGAAGTCGACGAAAGAAAATTGGTGAGGATTGAACAAGAAAGGCGCAATACACAGGGAGAAAATGGAAATCCAGAAATAGATCAAATGCGGTATCCAGATAGTCATAGTAGCGTAGAGGAGCAGCAGCAAATTTCGCATTCCCATGTAAATGCTGGGGCCAGCAAACCGGGAATAGAGAATGCTGAAGTTTATGCGGGTTGTCGCAAACCCACGACCAGTAGCAATGTAACGGGCGCCACCAAACGTCAGGTTACTCAAGATCGCCTGTGAGTAAATTTGCGTCGAGAACACTTCGAAAATGGGTGACAGGGATAGGAAGTGCTTCCCCAAACGCAACATTGCCTTTCCAGTTCCACGTTCAACCAGTTCTAGAACGAAGGGTCAGTCACAAGTCAGTTATCCTGTACGGAAGATTCACCTTGCAGGAACAGAGGGAGGAATGCAATGAAAAACACCAAGAAAATGGATACGATACAACGCTTGATCCAGTCAAACACCGGCTGCAGATTGTAGCAACCAGGCTGACCACCAATAACATTACCTGATGTATCGACCTTGCAAATAAGAAGTTGCTTGTTAAGAGTTCCGAGATACACCACTAAATCAAGCAAATGAGCTGAGATCAACAAAGGAGAATCAGGACGTACACGTGAGCATGAAAATCTGAATTGAATAAATGACGAGGATGTTATTGATGTGGAAACCGGGGTGACCGTAGTAAAAAGTGAGGAATCGGTCGATAGGAAGCTGAGTCCCTAGATAATAGTACTCTCGACTCAACATCTGCTCACCCATACCAGTTCCAATCTTGGTCTGGAAGTTCAAGATGGTACCGAAACCAAGATCACGACCTTTACCACATTGGTAATACTCCGAATGTTTAATACGACCACCACGACCAAAAGCATTCATACCAGCGAAGATATCCTCATTTAAGTGTAATCCCTTCTGAGCTTTGGATACTCCTCCTCGAGTGTTCATGAATGTGGCGTTGAGGAAATCGGGATGTCCGTAATGAAGCTTTCCACCGATCCATGCTAATGCACGGGCTGTCATGGTACCGAATGTCTGTTCCTTGCCGGCAGCAATATCACCAAGCACACCGATGTTTTCTGAAAAGATGTATTCACGAGTACCGACGATGGCTACCGGAGCTTTCTTGAACTCTTTGTGTCCCCATTGCGCGTAAGGACTCTGGCTAGATACGGAATATTCTTCAAACTCGCCGAGGATGTTTCTGATCTTTAGACATTCCTCAAGGTAGTTATCTTGGTTAGCGTCGATGAGTTGCAGATACTCTCCTCGGTAGAAAATAATGGCGTGGTTTTGATTATCGGACTTTCCGTCACCAAGAATAGGATTTCCAGGCAATTCGACACGGAACTTCGGTTTCCTTTTGCCAGTTGCCTCGTCTAACTCCGAATGACCATCGATGAGAACCGAGAACAACCTCGCTTCACTGCCTTTGGGTCCAGGCTCCTCGTCAAGGTAGGCAATCTGTAAGTCGGGGTAGGCGCGTAATAAGAATTCAGCATTCTCCTGCTCCTCTTTATTGAATTTGGAGAAGCGCTGCATAGATATCGCAAATTTGAATTTACGCCTGGACATTCTCTCTAGTTCGCGTTCTAGTCGTTCAGTGTTACCGCCGAAGTTGTGTACTATGTCCGGATTCTCTACGCGATAGAGGAGCTTGATCGCTTTGGAGTAGTTCATCATTCCAGAGACAGTTCGGTAAAGAGTCTGAGCTCGTAACGAAGCCCAAATTCGAGTACGCAGTGTGTATTCTGGCGATGAGGTTTTGAAACCAATGCAGTAAAAGGGAAGATCATCGGCTTTGGAACCTTTCTCGTTGGGGCCTGGTATACTGCCCGTATCACCATCGATCTCCTCTGCCAAGATCTTGGTGTCCTTCACGAAATTATCCCATTCGACTGGGTGCAATTGTTTAAGATACTCCAGCATTGTGACGCGAGTGTTTTGATCCTCCTCGCGGATGATCTCTCGAAGGCTGAGGAGAATCTTTTCAGAGTAGTGAGGAACCAGAACGGTGAACGTGGGCATGGCATCGACAGGAAGCGGCTCAGGAATTGCGGTTGTAAGCGAGGAAGCAAAGAACGATATACGACGCTCAGCTTCGCCACCAGAGGGGAAGAATGTTGCATTGTTGCCAGTCTGATGAGTGAAGAATGGAGGAGCACGAAGTGTCCTACGTCCATCAGCGCCATCGACTTGATGATAAAGAAGGCGTTGTACGTGGTCGATAGACAGCAAGTGTTCTCTGTACATTGAGATGATCACTGCATTCCAGATTTGAGAGACTAAAACCTATATACCCAACAGTTAATATTGAGTATCAAATCTTGGGGTAACTGAACCCACCTTTGGCTTGTATTTTACCTCCATCTCCCCCGTTGCGAGCAATTTTGCATAAATTCGCTTTGGGAGTCTTGTAAAGATATCTTTCCAAGGAGTCCAAATACTCAGACCTAGGCTGAAGCTACGCCCGATACTGAACACCACAGACCAGATGATGTACCAGAGATACGTATCCAAAAAGAACAATATTAGATCCATCAAGTACATGATGGCCAGCGCAAACGGAACCTGGTTGGAACAAAGCGCGGTACCAAAGAGTCTATCGTTGCATCCCTGTACTTTGGTCCGTGCCATAACAGCGATAGGAGAGGAGAAGGAAGTGGTCAAGAAGAAATATGATTCAACGAATTTGCAGCTGAAAATCAAGATCCAGAGGATGATAGACGCAGTCCTAGCGGTACGTTCCAACGCGGGGTAAGAGGCGGTGAAAGTCTGTGAAGCCATATATTTTCTGGCCTTTCCCGCAACACGGTCACCAAACATGCGCCCTGAGGGAATTAGACCGAACGCAAGGGTGACGACCACCGATATGAAGAACTGCACAATTCCAAGTATAAGAGGTACTTGGTTGAGGTCCGTTCGACCGTCTACCGAAGCGATATAGAAAGTGGGTCCCGCTGTGAGTGCTAGGATGACCAACAGAATGATGAGCCGGGTGGTTAGGTGAGAAGCGTTGTTCCAAGTTGTGGGAATGTAGCTGAATTCAGCCAAAGTGGCGAGGATCATGATACCAGTAGAAACAGCACCTCCGAGAGCGACGGCGGACCATTGCATTTGCGGGGAGGGAGAAGTCGTGTTTTTTGGAGCATAAACTTTGGGCGAATTGAAAGCGGTGTAGAAATAGTACAAAGAGATATGGAGAATCCAAATTCGATTGAAGTTGACAACAAGGTGTAAGGTCGATCGCTTCTCAAAGTAAGTTTTAAAGAAGACCCGGTTCCAATCAACGCGACCAAGCTTCATGAAACGTTGAGCAGGAGCAAGATCAACAAGCCGGCTCTATCAGGTGAAACATATCGTTAGATATGTCTGTAATGAGAATTGATGCACGCACATTGTCATTCAGGACTATTTTGGACAATCCTTCAGGATACCAGAACAACTGGTTGATGTCATCATATCCTATAATCTGGTCATGATCCTTTTCCTTCCTCACAAATTTTCCATCCACGACCTCGTAGCCTTGATCTCGCATGAACCGATACAAAGGTTTGATCACAGTGTTTAAGTACAGACCCTCCTGCACAGGTTCGACCCTGTTCTGGCATTCAGGACTTCGGTAGTAGTCGTCTGCACATTTGAAGATAAAGCAAAGCGTTTCGGGTACAAAACGAACGTTCCCGCCTTCACCCCAGCAAAGTAGAAATAGCGCTATCTGTCGCAGCCGGTCATATTGGGACATGTTATTCATGGCATTTCGCCACCGGTTCAGAGCAGAATCAAGATGCTTGCTTTTTCCGCCTTGACCTTTGACAGATTTCAACCGCTGAAGACCAGGATTTTGCGACTGTCC
Source organism: Lentinula lateritia (assembly GCA_028011325.1). NCBI lineage: Eukaryota > Fungi > Basidiomycota > Agaricomycetes > Agaricales > Omphalotaceae > Lentinula > Lentinula lateritia. The sequence goes on along the minus strand of JANVFT010000029.1, from coordinate 144,913 downwards.
AACGGCGTCGTCAAGGTTGAGCTGAGCAGCAAAATACCATTTGCGATAGTTTGCGTGCTGGCCGCCGATGTAGTCAGCATGTAGCGTTAGCAAAGCTTGATTAGGTGTCATGCGGGAAGCCCGTGAATCGAGCAAGTGCATGAGAAAATCAAACTGCGGTGGAGAGCATGATTATCAAAACCGGAGCGAGAAGCGAAGTCGTAAAACGAACCATATTGCGCATAGAATCCCTCTGAAAACCAAACTTTTGGGTCAAATCGATGAACACGTCCTCGATTTCCTCTGTCGACATGGGTATTTGACGGTCTGCAGACCAGGCAGGATATGGCTCGCCGGAACCAAGACCAGGGTCGGCAAAGGGAGAAATACTGGGATAGCTGGCATGGGAATCAACGGATGCTGCATATTGCTGATTGTAATCCGAGCCAGCTAAAGTATAAAATAGAGGTGAGCCAGGTTGCGAGTGCCACACTGATGATACTGACAATTATTATTTTGGTCATAATAAGCAGGGGCACCAGCCAAACGAGTAGTGCTCGAGTTTTGAGAGCCATAAGGATCATTCGGTGAAGCCTCCGGTTCACCGTATCGAGGTTGGGAATAAGAAGCAGGGGGAAGGCCGTAAGGCTGCTGTTGTCTACCAGGGCCTGAAGGTGGATTGGCGAATGGGTTAGTCTGGCCATAGCCAGGGTTACTCATGGCAGAAAGGAGGAAAAGATGACGATGGCAGTGAGAAGAAGAACAAAAGAATGAATGAGTTTTTGCGTCGAGCGATACGTCAAAAGAGAAAGGATATGTGGGAGAACGGGCACCGTTGCGTAGCAGATGTCGCTACCAATTTGAGAAATGAGCACGTGTAATCATTGATTAGTAATCTAGATGATTGAAATTACACGCGGTGCCGGCTTACTTCAATGAGCTTACCTGCTTTTGCTGGATCCTCAAACGATTGTGCCCTGTATCCAAACACAGACCTTACAGAAGATGCGATACACCACTATGTCCCATCGCTGGCCTGCCTTTGTATCCGTCAACTCGCGTCTTATCCAGATCAGATCTCCGGAGTCGCGTTAAACTACGCGCCTCCTCAGGACAACACCGAATTTGATATTTTAAAGGCACTCATACCTTCCTATACTGAGGATTCATTCAACTTATCAGTGGTTGACCCATGTCTTTGGGTTGTTCTTGTCCAAATCTATGGCTTGTCGCTTCCCAAGATTTTCCACACATACCCTATTGCTCTCGCAGATACCCACCTTCCTCTTTTACAGAGTATATCCTCTACACCTACCTTCTCCCTTATCACAATTCTTGAACTACCCGGCTGCCCTCAGCTTACAGATGATACGTTGACAACTATCAAGTCGCTTCACGCGTTGGCCGCCTTCGACGCGTCGGAGACTATGATCTCATCTTGGGGATTGAAAAAGTTGATGATGCCTGCACTTATCATTAACGATGCGGAAGACACAAAATCATTGTCGAAATCAGGCCCGCTGGGTCTTCGTATCCTTCGTTTGCGAAATTGCAAAGCTATTGATCACACAATCTTCACATCCCTCCAAAAACTGCTGTTTCTTTCAGTGATTGGTACGTTCTCTTCAAATACTATATCATCCCTTCACCAATTTGTCTCAGATTTACGCGGAACCAGTTGTGATCCTTCGGCTATTCCTTCGCCTTACAGTCGATGGTCTTCCGCTGATCTTGAAGAATCAATGCGTCGGTCGCTATACCATCCTACTCCTCTCACCGAAAGCATATCCTCATTGCAGAAATTGACCACACTCGCCTCCGCCACGACTACTTTCCAAATTCACGTCGACTCCGTCAAGGGTCGCTCTGCACACCTGACAAAAGTCAACAGTTTTATGGGAAAGTGTCAGACATTTCCAGCTGCAGCCGCGGTAGAGAAGGATCTTGACCCATACAGAAAGCGACATCCTCCTCGTACCGCAACTGCAGTAGGAATTCAAGATGAAGCATTCACATTCACTTCAAGCGCCATAGTATCACACCCTCCCCAGCCCCCGGATGTGAATCAGTCCGGGAACGCCGAACAATTACCTGGCTATATGCACTCCGTAGCAGAACGAGAATCGCGCCAGTTGGCTAAAGTCCGAAAGATACGCAATTTTTATGCCTCTGCATCTGGTTTGTTTAGCCTCTCTGCTGTCACTAAGCAGAGATATTCTGCTGAAAAATACTATGCGGAGTATGCTATACGAGAACAACACCGAGAAAGGTTTTCTTTATCCTCAAGCTCGCGCCGTGCGATCTGGTCAGAGTTCGACAATTCCGACCGGTCTAAGAAAAAACGTAGACTGACAAATACAGAAACAACGACTACCCAGTCTCCCTCAGGGCCTTTCCTGTTAATGCTATACCGTACTCCCCCGCCATGGCATCACGCAGAACCTCTTGCTCCCGCTGCAATGCATCATCAGAAATCCAATCGACCTCCGACCTCCCGCCCTGCCGATGTCACGAATGCTGCCACTGTCAATAGATCGCGTGCCAAACTGCAGATGGTCGCAGACTTGCAAGTTAGTGTAGGTACTGCAGCACGCAATAGAAGACTTGGAGATCCAATGGCTAGCTTCGATGGCGTCAAATCCTCTTACGATAAAAGCATCAGACCCCGCAGCAAAGACGCCACGACAACAGTCCAGCCGATTCTTCAAGGGAAAAATCCTTTCAGACGTTCGAATACGGAAGCCACGGTCAAGTCAACTCTCTCCAGAGGTTGTTCTACGGAACCGGTGTTAGTGGACTCATCAAGCAAAGAAGGAAGGGAACGACCTCATACATTATCGATAGCCACGGCACAGTTTAGACAGAAGCCACCGACATACCCTAGACCGTTTCTGAAACCGATATCGAGCGTACGCGTTCCTGAACTTCCCCCGGAAGAGATGAGAAAGCTGAAAGAATCTATGGTGAAGCAACCGCCTCCTGCATCTATATCGAGGAAGTCTCTGCCAATCGGGAGAGATATTTGTCGACCGACAGCCGACGCTCCCAGCTCCCGCAAACGCAATCTAGATGGAAACTTGAAGATGACGCAGCTTCCAAAAGATGCGAAATCGTTCAGATCCGGAATGGGAACCAACGCAGAGCGCAAGATGGGATTTGATTGGAAATCCTGGGGAAGTACTTGAATAACATACTCTTACTGTATCGATTACTGCTGCTTTTATGTATGTTCTTATTCATATGTTGCTGTTGAATGTTGCTGTAATAATAATATAAATGTCGATCCGCTTTCAAAGCGCAATGCTTTCCTTTTCTGTTACAATTGCGTCACCAAAAAATTCTTCTCTTCATCTCACACCACTTTCAACTCGATATCCTACCGGGCAAACTCCGAGGAAATTGGATATTGAGGACCGATGCCTTCATGGCTTTCTAAAGAGTTAACAATGACACGTCTCGCTTCAAAGCGTCACTGTCTTCAAACTCGCAATGCCTTCCAGTCATTCAGCCTGGACAACAGGTTACTGCCAAGTTCAAGGTCGCAATCCATGTCATATTATCGCCAGTTGTCCGCTTGCTCCTCGCGAAAGTCACCAAATCATTCAGATATTTCAATGCCTTCACTGGTTTATCCTCATCGCCCGTTTACGTTTCATATAGCCACCAGCTGGGCAGGAAAACCATCCACGGGTGACGATAGAGTCACAGATGACCAGCCTTTCCCGCTTGAGAGTCCAATAGGGCGTTGGCGAGAAGTAATGCTTGACAGAGACATTGGTCTCAAGAAGAAACGTAGAGGCAAAGACTGGGTTCAGGATGCGGGAGAGGACTTTTTCTACGTACAAGAGGTGTGCAAGCTTCATTATATCTCGTGGTTATCAACTGATCTACCTTCCCAGATGCGAAATGGATCGGTAGGTATGCGTTCGCTTACGGCCGTTTCTGTCTGGTCGTATTCTATGTGTGCTCATGATTTGTCAGGGTGCAGCGTTTGGTCTTGCAGACGGGGTTGGAGGGTGGATAGAAAACGGAGTCAATCCTGCATTATTCTCGCAATCCTTAATGTATCACGCACATCGATATTCACGAAATGCTTGGGCCGGAGAACCAGAGATTGATCCGACACTCGACTATGAGGAACGGGAACAAGTAGAAGGATGGGAGCTCACTCCATACCACTGTTTAGATCTGGCGCTAGGTGGCGTTCTCCGAGAAAGATATGTTCAGGCCGGTACGCGACCCTTACCTTCTTTGAGAGACCTACTTGTCTAATGTCCTCATACACTTATAGGTTCAAGTACGGCTTGTTTACTGACACTCAACTCCTCCTCTGGGTTATTGCGTTCCGCAAAGTCAGTTAAATCATGGACCAACTCAAAAAAAGCTCTGAATTTCTCCTTTTGTTCCAGTTTAGGCGATAGTGGCTACTCTATAATACGGTCGTCGAACGTCATCTACAAAGAGAAAGTACAGACCCATTTCTTCAATTGTCCGAAGTACGTCGTTGTTTACTTGTTGCGCTGCGCGAAATCTGAATGTACGGATAGGCAGTTGACGAAGCTTCCTGCAAACCCTGGCCGCAAATTTGCTCGGGTCTGTATAGATTCACCCAAAGAAGCTAACACACATTCGATTAACCTACGCGACGGAGACCTTGTTGTCGCCTATGTACGTGTCTTAATTTCTCTGTACACTATCCAACGAATCAAAGTATATCAACAGACCGATGGTTTCTCCGACAATGTTTTCCCATCGGAAATGCTATCAATATGCTCCCTAGCAGGGCGAAAAGATGCCACGGAGGATGAGCAAGTGCAGAGTATGGCCGATAACCTGATTTTATACGCACGGCAGTGCATGATGGATAGGCGGAGAATCAGTCCTTTCGAGAGTAAGCCTCACGATCTTTGCTGTCTGTCTTGTTAAAACCTCCTTGTAGGGGAAGCTGCCAGAGAAGGTATGTTCTTCCGCGGAGGTGTAAGTCGCTCTATGTTATCATGTTTGGGTCGACTTACTCATTCACTGTCATTATCATAGAAAATCGATGAGTGAGTAACCTCCAGTATCGCACTTCTCTGATACTTATTCATCGTCTTGTTCCTGACAGTGTGACCGTCGTTGTTGCACTCGTACGGGAGACTTCGTAGACATGCAGGTATAATATCAATAATTAATTGAGATCATCGATTCGTGACACCAAGACGTTCTTCCCTTTACTGACCTTTGCGGACGGAACACCTGTAGACCTCTCTATATATATTAAGTGCCTTCGCGGTAGTGACATATAATAATCCTATGTAAGCCTTATGAGAATCGTGCCAGAGAAGTGCAGTGTGCCAGAGAAGTGCAGTGTGCCAGAGAAGTGCAGTGTGCCAGAGAAGTGCAGTGTGCCAGAGAAGTGCAGTACCGCAAAAATATGAAATTCATCTTGCGAACAAGATTCTAGTCAACAAACGAGTCAGGTTAGAGCATATATTGGGTTGTGCTTGCACTCCGCTGCTTGATATACCCCATTAATCTCCCCGCAAATCACTATGCTAGCCTAGAGCTCCATGAAAACCACAATTTATGGGCCTCTGGAAGGCCCTTTTGGTTGTCTGATTTGGATTGGGCTAGTACAACACTTGGTTGGGCCCGGCTGTTCCCTTGTGGGACCCCGTCTTCGACGGAGCCGCGTATCTATCTATCTATCTATCTTGCGGCTCCATTCTCCCTAACCTTTGTCCGGGCCGACCTCTCTGTGATTATTCGTCCATCATAATCGAGACAAAACTCATTCTTTCAAAATGAGATTAAGAACAGTAACCGATTTGCACTACAACGCCCCTTAGGTACCCAAATCCAATCATCATCTATCGCTCACCATGTTCCCTCTCACATTCTGAGCTTCGCCAGCTCGTGTTCATCCACTAGAAGACAATGAACAACATTTGAAACAGTGTTGTGCCTGCCTTTTGCACGCACCTGCATCCAGAAACCCCGCAGCATGTTCTACAATTCACTGCACTTGCACCAGTAATGGCTCTTAGAAACGATTTAGTTGAATGTCATCTCATCACATGTGCTACTCTCTCGCGGGCCAGAATTCGCAAGAGGGATTCGGGAGACAAAGTTCATTCCCTCATGCCTCTTCCAACAACCCAGATCTTTACGAATGTGGAATCTTTACATTACATCAAAGCTGTCTCATTCCACTGGTAGTACGTCGTACGGCGTAATTCGTCAACAATGCAGTAGCTTTGTGGAAGCACTTTATACAGTATCGATCCAGACCGGCTATGAGGTGTATTAATCTATCTACCTGAGTCCGTAGGGTATATAGTAAAGTTATCGAGCAGGTCGGTAATGCTATAACAAGCTTACATACTCATCGCTCTACAAGCCAGCAGCTTCAAGCATTTTGAGGAAGTTCGGTGTTCCCAAACCGGCTATTCGGTGTAAGTAATAGTAGGAAATGAGATCGTCGATTCGATGAAGTACTCTGGAAGTACTTACTAATTGGGTCCCATCTGAATATAAATAAGCGAAATGACGGTGACTCAGATATTGCAGTACTCACCCGGTAGTCGCGTTGAAGCCGCCTGTACCACCTGCGAGAGAAAGGAGTTGTCAAAGTTCGGAATCGGACATCGAATGAAACACCTACACCCTGCATTTGGCAAGCCAGCTGTAATGTCGGTGAATATTTGAGTATTGTTATAAAGGCTAATTTGGAGTACTGAGGATGGTTTTTTATGAATGCACACTTCACTCACAAGGGGTTAAGGAAACCTAGCACAGGCTTTCCTGCAGCTATTAAACGATCGTTGACAAGAGCCACCATACTCGCAAAGATAGGTCCAGAGCAAGAAGTGCCGTTAATGTAGACAGTCTCTCCCCCAGTGATAATCTCGACATTGTGTGATTGGGCAGCAATGTCGGGGAAACCACGTCCACTGGCGTTGAACAAGCCAGAGTAAGTATCGCCAAGATTCTCGAGGAATGGTGCTACAGCTTGTTCCTGATAGGATGGTCGAGCAAAGTAGCCGGAGAAACCTAAGGTAATACATGAAGATTGGGAAACGGAGGTAAAGAATTGATACTGACCTCCGCTACTAAAATTTGTGGATAATTCAGGATTGATGGAGTATGTCCCACCCACAGAGGTAATATAGGGACAACCTCAACTTGGGCGTCAACACTCCACTTTCGAAGATTCGAGTTGTACTCACCTCCCGGGAAAGCCGGTAAAAACTCCGTGCAGGTGTCATCTAGGAACTAGCATTAATTTGGAATGTAAAAGGAACGGAGATTGGAATGAGGGAAATTTGGACCATCCAGCTTGGTTGAGTAACACCAAGTTTTTGGACACTCACTTCGCTCTGCACCACTCACGCCTCCATCTCCCGATCCAAAAATTAATGAAACCTGATTTTGTCCTTTTCAATATAAGATATGATGGAAAGAAAACTGCAAGTACTCCACGAGCACCCAGAGCCATATACACATCACAGATCTGCCTAAAGCGAAGGATTAAAATTTGGCATGCGCAACGCCGAGTTATTAGCACACTGACTGCGCTTGCGACGGAGTAAGCCACCACTCTTCGTATCCATAACTCATAGACATAACTTGAGGAGGGTCAGTCATATTGTAAAGGTACTCCACAATATCCAAGAAACCGATAGCAGCACCATCGGTGTTATTTGGGCCGATTGATATGAAAGTAGTGTTGACACCTGTAGCCATTCCAACCGTGTACTGGATGTCTAAGTTCTGTCTTGCGCATGAGTGAGGAGCGCCTTTTCAAGTAAATGGGCGTACTGCTTCGTATCCTGCATACTCTGGGCCTTGGGGGTTCGTTCCTCCATCTATAGCTTCCACTGAGAACGTTGTATTCGATGGCATGTCGGGCCTAAGTCTTTCGAGGAAAGCCTCAAGGTCAGCATACTGCAAAAATACCATTTTAAATTTAGTCTCGGGATAAACGTTGGTTCACTGACCTGGGCCCAGTACTCGATCATCCCTGGTACAGCGATTCTGTTCGGGAGCTGAGTGGCCGGAGTCGCAGGAATATCATATAGATCTTGAAGACATTGAGGAGTAATGGTATCAGCGCAGGATGAGTTCAAGATTGAAGATTCCGATGATCGTTTGCCGTAAGAGACGGATATACTCAACGGCTTGGCCAAATCAAAGGAAGTAGTTGGATGAATCACATTGATATGGGAAGCAAGGTCCCTTGGGATGGAATACTGTAAAGTGCGGATAGCGCGTTTCCCGGAAGGAATGTGAACGAAGGAATGAAAGTCGGTATCGAAGAGATTATTGGCTGTGTGAACAGGCGCAGAAAAGGTCAGGTAATCGTGGACAGTGCTTTCGAGTTGCACGTCTGTGATTCCATATTCGGCAAGCCATTCGATGACTGCTGCCAATGAATGCGGGGAAGCGGAAGTATAGCTTTTCACCTGCATAACGTATTCGTCAAACGGTTATAAAATCGTGGCAGATTTCCTTGAGAACCTACCTCCTCTGTGCTGAGGTGCTTTCCATAAAGAGGGCTGCCTGGAACACTAACATCGTAAAGGGCTCTTTCCAGCCCGCTCCTATCGATCGAATGAAGCGCAATCCGGAAGTCGACTAGGGTCTCTGGATGAGGAGGTCCTTCACGAGCATAATGCGTGGGGATCCCCGTGCGACTCTCGTGGACCGCCATGGCACGGCGACTCAAAGTGTTACTTGCATGGACGCCCTGGAGCAGAGGTAACCCCACTGTGATAAATCCTGATATCCCGGTCCAGAGGGGCAATTTCATGATATATTAGAGAATGGAGAGAACTAAATATCACATAAGTACAAGCTTCTTAAAAGTAGTAGCCTTGAAGGGTTGACTTAATGGTTTTCCATAACAGTTGAGTAAGCATATACTGAGAATGGAGTACAACCGGAGTACACTTGCTGACTGTTGAACGTTGAGATAGCAACCGGTACCAGTATTTCATTTAGAAGAGAGATGTTGATATTTAACCTGTGAAGAGTCGAAGTATCATCCCGGTTTCAACGCGTGAATCCCAGACTGAGGTGGAAAAAACTCATACTAATCAGAAGATATCACGTGTATTGGACCGAGCTCGCCTGGAGGGACAAAACCTCATACATACATAATTCTCAACCCAACTTGGAATGATAAGGTGCTTAGTTAAATCATTCGACGATATATACCTCTGTTAGCTATCATATCAAGTCGCGCCAGTCTTTCCGGAGACCAGGTCGCGATAAACAGTCCTTCCCTGTCCTTCCACATAAACCAACTCAGCTACAACAATTACGTTCGCACCTATACTTACCCAAGCCTAAGTTCGAATCTTTGATTTGAGCCGTGTATAATTGCCCCATATAATTTCCCAGTCAACTTTCAATGTTTTGTCTGCGGGCTTGCCATGTTCCTCGCTGCTCCCCGCAAGATGAACGGCGTGTTCGTACGCGACCAGTGCAGCTTTAGGATCCTTGTTTTCCAAAAGAGTGCCCGTCAAATTCCAAGCCTCTGCAGCCGTCCTTCTGGAGTCTCTGTAAAGACTAGTCGCGGGCCTTTTCAGCGAAGCATCATTCAAATATGAGGGTTGAATAATATTAGCGGGAGTGACAAAAGCCCGATCAGTACCAGTGTTCAATGACGATCTAGTCAGTACTCGTATGACTCGCTCTGAAGACTCCGCAGCGGTCGATAGCCATTGAGTAGAAACAATTGTAGGCTTATTTTGGGCGTAGAGAACTTCGGCAAGATGAATAGCCAAAACCGATGAACGTTGGAGTAACGTTAGAGCATGGAGAGCATGTGGTGGTGAAATAGATGCGATAGATTCAGGCTGTCGGACGGATCGAATGAGATCAAGTGACGCTTCGGCGGTGGATTGAGCTTCAGTGAGCTTCCCTGTCGTCGCATAGAAAGCAGACAATGATGAGAGTGCGTATAAGAGGGAACGCTGGGCATAAGGGGACGAAGGCATCGATGGAGGAACTCCAGAACTCTCAGACTGAGACTGGGTGACATGAATAGCACGATTCAACCACGCTAAAGCCCCGGTATCGTCGCCCAGCCGGCGATTGAGGTCACCGAGTTTCAATGCAATACGGGCAGATTGTGGGGCAATGAAAGGTTGAGCACTCCATGCGCGCTCATACTGTGCTTTGGCATTTATCATTGATTCAGATCCCATTCTATCAAGCACCGAAGCATGCAGGCTAAGCAACTGAGTCATCGTCCACGGTCGAAGTTTTCCCTCGATGCTTTTCTGCTCGGCGATGAGGATCACATCACGTAGAAAGTTTTCTGCTCTGACCAAGCGTGGATCGATGATGACTAGACCTCGTGGACCTAGCAGTCCATCATCGTTCTTGACCGAGTCAGAGCTTACGATAACTGTACTTTGATCCACACCCCAGTGTTGTGCCATCCAAGCCGCTCGGACAAGATGTCTTCCTCGAATGCCTAATGCAGGGTCCGTCCCTGCAGCCTCTAAATCCCCAGTCCAATTCTCTCTCTCTAAATTCCATTCCCATCTCCTCGTTTCCTCGTCATCCTGGGGAAGGGCAAACTCCACGTTCTCTACCCAGATATGAGTGCCTTCAAAAAGAAGGCCAGTGGTAAACCCAAGTAACACTCCTCCAATGATAAAGAATTTGATGAAGCGTTTGGCAACATTGAGGACGAAGATTGGACCTTGAGCAAAGCCCTCTTGTACAGAATGAGTCTGAGCAGGTGGAAGATCTTCGGGCCGCGAAGGATTTGAAGAGCTGAAACGGATGAAAGAAGAATTTATGGCTGGACGTAGGATTGACGTCCTTGTTGCTCGTAGCACAGTTTTCGCTCTGAACATGACTGAGAAGATAGCATCATGTATGGAATCAATGTCAGATATGTCACGGGCGGCTTACAATGCATGACCTTTGCACGAGACTTGATCATTGCTCATAGGATAGGCTCACAAGTGGAGTACAGGAATGAGTGTTACACAGTGTACATTGAACAAATACAAACCGAATCCAAATGTACTTTCCGGCCTGCAACCTACTTTCATATGCATGTCCCATGATCCCTGCAGCTGGTTTCTTCCAGCTTCTTCCTGACAGTTTCGTTTAGGGGTCACGCAGATTCAAGCCCGCTTGGAATCTGGTCGTGTGCTTGCCTCATTGCAAGTTACCCAGCGGTAATTAAAGCGCTTTTAAGCAGCCAGTTACGGTATGGCGTACATCTAGGAGGTTTTCACGGAGTGAAGTCTGCTAAAGTCGAGATCAGGGTGACAAGGGAAGACAGCGATTGTTGAATGTAGGCTTGTAAATTAACGAGCTCGCCTGCTTGTTGCAGCCACCGATCTTCAACACAGCCACGCAGTAAGCTAACCTCCGACCCTATTGCGCTCAGACAACGCGGGCGGCCTTCATATTAACCACACTCAGTCCACCAGAGGTTCACTCCAAAGCACTCTAGTCCTGAAAAGGGCCGAAATGCCTAAGTCCTCCACCGGCTGACTCTAACGAGAGGAAAACGTTCGAGAAGTCATAGAACTTTGATTCTGGATAAGAAAAGAACCGAGAGGAACCTGCGTATCAAGTGGGCGCTCAACAGAGCTTAAGGCTAAGGCAGTGTGTTCCAAACATACCGTGTGTATGAATTGAATTATTCTGTCACTGCCGAGATTTCGGAAAAGATGATCAGATGTAGGTTCATTCGGTACTTAAATGAGCACGCACTTTAGGAACGTTCCGTCGTCGTTTTTTCCCCTACGGCACATAGGCAACTATGCAGCTAACGAAGGCCCTCTCGTTATTGACCTGCGCTCTCTTGAGCTCTGCCACAGTGCCTACCAAGACTGTGAAACGAGCCGACTCTTCACAGTTTGTTACGACCCAAGGTTCCAAATTCTTTGTTAACGGAAGGTGCGTCGGATTTGTACGCTCTAATCCCACAAAACTGATGTCTTAATCAGTGAATTCCCTATCATTGGAACCAATGCGTATTGGTTACAAGCCCTTAATGAGGGTGTGTTGTCGATTAATGTCGCTCTTGTACACCATTCTTACATGAAATTTACAGAACAAGACATTATCAATACTTTTTCGAATATTTCCGCTCTTGGAATTAAAGTAGTAAGGGCATGGGTGCGTATCCTTCAGTCTCTGGGTCTTCTCTCGATTCTGATGTTTTCGGTAGGCGTTCAATGGTGCGATTATCTCGAAATTTCACGAACTTCCACGATCCTGAATCGAAGATAGATGTCACTGAAATACCTGACACCGGTACTTGGTTCCAACTTATCGCTAATGGCACCACCTCTGTCAATACCGGAGCGAACGGTCTTCAGAAGCTCGACATGATCATAAAACATGCCGAAAGCTTCGGGATTTATGTCCTACTCACTTTGACCAACAACTGGGCGCCTTTAGCCACTGACAATCTAACTGAATCTATCGGTAAAAACTATACTATTCATTCAAATATCGTCCAACCGTCTGATCTGAATAATAGACGGACTTAAGTCTTCTGTTCAAAGTCGCGCGGTCGTAGACACCTTCAATGCTTCCCGTCCCAGAAATTTCCTCAGTAACGACTATGGTAAAGCCAACCTTAGCTATCATCGTCCTAAAATTCTCAATGTGAACGCAACTAGGTGGTATGGATGTTTATGTTCGCCAATTTGGGCTCCAAAACCACGACGAATTTTATACGAATCAGACCGTACTAAATGCTTTCATGAACTACACTACACAGATTGTCACTCGATATATTGACAGTCCTGCAGTGCTTGCTTGGGAGCTTGCCAATGACGCAAGGTGTAACTCGTCGGTCGCTGCATCTGCGACATGCACTCCCCAGACTGTCACTCAATGGCACTCGACGGTCGCCCAACACATTAAAGCGCTCGATCCCAATCACTTGATCTCTTCAGGGTACGTCAATACCCTTGCCATTTCTTTATAACATACATATATATGTGTGTGTGTCATTTTTAGGACCCAAGGCTTCCTGTGTATGGGCTGTCCGAAGCTCTTCCCTCGACAAACTTCACCAGCTCAACCATCTGCTCGAGCGGTTGTCGGTCGTCGCAGCGTTGCAAAGCCGTTGACCAGAGAGCGTATAATTCAGGAGCGCAATGAGCAATTCAAGAAGTCTAGGGCTTTACTACCCAAGTCCGAACAGGACAAGGGAGAGGGTATCCGTGTTCGTGGTCGATGGGTTTCTACTCGTAAGTTGCATGTGCTACCCCTCTACCTTGACTAACCGTGTTTCCTTCTTCATCAAAGCTACCAAACGTCAAAGTGATTCCCAGGGCGTTGGCTCCGCGTTCGATGGGTCTCAAGGTGTTGATAGCGAGGACATTCTTGGTATTCCTCAGATTGGGTTTGGTTCTTTCCAACTATTCCCTGATCAAAATACTTGTATGTCCATCGCTCATTCGCTGCCGGCCTTTTGGATCTTCAATTCTGACGGAGAAAATTTGACAGATGGTACAGACGATCCCAGCCTCTCTGCTTTCAATAATACTTTACAGATTGGGATCAACTGGATAACCACCCACGGTCGGCTTGCTCAGCAGTACGTAGAACATCTTTCTATCAAGGGAATTTCTGACATCCTACTATGGAATACAGATTCGATAAGCCCGTGTCGCTTCTTGGCTTCGGTTTAGTGACTCAGACGAATGCGCCTGACTTCGTGCCTTTCAATAGTACCGTAGCTCCGTTTGCCTCTGACACGACATGTATGTGGTCTCCTCTTGGATGAAGCAACTTGTTTGACCTATTTTTTGTAGCTACAGTATCAAAGGCTAGCAGCACGAGCTCCTCAGCGAGCGCAAATTCTACGCAAACTTTCGGTGTTACGGACAGTGAACAGGCCACCGCCTATTCCACATGGTTGAATAGTGAGTTGAAGTCCTCATACACGGTTTCAGGTACATAGATCTGATATGCCATTTGTTTAATAGCCGGTATCAGCTCTGGAGTATCTGGACTTCTACAATACCAATGGTCTCAAGGCAACTTGACTGCCCAAGCTAACACTACCATTTCCCCCAACGACGACACCACAGGGGAGAGCTCGAACGACGACACAACTGGAGAATCGCCCAACGACGGTTACTCTATTCAGGGTGTTGGGTACGTTGATTTGATCGTACTATCGTGTTCTATTTTGGCTTTCCACTCACGCAATTTTGATACACAGAGAGGACACTGTCCAATCCATCCTTCAGAATGCCATCCAATCTGTTTCGAGCACCTAATAATAAGACATGGTCATTCGTGGGGAGTTTCAGTCTCCCGTTTTAAGTCCTTCAGGCAATTGATTATTGACGCTTCATCTCACGTTTCATATGATAATGGAAAATACACTATCTACTTACAGTACAGTACTTCTGAAGAAAGGACTCACTAGTTATGCACCGAGCTTTGTACTCTATGAACTTGCGCGTAGACACTTGTAAATTATTTGGGTCCTACATTTGTCAATAGTAAAGAGCATTGTCGGTTTTCTATGGAAGTCTGATCCCTGACAAAAAGTTTAACAGTCTTCTAATATCCCGTAGCCTTTGCTAGTCTCTGTACAGCCTCATTATCCAAGCACCAAGACATAAGTATAGGTTCGGTCAACGCGACCATTGTAGCTGGGGACACTGGCCGTATCTGTCCTGAGTTGATATTTGGTTTCTTCGGACTCGTCGCTGTACCAGACTTCCTTTGTTCGAGTGAATCGATGTGGTGGGTATTCATGGTCCCGTCAAGGGTCGTTCTGGTAGAATTATCTTGAATGTATGAGGAAGAACAGCGGCCATGAACATCTTCTGGGTTGGAGAGCGAATAACCAGAGTTTTCTTTCCCCTCAAGTTGATATTCGGTGCACGCGACAGATGCACGATGGGCTTGAATCTGTATTGTCAAAACGCGTCGAAGAAAAGCGATCAAACAGTATATATGCGTGCTATTTACCTGAATAGGGTGAAGCGGTTGCTCTTCAATCTTCCGCTGCGGCTGTTGAGCGAGTGGGAAACTCGATGAGCCTTCAAACGACCAGCCGTGAGATCCAGCGTTGAAGCACAATGCGAGTTTACCTTGATCTACATGCGGCTTGTCCTCCGTAGCGACCAAAGCATTCAGCACCGTTTCGCTCCTAGCCGCGAAAGTTTTTGGTATCGGAGCAGCAAGAGTCATGCCGTTTCCTGTATTTCTTGTATTTCCAATGTCTGGACCTGAAGTAATGGCAGAGCTAGCCTGAGAGCAAGAAAAGCTTTGAGTTGGTCTGTGAGCGTGTTCGGACACCGGTAAAAGGTGAGACAAATGCAAAGAGGGCTGGTAGGGATGTATGGACGCGTGAACCTGGGACTGTGGTTGCCGCAGCTGCCTTTGAGAGAAATGACCAGGCGTTTGGGCAAGAGCGACCTGATTCCGAGGTTTAAGGGCTGCGGTCATTTTCTCTTGCGCATGTCTGGCGATGGCCTGTTGGTTTTGAGAAGACGTATTCGAGACCGGATGGGCACGTTTCGAATTGAAGATGAGTTGATCGTTGTAAGGGTGATATCGATGCGCAGACGCTACAGAAGATGATTGGACGCGAGCATATTGATGAACGTTGGATGTTCCATGTCGAAATTGACTCAAGTACGACGTGTTGTCCATGTCTGAATCTTTGATTTTGGTGGCGACCGTTGGGAGCAAAGCTGGAGCATTGCTAGGCGCTCGTATAAGCGCACGATTTCTAAGTCTTGTCTTGACTTTTATAGCACACAAGATTTCTATGCTTTATCCTTGTGCTGTACCAACACTGAAATGAAGTTCCACATCGACAATCTGCCTGTAAGGCGCTCTAGCTATGCAGTTACGACGTCCCTCACGAGATACCGCAGATTGTTTTTCCCTACGACCGAATTTATCCAGGTATGGATTCTTGAAGATCACCCTTTCATAGCTTGACGGGATCCACAGAACAATATGCCTACATGTGCGACCTCAAGCGGACTCTCGATGCTACAGTAAGATTGGCACAACGCTCCAAATCATGTCGCGTCAATATACTGTTTAGGGACATTGTGTTTTAGAAATGCCTTCTGGGACTGGAAAGACAGTCTCGTTGCTCTCCCTCATTGTCTCCTACCAACAGGTGCGCCACAAGCTCGTACAATACTCGGGAGCCTGTTCATATTCTCGATAGTTCTTCCCAACCCGTCGAAAACTGATCTATTGTTCGCGAACAGTCCCTGAAATCGAGAAAGCGCTGGCGGAATTGAAACGATTGATGGCGTATCGTATTTCATGTGCCGAAACAGAGGAAGAGAAGGAGAAGGAGCAAAATTTCACAGGATTGGGACTGACAAGTCGAAAGAATTTGTGTATTCACCCGGAGGTACCGACTAGTTATACAATTTCTTTGGATTGAATCTCACTGTATCTACAGGTTTCAAAGGAGAAGAAGGGCAAAGTTGTGGATGCCCGATGTCGTGATCTCACGAACTCTGCCGTTTGCGAAAAGGGTAGAGCAGACCCCGGTTCAGTCGACTTGTGCGATTGGCATGAGGTCCGCTCTTTTCCCCATCAAGCTGAATCTTTGTAGAACCATTCCTTGTAGAACCTTGGCAAGCTCGAACCGGGGAACCTAGTACCCCGAGGCATAATGACGTTAGCGGACGTTCTGCAACACGGGAGAGATAACACAACATGTCCATATTTCACTGTTCGTCGTATGGTGCGCGCTTCCGAGAAGCTATTGCACTACTGTAAATCTCCTGAGGGCCATTCTAGCTGCCTTTTGTCGATATCGTAATCTATTCCTTTCATTATCTCCTGGACCCCAAGGTTGCGGAGCAAGTTTCCAAAGAAATGTCGAAAGATGCAATTGTTGTTTTTGACGAGGCTCACAACATCGGTCAGACACGTACACTCTTCCCATTGTGAATAACTGACGCCAATATTAATAGATAACGTCTGTATCGAGTCTTTGAGCATCGATCTTACTAGGCCTATGCTAGACTCGGCCGCACGGAGTATTGGCAAGCTAAGCGACAAAATTGAGGAGTTAGTG
Source organism: Lentinula lateritia (assembly GCA_028011325.1). Lineage (NCBI taxonomy): Eukaryota > Fungi > Basidiomycota > Agaricomycetes > Agaricales > Omphalotaceae > Lentinula > Lentinula lateritia. Next base: position 127,884 of record JANVFT010000029.1, on the reverse strand, counting down.
GGAATATTATTCTTCGCTGTGTAATTTAATCTGAATCCATCTCAGAATCAAAGTGACCGATGCCGCTAAACTGCAAAACGAATATGCCAAGTTGGTTGAAGGACTACAAGAAGGCTCTGAAGATCCGGAAGACAATGACGGCTTTATGACCACACCAGGTAATACTCTTCCGTTCGTAAAGGAAACTGAAATTAAAAACCGCTGCTCTCAAGTCCTTCCTGACGACCTACTACATGAAGCTATTCCTGGAAATATCAGAAAAGCCGAACATTTCGTCGCTTTTCTGAAGCGTTTTGTGGAGTATCTGAAGGTTGATTCCGCTAATCTCGGAATGTCAGCCAATGTAACTCAGCTGAACGTAGACTAGAATGCGCGTTCTACACGTCGTAGCAGAGACACCTCTTTCCTTCTTACAACACCTCAAAGACATAACCTATATCGAACGGCGGCCTTTGCGGTGAGTAGCTCCGACGACGTGCTTGTTCACTCTTCTTGATATAGAGACATTAGATTTTGTGCAGAACGTCTCCAGTCTTTGATACGAACACTAGAGCTAAATCGTTTGGACGAACATGCATCCCTACAAAAGGTTGCTAGCTTCGCCACGTTAGTCTCAACATACGAAAAAGGTACCTTAGTGTGGCCCACGAGATTACCGGAAATTGCTGAAATTGATCTTAAAGGGTTCTTACTTATTTTGGAGCCTTTCGAGACGGACTCTGCAACAGTTCCTAATCCCATATTTCATTTCACGTTAGTCACCTCCGGTACTAACTCGTATCACAATTAATATCAACTGCATCCCATCCCTTTAGCTGCCTCGATCCCTCTCTAGCGATTAAACCTGTTTTTGAGCGCTTCAGTAGCGTGGTAATAACTTCCGGAACGATTTCACCATTGGATATGTATCCCAAAATGCTACAATTTACGCCAGTCGTACAGGAAACATATCCTATGACGTTAACACGTAACGCGTTCTTACCTTTGGTCTGTTATGTTCCAAGACAACTTGTTCTTGCTGAGATTTTGACTCTTACATTTCCTTGTGAAGGTTATTACCCGCGGGAGCGACCAAGTCGCAATCAGTTCGCGATTTGAAGTTAGAAACGACCCCGCAGTTGTTCGCAACTTTGGCAGCATACTCATCGAGTACAGTAAAATCGTTCCCGATGGTATTGTGGCTTTCTTTCCAAGCTATCTGTATATGGAATCGATTGTGGCAGCTTGGAACGACATGGTCTGTATCGCGATGTTATTCATTGTATGGTTCGTATCGGTCCTTAGTGCATCTTGTCCACCTCTAGGGCATTCTAAACGAGGTTTGGAAAAACAAACTAATCTTCGTCGAAACCCCCGATGCAAACGAAACCAGTATTGCATTAGAAAATTACAGACGAGTAAATGTTTTTCGCTTCATCTGCCCGCACATGGTTTTCTACTACTTTTACAGGCATGTGACAATGGACGCGGGGCCGTACTTTTGTCAGTTGCACGAGGTAAGGTATCCGAAGGTATCGATTTCGACCACAACTATGGTCGAGCTGTCATTATGTTCGGGTGCGACTTTCGCGTTGCGATTTTGATTTGCACATACTGATCAAAGGCGGCTGCTAGTGTCCCATATCAGTATACGGAAAGCCGAATTCTGAAAGCGAGACTAGAGTATCTGCGAGATGCTTACCGAATACGGGAGTCCGAGTTTTTGGGATTCGACGCGATGCGAAATGCAGCACAATGCGTAGGACGTGTCTTGCGAGGCAAGACCGATTGGGGTTTAATGGTTTTCGCAGACAAGGTTAGCAAGGAATGGAGTGGGTCTTCAACCGTGTTGATTTGCAAACATTCTAGCGATTCGCTCGAGCGGACAAGAGAGCGAAACTTCCTCGCTGGATAAATCAATATATCACAGAAACTGCATCCAATCTCTCAACAGACATGGCTCTAACTTTGTCAAAGCTTTTCATGCGCACCATTTCGCAAAACCCTAATGAAAATCAAACCGGCGTGTCACTGTGGACCTTGGATGATATCCTTAAAGCACAAGCGAAACAAGCCGAGAAACAACATAACGAGGAAGAGGAATACGGAGATGGGGGTATAAGTGACCAAATGATGATTGATTTTGAGATGGACGGTTGAGTCAAAGCAAAGTACTCTATGATACAGACCAAGAGATACATAGGAATATCAATAATATAAACGGACAGTCGTGAGCAAGTCGTGGTGGGCGTGGCATTCCAATATCAGCGATCGTCATGAACACTGTGCGCATTTCCCTGGGACCTACTCATCGCGATGAACAGAGGAGCCACGCGACTTTTCACTAGGGAACTCACCTCATTGGTGACTTTTCGTTCTGGTTGGTCGTAATATCGTTTACAATTGCAAGGCGCCCTTTGAGAACCGCAAGAAGACGGGTGTGCAGTACTCAGGTGGCAATGGCGAGAACGACAGTCGATATTAGTCTCTCCAGTAAAAGTCAAGTGGCCACAGCCCGTGGATTTGACGAATCTGAGCTGCCGATGACACATTCAGAGAAGAATAGGTGCTGCTGGGCGTGCTCAGAAATACTGAAGGTAGAACAACTATCAGAGAAAGTAAAATGGCGAAGAGAATAATGACACACAAGGGCAGGAGTTGGATCTCTTTCAAAGCTACGTCCACAGCAGTCTACAAGTTCATTTTATAAACGGTCAAACTGCCTAATATTGTCTCTACGGCCCGACCTTGGGATAGTCGTAAAAGATGATTGAAAAAAAAACTCTGGAAAAGAATGACGATAATGGGCAATTATGGCATGAACATGTAAAGGTTCCAGAGAAGAATCTTTTGACCTGAAAAAAAAATACTGATATCTGAGATCATGGTTCGATTCATTTCCTAATTTAGATGATACACTCTGATTTTCCTTATACAGTCTCTGAATAGTACATAGCGCCATCCCTCGAATCCGTGGCAAACCACGAGTGCCCTTCCGAAGTAATCAACGATGAAGTTTACCTGGAACTATATTGGTTCGCACTCAGGTTCATTTCAGGTTCTCTTCTTGTTCTCCTTGTCTTGCTTCGAAATCCTCGTTCGAACTCTTGAGTTTATAGACCATTTCATTGCTTATTGAATACCAGTCTTCAAGTGGATCGACTATGTAGATGTGTTGTCTTCGATTTCACAAGGTTCCTGATGCGTGAAGAATACCCGTACTAGTCCTTAAGGGGACACATCAGTGTTCTCCTTTCCATCCTGCTTCCATCAGTTCGGCATTCATGTGTAAGCCTGCGTAAGCGCATGCATGCCTCGGTGTACATGTAAGTATAGTAGTAATAAGTTATGTCTGCATGTCAAGCACTTTAGGATCTTTGCGCGACAGACATATATTTATACCCTGAGATGCTGCGGCATATGCTTGCTGATAAACACACTCCCAGAAAGCGTGCGCGCCAGACATGACTGCATTAAGTCGAGAACGTTTGAATCAGGTTTGGATTGTGCAATTGGGCTTTGACCCACGTCCCCGGGTTCGAATAGGTAAATCATATCCTGATTAGTTATCCAGAAATCCAGAAAAAGGTATCCTTATTAAGTTTCATGTAAGATACTCACAATAATTCGACGGCACATGCGCAAACTATCTATGCAAACAGATTCAGAGCACAAGGGAGCCCAAAAAGATTCGTGAAAAGACCTTTCAACTACATACATTGGATTTAGATCACGAGCAGACCCAGCCGTAGCGTTGACCAGGCGATTATCACGAGTTTGAGGATTTTGCAAGCTCGTCCTTTAGAACTTCTGATATGGCCCGTATACGTTCACCTTTGATAACACGGCGAACTTCGTCTTTGTCCAATGTCTCGTGCTCGACAAGAGCTTGTGCGAGCTAGAAATTATTGAAAATTGTATTGAAAAGAACTAGGCTAAAGATATCAGTTACTCACCAGATGTAATTCACCAACTCGGGATTTCAGAAGATCCATGACACGGGCTTCGCTTGCTTTGATGATTCTGTACAATGACCACCAGTGAATCAGAGGGAATATGCGGACGGGAACACCACCCACTTGCTGACTTCTTCTTCGATTTCGTCTTTTCTCCGAGGGCTCAGATCCACGGTGTCGTCATAATATATAGGTCCCAACTTCGAGAATCCACAGTCCTACTGATTGTTGGGTTTTACTGCTCAAGTTGTTTGAGACAAACTTGCCTTAACCATATGCCTAGCGGTTCTGCTGGCACTCCTGATATCAGAGCTTGCTCCACTGGTTATCCCATCTTCGCCATAAACTACAATACAAGCGGTTGGTCAGAACATATATGGCGATAGATGGCAAAGAACGTACTGATCTCTTCTGCAGCCCTACCGCCCAAGGAGACGTCAATACCCGCCAGAAATTCTTTGTGGTTCATAGAAAAGCGGTCGTTTTCGGGAAGCATTGAAGTCTAAGTGCGATGTCAGCTACACTTGTCAAAGTTGTAGGATAATTAGAACAAGACCTACATAACCAAGAGCATGACCACGAGGAATACAAGTGACTTTGTGCAAAGGCATAGCACCATCAGTGTACAATGCTACCAAAGCATGGCCTCCCTTGAAGTAAAATCAGCATCGAACAGAATACACTATTGGTAACGAACTTCGTGATAGGCCGTCGCTAATTTGTTCTTGGCGTCGATGTATGCGCTTTTCCGCTCAGTGCCCATTAGAATTCGATCCTGATGATAACAAGATCTGCCTTGAGATGGGAAGACCGTTCAAAAATGAGATTTACCAAACCTTAGCCCATTCAAAATGGTTTAAATTGACTTCAGTAGCCTTTTCCTTTGCAGCTCTCACAGCCGCCTGACTATAGCGAAATTAAGGTCATCAGTCGTATACCTGATTCCAAGAACTTACTTGACCATATTTTGCAAATCAGCACCAGAAAATCCAGGTGTCCCTCGTGCAAGTTGCATGGTCTCAACATCTAGAAGAATCACAGTTTCGACAAACAGAGTTAGTCGAGGGGACCCTGAAGGACGAGAACAAATCCTACCGCTGCTTGTTGTGACGTTCTTCATGTGGTGTTGTAATATCTGGACACGCCCACGAATGTCAGGTAAAGGTACGGCAATGTGTCGATCAAATCGACCAGGCCGGACCAGTGCGCTATCAGAAGATTCGGTTTAAGCTTTGCGAGATTTTCCGTACATATGGGAGTACGAACGGGTCGAGCGTTTCCGGGACATTAGTGGCCGCAATGACAATCACACCTTCAGACTGCTTGAAGCCATCCATCTCGGTGAGCAGTTGGTTTAATGTCTGCTTCAGGTACTGTTGATGTCGATTGTTACGCTTGCCGCCAACAGCGTCAATTTCATCAATGAAGATAATGGCGGGTTCCTTCTTTCTAGCGGCCGCAAAAAGCTCTCGAACTCGCTTCGCGCCAACTCCAACAAACATCTCTTCAAAGTCGGAACTAGACTCGAATAAGCCAGTTATAGTGCAATCAAAATAGACAAATTCTACCCAGATGCAAAGAAGAAAGGTACGCCGGCCTCTCCTGCGACGGCTCTTGCGAGCATGGTCTTTCCAGTTCCGGGAGCACTGACAAATGTTGAGCGATGCAGCAAGAATGTACTAACCAGATAAACATACCCAGTTAAGAGCACACCTTTCGGAAGTTTCCCACCCAAACTAGCAAACACAGAAGGATCCTTCAGGAATAGAACAATGTCTTGGAGTTCCTACTAATTATCAATGAAGATATTCAAGAAAGGCGTTTTGCATGACTTACGTCCTTGACTTCATCCACCCCGTGAACGTCACTAAATGTCACGGTCTGACCAGGAGTCGGCTCAAATTGTGCTTGCTGAGGTGCGTTCTTCATCAAACCACTATTCTCAAAGAAAACAGACAAAATGACGAGGAAGACTTTCGTGGAAAGTTAGTGATGTGGCGATCAAAAAGAGAAAACCCCGGCATACAGAAAGAAGTGACTGCAACGATAACAACGAATCTGACCAGACGAGGTATCCAAGATGCTTTGCCTGCATGAAAATTTAGCGTAGTAGACATGGGAGCGAGCTGTGCGACAAACGTTCAACAATGGTGACTTCTATTGGTGACCCTTGAGTAGCAGCTGCACCTGTCGCTAATGCCAGAGGATTTGGTGGAATAACATGTTTCAAAGGAGTACGGTTTTGGACGGGATCTTTCATTCCCGAGAGTACACTTTGAGCAATGTCCTGACTGGGAGAAATCTTGGCAGCAGTAGAAGGAGTGGGCGCCGGGCTTTCTGTAGTCGAAGACACTACCGATTCCCCTTCCAAAAAAGGAGCATCGGACGTTGTTTCCGAAGATGCAGGGGTCGAAGACCCGGATAGCGGATGTGCGCTGAGCAGACTATCCCGACGACGAACGGCCGGATTGACGGCAGCTTGCTGACTAGTATTGACGAGACACGAAATATAGACGCGGAAAGCTTCCTCTGAATGAAGCAAAGGAGAAGATGGATCCTGAAGACATTCGTGAATACATTGTGATTTGTGACTTCCAAACACTGCAAAGATGTATACACACAAATTCACACATTTTCTCCCAGCGGCTTATAATAAGTTCATATGAGGCTTTTAGCTTGGTGTCCAAGAGGGCATCGAAGAGAGCCATTTGTTTGGATACATCGTGGGGATAGACATTTGCCTCTGCTTCCAAGCGAGTGATGTTTGCTACAACAGTAGGAGATGGGACTGTAGCTTTGCGAGAGAATAGGGAGCCAAGAGAGATATTCCGGACCGTGAAGAGAGTGAGTGGGGTTCTAGAAGGTAGCGGCCGTATAGTCCTTAGTTGTGTCTGCAAGAGTGAGGAGGTCGACAGAGTGCGCCATGAGAATACCGGGGTCGAAGTAATTTTAAGAGCGATTGAAGGTCGTGCTGAAGCACGTACTGAGCTACAAAGCTGCATTGGACATTAGACGCAATTGAACTTGTAGGAAAGAATTTTGAATTACGCACACAAGGCGGCAGCATAAAACGAAGATTTGTATTCGTGGGAATTTTGACGCCGTAGATTTAGCTGACTGAAGTACCTCTTTTTTAACGATGACCAACAATGACCAACAAAAAGGCAAGTCACTATCTATTTCAACTTGTTCCTTTGCTCAAGTTGTTTCAGCCATAACAGCAATCGAAATTCTGGTAGAAACTTGCAAAGCTGCTAGGGACTCGTTATTTGATCATCCACAATCCACCGAGGATCCTCCTCCATTGCCTGTTCTACATCAAGATCTACTTTCCTTGTTATCTCTTGTATATGGATCCGTCACAAAATTATCGTTGGCTTTGAAGCCATCTTCTCCTACATATTCCGCTTGTTTGGTCCCACTACAAGATCTATCAAACTACATCGCCGCCATTTCACATTGCGTCAGTATGTTTGACGCTTCCGTTCACGGCACGACACTCGCCAAAGAAGTGGCTTCAGTGGCGATTGACGTAGTGGAGACTGTGCAAACTTTGGCCACAGTATTTCTACAGATCGAAGGTTCTAGTGAACGCCCTAGAACTGGAGATGAATACTTGGTGAGAACAGGCGCTGTACACAGCGTAATAGATATAGCACGGCACGCAGAGGATGGTCTATCAGAGAATAATCTCACTGCTGTTCGCCGGCTTTGGTTCAAGGATGCCGGTGCGCTTGAGGATGGCGTAAGAGAAGTGGTCGAAATGATTGAGGATGTGCAGTCCGGAATTACCACAGAATCTGAAGACGGTTGGGACGAGCTTGGGCTAGAACCCAGTCAGCCTCTCACTGAGCAAGAACTGAAAGTAGCTCAAAAGGTGAATATTGTTAATCCTTTCTCAAAAAGTAAATCAACGTCTCACCGAATTTCGTGAGGTCCTCATAATTTTACGATTGTGCAATATCCTTCACCAAAGGGTGATATCTGATATATTGTCCACACCTACTTTACCGTCGAATTCTTCCTTGGACGATCTTGCACCCTTGTCTCCTGCCCTCCTTGGCACGGTAGATGAACTCATTTCCGCTTTGGATTCTCCTCAGGATCTGGATTCCGTTACAACAGAACTAAATATGCTGAAGGGGGTCATTGATGACATTCGGAATCGATTGTCAGTTCTGAATAATCAACCCGTCTCGTTAGTCACCTTACTACAAAAGACCTCTTTGAATGAGGTTACTGTATCCACCAATCGAAATTCGAGGGACGAGTGGTTCAATGCCTGCTTTGACCAAATAGCTAAAGCAATACATTCTGCCGCGGAAGCATCGAATTAGGATTTTGACCGGTCATCAACCGTATAGTACTCTATTGTACTACTTCTCGAGCGCTGGTTTACCCGGATTATTGAATGGAGAAAGGGTAATAATGTCAGAACCCCTTATCTCAAACTATCGACTCTGCCCGACGAGTGCGTCGAGTGAGTACTAGTCTGGCATCTAGTGATCATCATTCTGGGCTTCCTTTCCATTATTCCCATATGGCCAAGAAGTTGCCTTCTAAGGTCTCGTAACCTCGTGTTCCCATCGACTGCTGATTTTGGCTCTTCATCTACACATGTGTCTGTTGTTGCTCAAGTCCGAAGGATTCTCGTAAAAATTCCAGAAGTATTAGTGCAGTGGTTAGTCTTGCCGGGTCTAATTAATTCTTGCATTGGATTATTCTAGATTGAACTGGGCAACTTACTGTTAACCGTACATCGATCCTTCCATATCAGAGCGCTCCTCTGCCAAACCGCGGGATCTGAATGACAAGTTCTCTCATCTTCAACATACATGAGTACTTTATACATACATAGAATGATTTTCTTTCCACATTACAACTCCTCGGAAATGAATCTGGACAGCGTGGTATGACCTGGTATGACGACAAACATTCCGGAGAACACTGCATGTGAGGATGTAATCATTTGCGACCTCGGTACGACATATGAGCCTGCCGAAGTGTACACTGAACAGCTCAAACTTCAAGCTTCAAGACCCACGCAGTACATACTCCATCTTTCAATCCTTCAGTCCGCGATGCCTGGAACTGCACAACTTTTCTGGACTTTCCAAAGGAATTCGCTGTATGTACATTCTGATCTCACGATTCTCAAAGTTGACAGGTCGTGTGCTTCCAGGAATGAAAAAAAAACATATCTTTTTCAAAAGTAACGGTCTGCCTTCACAGCAAACGAACGCAGTAAATCAAGGAATATGTAAATGACGAAAGACTGGGTCTGCACATGGGTCAATATTTGGTTGATATCGATACGCGAGTGTACTCAAGACTATATAGATAGGTTCTGAATTAACACAATCAGCGTCATATATCGTGAATAAGCAATAAACGAACCATGGCATAGTATTATTTCCCCCCTCTTCCTGAGTTTCTCGCCTTCTTCGACCCTGTTCGAATGCTTCCCTCATCTTCGCACCAAGAATATTAGGGTAAAGCACACAGCTATTGGCTAGTCTAAGACGATCTTCGAATGCAGATATCTTGTCCATTTGTGCCTGTAGGTCGAACATCTGCTTCTGAACTTGGGTTGGTTTGAAAAGGCGAACTTGAAGAGCGAGGCCTACCGCATCAAGAGCTCTCTTGGCTTTGTCAGCTTCTCTTAGACTATTGAGGTACTTTCTACGTTCCTCATTCTCCCGAAGACTGCCAGCGCGAGCATTACTTCCGCCCGTCTAAATTTACACGAGATTCAATAAATAAAGGAGGATATATACAATTGTACGCACACTTTTGAAAAGCATCTCATAAACATTGCGGTCCTGGAGATTGAAGTCGCCTCCTTGTGAACCAGCCGATGCCCTTGCGGCGGGGGTGGAGGAAACACCATCCGCCGTAGTTGTCTTTGAAGAAGCATTTGTTGAAGCGTTAGGCTTCGAAACCGTGGTAGGAGTCCCGGAGGCTGCAGTCTTATTCTTCTTGATAGATGGAAGCTTGCGCTTTTTCTGAGGGATAGGACCGTCACCTTTTTCTGCATCGGGTGCTACAGAACCGATGCTAGGATTTGTGACAGGAACGGCGTCGACATTCACGGAGGGCTTGATACGTATTTTCATCGATGAAGACGCAACTCCCTGTCGCTCATCCCTCACTGTGATCTCCTTCTCTTGAGATTGTCCCTTACCCTTTACTCTTGGATTCTTAGTGCCTTTTCCACCCCTTACGCCCTTCGCTTTCGCGGTGGACTTGCCCTTGCCCTTCTTTGGGACATCATCCACGAGTTCTTCACCGTCGTCACGTTCGTCTAGAATCCCTCTTCCCAAATCGTCCGACACAACACCAACATCAAACTCATCGCCCGAATCGTCCGCCCAGCGTTTCTTAGATTCCCGAGACCTTGTAGAGCTTGGATGACTTTCGCGTTTCTTGGATGATGACTTTTGCTGTTGAGGTGGAGTAAAGCTACGAGAAGGGGACAGGAGACCTTCGCTATGGTCATCATCCACGTCAATCAATATGTCTTCCTCCGGTTCAGTTGGACTCCTAGAGTACCGTGTTCTTTTCTGAGGCGGAGAAAATGGAGTGCGATCCTGGTCATCTTCATCTTCTGAAAGGAGAACATTGACTCGACGCTTGTTCACAGATTTACGGCGTAGGGAGACAGACTACCGTCTGTAGCTCAGAAAATGGTTCAATCTTTATTGCGCAGAGATTCACCTCGTCCATCTTGACTAATGTTCACTAGTGAGTGCTTCAAAGAGAAGTGGCAGGCAGGAGTACTTAGAATGTAGGGGTGTGACGATGAGCGTTGCTGTTGAACGTTGAGTCTTGATGAGTGCGTCCGGCGCTTCAGCTTCATATTAAGCGCCGATGGCCGCTTCTATGTACACTTCTTTATGCACACTACACAGAAGATTAATCATTACACAGTATGTACTACATTTGGGATCAGATTTTCTTTACACCGCATAGAACTTCATGAGATCCTGCACATCTTCTTTACTACCCAGAAAAACCGGGCAACGCTCGTGAATGCCTTCAGGAATGATGTCCAAAATACGCTTGGTGCCTGTGGTTGCAATCCCGCCAGCCTATTATCACTTATCAGTAAAGGAATCCCAATAATGAAACAACCCCACCTGCTCCGTGAGAAACGCCATAGGGAATGCCTCGTATAATAATCGCAGTTTCCCGGTCTTATTCTTCTTGTCATCCGGGTAACCAAAGATTCCACCGTAGAGAAATGTTCGATGGACATCGGCTACCATCGAGCCAATATACCGAGCACTATAAGGTTTTCCGGAAGCAGGATACTTGATAGATTTCAGGTACTCAAGCACTGGCGGGTGGAAGAACATTGCATTTCCTTCGTTGAAGGAGTAAATTTTTCCACGAGGGGGAATTTGAATCTGGAGAAGCGTGGGTGAAAAGGTGAAGGTGAGGGATAAATAATGTGAAAGCAATGCACACATCGGGATGGGTAAGAATGAACTCTCCAAGGGCGGCATCGAGGGTGTAACCATTGACCCCAGAACCGGTCGATAGAACGAGGTTGGCAGACGATCCATACCTTCATGATAATAATCATAGATGTGATAGAAGAAGAACGTATATGTGCTTACATGGTATATCCGGCTGCTACCATTTCACTACCTGGCCTCAGCACGTCCTTGATTGAACCCTCAGAATTAGGACGCTGAAGCTTTCATGAATAAAAGTCAGCCTTGACATGAACAGTCCACACACGAGCTTATAGATTCCGAAGATGGTTCCAATGTTAACACCCGCGTCGATGTTGCTACTTCCGTCAAGAGGATCAAAAACAACGCAATACTTTCCTCTATTCTTCTCTTCTATGATGATAGCGTCCTCAAGCTCCTCCGAGACAAGAACAGCCGTCTTTCCCGACGCGCGCAAAGAATTGACCATGATATCGTTTGAGAGTACATCGAGTTTCTTTTGTTCGTCTCCAGAGATATTTGTGTCACCCGCCAAACCAATCCTGTTATTTATCGATAAGCATTTGAGAACGTACATCTGGAAAAGAATGGGCCTACAGATTGATCAGACGAGCTTTCCGGACATTAGTCGCGATGAATTTGGAGGTGACTTGGATGGCAGTGAGTAGCAATGTCAGGTCGCCGGTGGCAGCAGCTCCAAGCCGCATTTGGTCGTGCAGGACATGTCTATAACAAGTGGGGCTAAGAATTAGCCATTCAAAGCAAAGACGGCGTACCTGGTGAGTGTTATTATCTCAGAGCTCGGGACAGATTCAGTAGCCATCTCCAAAAAAAGATGGGTCGATAATGCAGAAAAGTGTGATTGGGAGTGAAATGGGATTGACTTGTCCTCGATATAAGTAGTGGATCGCGGAAGGAAACGGTTGAGGCGGGATAATGGATTCTAGCTGTTCCTCTTCGCCGGGCCGTTAGTAAGTCACGTCCGGGTCACGTCAACATGTGAATTTGGAGCGTCGATCGATAAGAGCCTCAGAAGAGGTGGCTGGATGCTGGGAGTAATTTGTAACAATGGAGTGCACTATGCAACAAGGTATATCTGTAGCTGACCTATAATTCATTATTGATACAATATTTATCTTTTACGCTTGTTGGAACTGTTCTTCAATGCTCGCAATTGCTGGGGAAACCTCTCATCTTCAAATTCCGAGTCTGCTCTATGCAGTCTGTCCTCACCCAAACCCCTGATGCCGCTTGTATTTAGTGTGATCGTCTCGCGGGCGGGCATCTCCTGCTCATACTCTGATTCCTCTTCATCGTCTTCGAACACTCGTTGGTGAGCTTGAGCTATAGCGGCCGCGATTTCGGCGCTGATACTCGCTACACGGTCCAAAGAATCCGGCCCAGGTACAGGTTCTGGACCAAGGGCGTTGGATTGAAAGAGATCGGAAATCGTCCGGACCGACTCAGAAAGCTCCTGTTCCTCTTCTTCGCTTGTCTGCGCTGCATTGGTTGCGCCAAAGCTATATCGACTGAAAAAGCAAACCGTCATCCGTGAAATTTGAAGAGAAAGGAATTGAAAACCTACACATTCGGATCTGGCTCCCATTTAGGATCGTGAGTGCGCATATGCTGGATTAGGGTAGTCCGCCTTGTGAATGTCTTTTCGCATTGCAAATCTTCACATTTGTAAGGTCGTTTACCGGTATGCGTGCGACGGTGCCGAGCAAGACTGCTAGAGTCACCAAAAGTCTTTCCGCAATCCGGATATTCACAACAATGAGGCTTTTCACCCGTGTGCACCCGTGAGTGTACATGCAGAGCGGAACGCTAACCAAAAAATCAGGACTCGATATGCAGCTGCGATCGGCATATTTAGGCGTACCTGGATAAAGGTTTTCCCACAACCAGGATGACTGCAGAGGAAGGGACGCTCGCCGGTATGTATTCGCATGTGTCGCAGAAGATCACTACGGCGAGTGAAAGCCTTCAAACAGTCAAGTTGTTCACAAACATGGGTGTTCTTGACTTTATCTCTCGGCTTTTTGGCTTTCTTGGGGGGATGCGACTCAAACACGAAGCTAGAGGAGGAGGCGACGGGTTGTATGGCACTGCGATTCGAGGGTGCGAGAACTGTGGATCCAGCTGTTTGGAACTCCAATGCTCGGGGGCTACTGCTGGGATCTGATTCGAATTGAGCGGATAATTGCGTGGATAAATGAGTAAAGATGTCGTTAATGTCGGTGAAGTCGGCATGAGGTAGAGGGGTTGCTGCAGGGTCGTCTGGTCGAGTCTCTGATCCACTGTCTTCTGTCCCATCGTCTTCACTCCGACCATGTAACTCCGTGAACAAAAAATCTCCCCGAGTTTCCTCGAGACCTCTTCTTCTTCTCTTACGCGACGGTTCCCGTGAGTCATTAGCAGCTGTAAGCGAGTGAAAAGATGGTGCCGCCCGAGTGCTCCGATTACCTTTGTCCCCCAACACAGACAAATCTTTAGCCGAAAGGAGAGCATCCAACGCAATACGATCGCTGTCGTTGAGTTGTGCCTGGGCCTGAGCCGCTTGGAGAACGACGGCCAGGCCAGAAAGATAACTTCCAATATCTGTAGCTGGCGGCGTCTCTTGTTCTCCTGTAGAAGGACGGTCGGATTGGTGTTGCTGAGCGGCTGCGCTGATCAAAGCTGCGTTGGCAGCGGCGGCGGATGCATTCTGGTGAAGCAGATTGACAAGCTCATTTTCTAGCATTTCGAGCGATGATAAAGTAGGTGTCTGGCCCCTGCTGTGGACCTCGGGGTCTTCTTCAAAGGGAGGCTGCGAAGTTGTTAAAAGACCCGAGTCCGATTCAAAGACCGACGTGGAGCGTGAATCATGTTGGCCTTGAGAAGTATGAGGATGAGCATCTTGCCCTAGTGATTCATCATGTACGACGTCTGAAAGATCTAGAGGGAGAGTATCACTCTCCATGGCCATTAATTAACTCGAGTACTGAAAATGGTCAACATGGCCGGAGGAATAGCAAGGAATAGCAGCAAATTACCTTCCTCCAACAGCGCACGAGTGCGATCCCCAAATTGAGCCCACGGATACGACGAAAGGACTAAGAAATAACTTCGCAACTTATTCACGAAAAGAGATTTGAAGTTGGTGGTAGTTGGCGAACTCAGTAGGTATAAGCACGTGCAGTGCCTTAATAGCCGGGCCGAAACCCGGGAACAGCAGAGGCGATGACAAGTGGAAAGAACTGTTTGGTGTTCCTCCCCAAGAACAATCATGCCCACCTTTCCTACCAAAATTGATCTTAAACCAAAACGGCGTCATGGCTTTTCGGTTCTGCTTTTCATTCTTGGAACCCTTCTTCCTCCTCTAGGTGCATTCTCTGATCTACGATATGTGATGAACCTCTCTCACCAGGTTGCTTAGCTGTCGCCGCCAGATTTGGGATTGGGACCGACTTTTTCATCAATACACTGCTGACAATCTGTGGGTATATACCTGGTGCGTGGTCTTCTAATGTAACTGCCTTTAGTCTCATGAAATTGCAGGTCATGCTCACAATTTCTACATTCAAGTGACTAACAACCATATTCTACCCGCCTTTTTAGTCTCATTAATTTGTCTCTACAGAACATTCGCAACAACAAGAATCATGCTCGAACTCCAAAATGGGCCCAACGATATGGTCTCGTTGATACTTCCGAAATTCGACGCAAGGAACGTAAATCCCAATGGGCGAATCGTTATCAAGACCGACTGCCTCATTCGACTCTCGAAGGGCAAGCTCTTGAAGAAGGGCAAGAAGGTGGTTCGAGCATGAGCTTATCGTCTGATGATCATAGCTCTCGACCACAGCAACAGAACGGTGCTCTATGGGGCCCTGAGGATGAGCGTTACTACAGCGCTAACGCATCGTCTTCTTCTGGCGGAAGGTGGCGATATCCAGCCAATTTCGATGATGCTGTACTCCCGAGCAGCGGCTCCAAACGCGGGAAGAAGAAGAAGGAGAAGAAGGATCGCTGGGCGAGGACAGAGGATGCATATTCTATTTCCGAACAGCAGTCGAGGAAAAGAGTAAAGAAGAAGAAGAGCAGGTCTTCAGTCGCCCCGAGCGTGATTTCTGCGGATGACTCTACTGCGGGCTATCCTGAAGATCCTGAGGGTGGCCTTTACGGGAACACGCAGGCCATAGAGGAGCCTCGTTCGACGGAGACCAATGGACAAAGGCCGACCAACGACGATATCTTCAGCCACGAGTTTTGATCTTATTGATTCTGTTTAATCCTGTCTAATCCACCAGTGCAGTTTGCATAGTCTATATTTATTTTATTATACCAACTCACATGTCGATCTTGGACAGTTTTGGACTCTTAACCGGAATGGATATCTGTCGTGTCTTCAATGCTCCAGATGAAATGTGTACTATACATATGCTAGGGTAGATGAGGTAGACTATGGTATATCGATTAATTGAGATTCTGCAGCTTCATCCACTCCTTGTCATTGGCGTTGAAATCGATGCCCTTTGCTTGCCACCATTTCCTGGTATTGTCTCCACCGCCTATAGCGTCTTCCAGCGCCTCTTCGATATCACACATGCGATACTGAATGGGCAATCCGGACTTGGCCCACCAATCCAGTACTTGTGCTCGATTATGACGAGTCGCAGTTTCCATGACCTTCCCAATTTTGAGACTGACCCTGTTCAATTTATGCTGCTGCTTCCACCAATCTAGCACAGCGAGCTGATTTTTAATACTTGCAGATTCAAGAGCAGCTTCTGTAAACTCGAAAGGATAGCCACAAGTCATCCACCAATCGAGGGATACTATCTGACCACTCCGAGATGCTGCATCAACAGCTTCTGCAATGGATGCCGCTTTGATTTTGGGGACAACGTCAGATTGTTGTTGTTCGGATACGTGTTTCCACCATGTAAGAACAGCTGTTTGACCATAATGAGAGGCACGAGTGGGAATTGCATCATGAAATTTGGAGAGGAAGATTTTACGGTGATGGGAGGAGACGAATTCGAGGACATGAATGTAGCCAAAGCGGATGACAATATCTACTCCGATTCTAGAGGGGGGATTGGTGTCAAGATCGATTTCTCGAATACGAGCAATGTTGCCAGTGATCATTGCACGATCCGTGGGTGAAGCACAATACCAGTCAGGTGGTGGATGAAGAGAAGTTGGGATACCCAACGCTTGGGTAAGCTCCCAATCACCAAGAAAATCCAGAATGGTGCTAATAATTTCGACGGGAAGATCTGGGGCGACTGTGCGAGGAGGTTCTAGTGAAGGAGTGGGAGGAGTTGATAGATCGGATTGGCCATTAGGGAAGTGATAAACGTGAAGATCGTGGTTTGCAAGTCGAGAAATGAAAATCTCATCTGTGCCTGTAGTTGGCAGACCTCTGATATGCGAAAAAAGACAGAGTTCTTCACGACTCAGCTTTTGATACGCTGCCTTGACTAGTTGTAATGGAGAAAGGGCAACATCCTAAGCACAGGTTAAGGTAATGAAAGGGAGGTTAAATAACATCACGCACGTCCATACGGCCGCGGGGGAGTATTAGTTCTCTTTGAGAATCCACGTAAAAGTCGCCAGCAGTGTAACTGTAAGAGTGAAAGAAATTTCTGCCTGCACGTGCAACGAGAATCAAGAAACCCGTGGAGGCTAGAGCATGCCATTTCTACCGGCGTTATTCTCGCTTCAATCTTGAAGCTTGACCAGCTAATAGATAGATAGATAGATGTCATTGTGATTCCACTTCTATTCTGGGTCAATGGTCGTCGACGTCTAAGCAGATGTGAATAACGACTTGCCTTCATCATGTTCAACACATTTTGCTGCATCTTTCTGATTTTGTCTTTAACAAGCGGAACCGTTATAAGAGACTTTCAGGTCGCACAACCGCCGGTGGTCCCTGTTTACGCCAAATATTGTACGGTAGAAGTATTCAGGTGTGTGCCAAACTTTTTTTCGGAATTCGCATCTGATGACAATATCTAGCCACGATTTCGCCAACTCATTTGTCGCGTAAGAAGTATTTATGATCTATCACCTAAAGTATTTTGCTCAGATTAATGACTCAGTGGTCCTGCGATAACTCAGCTCAGGTGAGTCCGATCAGAGAGAACATCCGATATCCTGATATGAGGATTACATTGCAGCCCTCCTGAAGATTGTGGTCCAGTCGGTTCATGGGCTGCCATCACTCTTAACCTTACCGTCACCACTAACGGAACTCAATTCGACCGTCTCGGTATCTTCACCTTCCACAACGTCGAAATCTGGCGTACCTCAACTTTCGAGCCCACGATCGGAGACGGAATCGTCTGGACGTACATCAAAGATGTAACACAGTACATGCCGCTCTTCACTGAATCTGGTGAATTTTTGCTGGAATTGGATAACCTCATCGAAACCGGCTTGGATGGTATCTACTCTAGTGAGCACGATGAATATGTGATTAGGCTCACAATCTGACATACTTTCACAGCGACTGTAGCCGCAACCTATTTCGAGTCGTCGGCCGAATATCCTCCTGCAGAAAAGGCCGATATCATTATCCCAATATCCACCCTATCAAATACGACTGCAGATGACGCCTCCGTACCCCCTGCATTTTCAGTGAGCTTTGCATGGGTTCCATTTGCGTCAAAATAATGATATGACAGCTCAATATTACCGTGCCAAACAATACGGTTGCGGTATACGCTGAAATATTTGCTAGTGAGTTTCACAAACTCTACTACTCTTCCTTCCTACTTACTTGATGCAGGCGGCAATGGCCTCGAAGAAGATTGGGTGCTGGACTTTTCCTCTCAGTTGGTGACAGTCCATTGAATGTAATGACACAGTTTTTCA
This sequence comes from Lentinula lateritia, assembly GCA_028011325.1. NCBI lineage: Eukaryota > Fungi > Basidiomycota > Agaricomycetes > Agaricales > Omphalotaceae > Lentinula > Lentinula lateritia. Next base: position 109,622 of record JANVFT010000029.1, on the reverse strand, counting down.
ACGTACCCGATGAATTCTTCTCGAACATTTCGCCCAACATCACCAGCCCGCATGATGGTTTTCGTGAAGTCAGACTGTTGATCGACGGCCTGGTGGCTGGAGTCGCGTTCCCGTACATAACTGTTTTCTCTGGGGTTAGTACATAGAACGCCTTCGTACATGTCAAAACATTCTCATCAGATAGTTCTTTACAGGGCTTCATTCCATCCTTCTGGCGACCAATAGGGAGTTATGGTATTGCAGGTATTTATGATCTTGGCCCGCAGTTAGTTGATAGATCTTAACATAAGTGCTTCAGAATTGCCTACTTATTTTGTCGATGTTACCCCGTTCGTTCCATTATTGACTGGCAATTCTCCACATAATTTCACCCTCGATGTTGTTTCTGCGGAGGCAACACACACTATCAATCCAAATTGGTACGTTTCAGGTAAGAATTTATTCCAGCTCTTGGTTTTGTTCTAACTTGGTCGTTGAAGGAATCTTGCAAGTCATTCTTGATACCAGCTTTGAGCCAACTATCGGTAATATGACCGTTCATTCGGCGAGCAACTACGCAGACACCAGCATCACTGGCTCTGTCGAGGACTTTGGGCAATTCAATGCAACAGTTACTGCAACACGCAACATCCACATTGAGGCAGATATTTTGAGCGGAAGTGGTCAACTGACTCATGTCATTTGGACACAAGATTTGCAGTTCTCGAATATCCAAACGTATCGAAACAATGGACTGCTCGCGGTAGGTATAAGAGAACAACACTCACACTACTTATATATGTATCATTGTCCATTGATATCGTCGTTCAGACTTTGAAGCAAACTTCCACCGGCAATTCCTCTTCGACGCATAACGGCGTAGCAGTTCTTTCGGACGTCTTTTCGTACCCGTTCAGCACGAACTTTGACTACCTTGATGAAACTTTGTCCAATTGTAGGTGAAAACTACATCACTTGTGCCTCCAAAGTTGAGGATTCGGCGTTGTTCCAGGGACTTCATCTATCGATCACTCCTACGACCGCATTTTACTCCCGAACCCTTTGAGGATAGCTTCGACGATCAATAACCATCAGACCACGGGTGAAAATTCTCTGGTCAGCTATAACCTCCCGTTTGACCGGTCATCATGATATAGATGGTTTCTTCCAACTTGGTTCAGAGAAAATCGGCAATTTTGGTAATGGAACGAATAATAACACGGTAGGTGGTCTTGTACTCGATTTTCTTCCTTGCAGCCTATAGTCTACTCTATTCTATAGTTCAGCTATTCTGATGTCAAAGGTAACACATATACGAGAAGCGTCAACGCAATCAACAGCAACTTCAATGACACCATTGCAATTCCTTTTGACAAGATCGGAGGGAATCTTGCTCATTAAAAGCTTCGTACTGTGCTTTGGTTGTTCGAACTTTTTCCATCTATTTGTGTTTATTTACTTGCCCAATATATTTTGCCCTAAAAAGGATTTCAGCAATTAGCTTTGTACAACTCGGAACGAACGCAACAAAGAGTCTTCGAGCATGCACGTGATGCGAGTTCGTCGCTCTTGCCATGAAGCACCATCATGAATGATCATGTCCATTTGTAGACTCCGTGCAGAGACTCGGTGCATTGGTATGTCAAGCTCTGTTTTCTTTCCACACCCTCCCCCCCATTCTATAGTAGATATGCAAAGCAGTAGTAGCACCTCAACAGCAGTCCAAGCACATAATTTCTGTAAGCTGCTTCGGGCCCTCCCACTCATTGCAGCTGACTGTGAATACTTATGGGGATTTGTGCTGGCCTTGCGGCCTTCCTCCCAATGACTTGCATGTGCCATCAGAGAGCCTCAAGGTCTATCCAGCCTTGCAGGTCTTTCATATCACACAAGCAAACCTTTTTGCAAAGCACTGTATTCATTGTTTCATGCATTTGCATGTGAGCCCTGGCATCCGCTCATCCATTGGAGTAGGGGCTCTTGGAGTCTACTATCTAATCTCACATCTTATCTATATTCATGTTGTTTTCTGTTTGCTCATAGCAGTATAGTAGATATTTGGTAGGGTCAATCAACTCAGGTTATCCATTCATCTTAGCCACCGTACACATCTGCGGGGTATTCCGACTCCATGGGAGTTTGCGCGACAACAACTTGTATTTGTTTACTTCCCCCCAAATTAAAGCAAAGCAATCATACAAATGAAGGCCATATGATTGGCTGAGCGCTTTTGGAAACCATTATCGCTCTCTCATTTCTCACCTGCATGGGCAGAACTGAGCTTCTCATCGTGCATTGCACAGGTCGCTGCTAGTGAGCTACTAAGTCCTAAACAAGTAGCAGTTACCTAGCATATTTTCATCGCAATTGAGATTCAGTGTACCTCCTGATCTACATACAATTTGAAAACTAAATTCCCCAATGTCAAAATCCCAGAAAAGCCAGCTTTCCACTGGTTTATCAACAATCCTCCAAGGAAACACCGAAGTCTAATTTTGCTATCCTGTTGTACCATAATCATATAAACCCCCTCGTTAGGATCTGTACTCACATGTTTCCTGGCTCTACTGCAAACCTGTTTCGTGGTCAGTCGTTGGGCGACTTATACGCCCAACCGATTGACCAACCCGCAGTTCCGATACCTGGGCATCCACCCGGTCTATATTACCGATTGTTGACCTTCTGCCCCGCGCAGGGAATCACCGCAGCGGTGATAGAGCAATCTCTTCAGCCTATGAACGGCGAAGATTCTTGGACTTTACCACTGGGTCCGCAGAACCCCATGCAGTTCCTCTTCGCTCGTGTTTGCGAAACCCAACCGAAAACTTTCAGCCCTGAGGTATTTTGATAGTCGTAACATTTGTTATGATTCTCACTTTTATTTGCAGATTCCTCCACAATGGAGGAACCCGGACTCGCTTCTCATTAACATTGGTGGGAATGTTGTTCATCTCTTAGCTTGGGATGATGTTGACACGGTCGTGTTCACAATGCAACTGTCACCCAATGAGCCCCACGGGATATACCACATCCCGCATAAGGCTGGACGCAGCGACAACCGTCGTCCACCCCTCGATATCCTGAAGATGGGAAATCGAAAATTCAGAAGATTCGTGAAGATGTGGGGGCACGTCCAACACTATTACCAAGGTTTTATGCATTAAGGCGGTATGAGATCACGCATATGTTTGGTGAATGCACCTACCGATGTCCATTTTCTTCCAGAATTTCCAGTCGGTTTAGTGGTGGATTTCATATGCATCAGATGCCTTACAGATATCTTCGTCGGTTGTGGTCTGAACAATTACTGTCTATCAGTGTTTTCATCGTTGTATCCTTCGTCACGTTCTCTATCATCTTTCGAATCATCAAACTTGGCATTGTCAAGTTGTTTCCTGTGAGTACCATGAACAACGGAGCTTCGGAACATTTGAAGCAACACTAACTTGCCAATATCCATAACAAAGAGGGCAATCAACAATATGTTCAAGGCAGCAGCGTCCTACTAGCGTCCTCTCTTTTGAGCCGATTTTCTTCTCAAACTTTTCTTATGCATCTTTCAGCCTACTTAGACGCAGCTTATACATATCGGGATCATCGGCTGTACGCAGAATGTTGATAGTTGTATCTATACCAATACACTTGCCATGGTCATGATGAACGTTGGGAGGAAAGAATGTAAAAAATGCCATCAGCAAAAGCGGAAACTATACAAACGAAGGCTGTTTGTCCTCGACATATGATTGATTGCTCTCATTTCTCACTGCGCGGGGGAAAGGAGCAAGTCGTTGCGTTGCTCCGCCCCGAGCGAATCTGAGCTTCTCATCGTGCATCGTAACGGGTGACGGGTCGCTGCTAGTCACTTGTACCTTGAGGAATGCACGTGGCCCAACATTATGTTTACTAGCTTTCATGGGCGATTCCTATCTGCAGAGTTCGACCATCGATGCGAAGTTCTTTCTTGTACCTTATCACACTGAACAGCACAGAACCCGCACAGAGTATTCCCGTGCACATGGCCATCAACCGAAATGAGAAGCATATTTCCTATTACTATCTTCTCGTTCACACTGCCCCGTATATAAAGTGAATGTCTTGCTGTGATATCCCTATCCCTGACCATGCACCAGGAACATAAGCTCATCGCTGTATTCTTGGCATTGACGATCTCGACGTGTATCAGTGCAGTTCCTTTGGTCGACTTTCAGGTTGTTCAGCCTCCCCCGGTACCTCAGGATGCTCAAACGTGCACCATACAACTGTTCCAGTATGTAAGGAGTCTCTTGACGGACGATATAGATGGCTCAAACACTCTGTTACCAGACGAGATTTTGGGAATTCATTTGGAGAGTGAGTACTGCAACCATGATTCATCGAATTTCACCCTTACAACATGGAAATCTCAGTCCAGAAGTTGTCGAGTACACGTAAGAACGTGTGCTTCATGTCGAGGACTACTTCTGAATCAAGTTTTCAAGACCCCTTACGGATTGTGGAGAAGTAGGATCATGGGCTGCAGTCACTCTCAATTTCACGGTCACCTCTAGTAGGAATATTGCTTACTTGTTTGCGAGGAAAGGTTATATATGGCGGATGTAGATGGGACACAATTCGATCGTCTGGGTATATTCACTTTCCAAAATGTTGAAAGTTAGTCTTCAGTTATATTTCATGATCAGTACTAATGTACAATCTCAGTATGGCGAACGTCTACCCCGGAACCGTCACTCACTGGAATTATTTGGACATATATAAAAGATGTCACCCGCTTCATTCCATTATTCTCGAATGAGGGGCGGTTAATCTTACAGCTTGATAACCTGTTGGAAACTGGTCTCGACGGTGTTTATTCGAGTACGCACAGATGTCCCTACTAACCTCATGCCTAACATTTCCACAGCAACTCTTGAGGCCACTTTTTTTGCATCCTCTCTGTCAATTCCAGCTGCCCAGCAATCTAATGTCATCCTACCTATCTCAGCTGCTTCTGACGCAACCAATGCTTCTGCAGATGCGTCAGTAAGTCCAGCGTTCTCGGTAGGTTCCAACCTGTAGCTTCAGACGGTTTCACAAAGCCCTATTATTATAGGTCGACCTTACGCTCCCCCAAAACGCAATCTCCGCTTACGCAGGTATAATTCCTAATGAACGCGTCCTTTGCACCAATCTTAGCATGAACTGGCTCAGAACTCTATGCCTCAGGGAATGGCGACGAAGAGTTTTGGTACTTCAATGCTCCCAATGCCTTTCTCAATGACCTTCCGTCAGGTAAAGCTCGTTTTCGTAAAATTCCACTGTAATCGACTCATCAGCGCGGTGTCATAACTTAGGATTTACTTTTGGGAACGGTCCTTTCCGAGAAGTCAGATTACTTGTAGGTCTTGGAAAATTTCCCCGAATTATGCTGATCAATAACTGTAACTGCCATTGCAGATTGATGGAAAGGTAGCTGGGACAGCGTCAGTGCATTATAAGTATTTTATTGAGGGTGGATTCGTATTCACTCGAAAGTTCTTCAGTTTCCCTTATCCTGTGGTTTTCACTGGAGGAATCGTGAGGAATAGCATTATTCTGTCCTTTTGTGAGGCTTTCTAAAAGCCAAACTTAGCTTCCCACAGCATGGCGGCCCATAACCAGTTACGGCGCTTTGGATCGTACGTTTTCTCTTCTTTTACCGAGATGTCTGTTGATCTTCCCCTCTCTACTACTTACTGCTAGTCCCAACATATGGTTAGAGCGTTATTATATTCTTTGAGTTACGAAATGACTGTTCGACTCAGTTCTCGACGTCACTCCCTTTTTACCTTTATTAACGGATGGAGGCGCTCACAATTTCACTGTTGATGTGATTTCTGCTGAAACGAACGGTGCCATAAACCAAAACTGGTTTGTCTCTGGTAAGAACTCTAAAACTTGATTTGATGGCCTAATTGTCATTCGGAACTTTAGGTCTCCTGCAGGTCGTCACTGCATCAACAACCAGCCCCACTACTGGCAATATGACAGTTTATGAAGCGGACGATTTCCCCGTTACAACCGCTACTGCAAACATAGCAAGCAACGGAGATGTGATCATAACGGTGACCGCGTCTCGTACAATCCACATTGAATCCGACGTGTGTAGTGACGACGTATGCACTGCAGTCGTCTTCGACCAAAGCCTCAACTACTCGAATGTTCAAACTTATCTTGATGGCTTCAATATCCAGAACGTTCTACAGATGGCGTCTGGTTCTGTTGTGTCCACTCATAACGGTGTTGCAGTCGTGAAAGACGATTATTCCTATCCGTTTGCCGTCAATATCACCTCTTTGAACAATGATGGAAGTCTCTGTGAGTTTCAACCCGAGTTTGCATTCATTCATTCATGACTATTGTTGCTCTTAGTTGAAGCTGTATTTGACCACTCATACGATCGAGTATTGCGTGAGTAGATTTGATTCTGCTGTGGTGTAGGTGGTTCAAGACCACTTCTTTAGTCCCTGCTCCATTCATATTAGGTTCGACTATCCAGGAAAGACAGATCGCGGGTAAGTTAAGCTTATGTTCAAAGCAGAGTGTCCATGCATTTTTTGATCCCTCTCAAAGGTGGATTTTTCGAAGAGTCATCTTCTGGAAACACAGGCAATGGGACATCCAATAACACATTCTCATATGTTGACACTGCAGGCAACACTTTTTCTCGGACTGTCAGAGCAGCTCTCAACAACATCACTTTCGACTCGATCTCGGGTTCTTTGGCAGATGTCGAAAAAACTCCGACATCCAATGCTTCCCCGCAAGCACAATTCGCTGCGGTTAGAATGCCAGGTGGTCGCACTGTTGGAGTTTGATGATGTTCTGTACCAAGTATAACATTTATACAGAATAACTACACGAACTACCATATCCACTGTGATCTACGTCTGCTCGAACAATTCACTATCCACTTCAGCGGGACTAATACAATCGTTGTCCGAATCCTGTGTTGAACAGTACCCAAATCCGTGTTGAGACGGGCATTCGATATGGAGTCTCTGATCATGTCCAAGGCCGGACGTGCTCGTTCAGGTTCGTTGAGAACACAGAAAGAAGGGCTGGAGAGGGGAATCTCTGAATATGCGCTTCCTGACGCTTCCTTCGGACGGAATTTCTTAAAATAGGCCGACAACTCGGCCAGCTTCATCGACTCCAACTTCCCAGAACCCTGGACGAGTTCCAAGACCGGGCATGGTTTGCATGTCTCCGAGAATGGGATAGCTACAGACAAGTGGATCCAGATTAGACCACGGCGACAAGGATGCGATTGTTGAAAACGACGTACAGGAATCCAGCTCCAGCTGATAACCTCACTGAGCGAATTGGAATGGTGAATCCGGAAGGAACACCTTTGAGCTTGGGGTCATGAGAAAAGGAGTACTGCGTCTTCGCCATACAAACTGTAGAAGCATATTTAGTATATCAAAATTCCCTGTTGATATTACGCACTCGGAAGGCCTGCGTAACCTTGACGAGTGTAGGTCTCGACCTGTTGTCGTGCCAAATCACTCAATTCGATTCCGTCAGCACCGTAAATCTCTTTTGAGATAATCGTGATTTTCTCCTCAATGGGCAACTCGAGGTCATACAGGAAGTCGAAGTTCGATGGGCCTTCGCAAGTCGTAATGACAGCTTCTGCAAGAGCACGGGCCCCTTTACCACCCTCTGCCCAGTGATTACTGACAACTGCGGCATCGGCTCCACCAGCGAGAGACTCGTCACGAACAAGTGCAAGCTCGGCAGCGGAATCACTCCTATATCTGGGTTAGTATTTGCACGTCCGCCAAGAAGAACGATACTAACGCGAACTGATTAATCGCAACGATAACCTTGATTCCGAATTTGCGTGAATTCTTGATGTGTTGGACAAGGTTCTTACATCCTTCCTTTAGGGTGACCAAGTCTTCTTTGGTGTACGTCTCATGGAGAGGCTTTCCGGGAGTAACATCAGGTCCTCCCCCGTGCATCTTCAAAGCACGGGTGGTAGCCACAATGATAGTAGCATCGGGTTTAAGTCCACTAACGCGACATTTGATGTTGCAGAATTTCTCCATACCCATGTCGGCACCGAACCCGCCTTCGGTTAGAACATAACCGACGCGATCCGACGAATCGTCCTCCTCAGTACCTGCAAGTTTTAAGGCGACTCGGTCTGCCAGGATTGAAGAGTTTCCATGAGCGATGTTGGCGAAAGGACCTGCGTGGACAAAGACAGGTGTGCCCTAAGAAAGTTGGAAATTCAATAGTCTCCGACAGCAGTTGATGATAAGAACCTTACCTGCAACGTTTGCATAAGATTTGGCTTTATTGCATCTTTCATTAACACGGTCAAAGCACCGGTAACTCCAATGTCATCGGCAGTAACGGGTTCGCCTTGTTTGCTTGTCGCAACCACCATAGCGCCAAGACGGTGCTTCATATCTGCGAGACTAGTAGCAAGAGCTAAGACAGCCATACACTCGCTGGCGACCGCGATGTCAAAGCCGGTCTCACGTTCATGACCTTGCTCAGTAGGGTTGCGACCAATGGTGACCTTCCGGAGAAATCGGTCATTAGTGTCGAGCACACGGTTCCAGGTGATTGTTTCTGGGTCAATATCAAGGCGGGCGAATTTGGTGATCTCCTCGGGGGTAAGTTCATTCGGGTTCGTCTTATCTATCCCGAGCTTCTGAAGACGTTTGAACATCAAAGGAGCGAATTCTCTTTTGCCTTTCTTGGTTGGGACGAGACGACTGTATAATGCCTACGCAGGTATTAACAGCGTAGACTACGAGGAGCTGGAAATATCTACATACCTTATCAGATTGAGTGGCTTCGTGGAACATGCGAGCATCAAGAGCAGCCGCTAGAGGGAAATTAGGTCTTTTGCTATGGCCGCTGGAATAAAGATTCACCTAGCAAGTTATTTGCGGCAGTGACAGCATGTATATCACCAGTAAGATGCAGGTTGAACTGTGTAATCGTTCATCAGTATACTGTTCATAAAATCAAGTAACAGACAGACGCACTTCATCCATAGGAATGACTTGACTGTATCCACCGCCAGCGGCACCACCTTTAATTCCGAATGTTGGTCCTTGACTGGGCTGTCTAACGCAAGCAAAAGCGGGACGACCAAGTTCTGCTCCTAAAGCTTGAGCCAATCCGATAGTCGTGGTAGATTTTCCCTCGCCGAGAGGCGTTGGGGTGATACTAGTGATAGACATGAGCGAATCCAAAACCAAAGAGGGTAGACTAGATATTACCCAGCAACGACAATGTATTTTCCATCCGTACGATGGGCAAGGCGATCAAGTACACTGAGTTCAACCTTGGCCTTGTACTTTCCATAGCTCTCAAGCTCATCTGGTGACAATCCGATTTCCTGAGCAAGCTGAGTAATGGGTTTAGGCGTTTGACCCATGGCTATCTCAATGTCACTGGGAACTTTCTCTAGAATGTTCAAGGGAAGAGGTTGGACCTTGCGTTCGTGTGAGAGTTCCCATAGTCGTTCCGCTGATTTGAGAGTATTCTCCATGAGTATCGCAACCGTCATAGGCCCTACACCTCCTGGAACGGGGGTGATATACGACGCAACTTCAGCAGCTGAAGAGTACTCTACATCACCAACAAGTCTCTGGCCAGACTTTTTCGAGGAATCTAATCGTTATTGCGTTAACCAATCGCGTACGCGGATAATTGAACCAGTGTGGGACTCACCGGGGATGTAGTTTATCCCGACATCAATAACCACAGCACCGGGCTTGATCCACGAGCCTTTCACAAGCTCTGCTTTTCCAATAGCTGAGACAACAATATCAGAATTTTTGACCTGAATATAAAATCGGATTAGACGAGTATAGAGGAAGATGGTGAACATACGATAGCTTCAATGTTCTTGGTTCGGCTATGACATTGGGTGACAGTCGCATCGCGATTACGCAACATCGAGGCTACGGGACTCCCAACGATATCGCTACGCCCAAGAACGACCGCGTTTGCACCAGAAATAGACTGGCCAGTGGATTCGAGGAGCCTGATCACAGCCGTGGGGGTACAAGGTGAGAAAAGCGGGTCCGATGCGCGAGAAGATAAGTGGCCAATGTTGTACGCGTGAAATCTAAGATATCGGGCGGAGGTTATAATAACGTTCCGTACGAGTCAGAGAAGCTGATACATACCCATCGACGTCCTTTTCAGGTTTGACTGCCTCCGTAACCTTGCGTTCCCCTTCAGCAGTGACATGTCCGCCAAGGGGGAGCTGAACCAATATTCCGCTTACGGCGTCGTCGTTGTTAAGAGTTTTTACGGTCTCAACAACCTCTTCCACTGTAGCTTCGGCAGGAAGTGCAACGTGTCTGTACTGTATACCAACTTCCTGTGCAGCTTTGGCCTTCATGCGCACGTATACCGAAGAGTCTGGGCGCTCTCCGGCCTGGATAATGACCAGTTGAGGCTGGAAACGAGGGTGTTTGGTCTTCAACACCTGGATTCGCGAAGCGACATTGTCTCTGATAGACCTGAATAATTGTTAGTAGACTCATAAAATGAAAATGAAAATGAATACTTTGCAATAGCAGTGCCGTCAATCTTTTTCGCGGAATTCGACGACATGGTACGAGAAAGAAAGTGGGAAAGAGCCAAGAAAGAATAGGATGGATATCTACTGATGGCTAGTCTCGCGTGCACGTTATTTACGCGGAGACGAAAACTTCGTCCGCCACCAAAGCAGAGCATTTTCGAGAAAGAATGTGATCAACGATAAATGCTTAGTGTTCAGCCCCTCCGAATCCGAACAAATTGAAAAACCCAAGCCAGCGTAAGCCTGACGAAGGCCAAAGCTGCGGGCCGTCCTTCCGGAACAAAATTTTAGACGCCTCACGAAGCGTGGTGGTGTACTATGATGAGCTCTGTATACGCCCGCCAGATATTTCGTTCATGTTCGGCTTCGCTGTCGTCCAGGTCGCTGGCGCGTCCCTTACCCTCTAGCTTTCCTTGTCGCTCAACTGTACTCAACGCGAAGCGAGGTTATTCAGAAACCAAGTCTACGTCCGCGCACGAGGAGCAGAAGAAGGATGAGTCAAACGATGAACCAGAAAAAGAGGCACAACCTCCTTGTCCAGATACAGAAAAGCTCAAGGCCAAGGAGGCTGAAGTTGTCGACTTGACAGTACGTTATTACAACTTTCATTTCTCTTCACCGCCGATTTATTTCTTGTTATTCTAGAGTCGTCTGCGATATCTTCAGGCAGACTTCTTGAACCTTCAGCGCAACGCCGCGCGAGAAAAGGAACAGACGCGTGATTTTGCTATCACCCGTTTTGCCTCTGACTTGCTCGAGACAGTCGACGTTCTCGCGCTGGCACTAAAATCCGTACCTGCCCCCGCATTGGCTGCAGAAACGGCCCCTGCCTCCGAACCCCTTGCCTCGTCTTCTTCCTCCAAAACTGACACTCCTCCACCAAAATCTGCCCAAGAATACCTGCAGGAGCTCCATACTGGTGTTGAAATGACACAACGTCAGCTTCTACAGACACTGTTCAAATACCACGTCAAACCCTTTGACCCCACTGGTGACAAATTCGATCCTAATCGTCATGAAGCGCTATACCAAGCGCCTATTCCTGGCAAGGAGCCGGGTACAGTGCTAGACTGTCAGAAGCCCGGATATATGATTAAGGATCGGGTGTTACGGGCAGCGCAGGTTGGCGTTGTTCAAGACATATCATGATGTTAGTGTGTAGACTGTCACTGGAGCATTTCACGGTGCAGGGCTAGAGTATACTACTGTATTCCACCATATAATGAATCAACGAATCTCTACTCTAAACAAATCGGTCAAACGAGTGACTACGCTCTTTTGTAATTCGTTAACTTCTTCATTCGACAAGGACCTGAATGTTTTTTCTTAGAACGAGTCGGCATTTTGGAATCACGAAAACTTACCTGTCCATGGATCTGTAGTTGATTCTGTAACATGAACTAGAACGATTTGTCTTTGGATGTACGAATGAGTCAATCTATAACACGTTAGTACACCCTTGAAATACCACTAAGGGAAGCAGGTACCATTTTCACATCCTCCACGAGGTCACCAGCAACATCACGAACGAGATCACAGAAGTCATTGTCGTGCAATGGCGCAGAACCTTGTGCATTCCAAAAGCTAACGTCTTTGAAACACGAAGGGAATTTTGAGTATGGCTTGAACGTTGTGATTTCTCCGTCTTTGAACTGCGAAAGGAAGCGTTCGTCCGTTGACCAGAAGAGGCGTATGTCGGGAATGGAGTACAGAATCATGGCGATACGCTCCAAACCAAGACCAAACGCCCAGCCAATCTTGCCTTCGACATCTATGAAATGAGGAATCTCAAATGTCAGAACCTTGAGATCGGAAAGCGGAACTCACTCGAAATATCCAACGTAGACTGAATGACAACTCCACATCCCAATATTTCCAGCCATTTCCCGCGGAAGAAGACCTCCACCTCGAAGCTAGGACTCGTAAATGGGAAATAAGCCTCTATCCATCGTACTCGCAACGGTTCTTCGGAAGCTGTGCTTCCAAACAGTCTTAAGAGTAGACTGTTCAACGACAGCTTCAGATTCTTTGCGACGAGTTCCGAGTGCACTGGGTCGTGGGTACGCTGGACGGGATTGGTAGGAGAAATATGCGGTATATCCTCAATGATAATATTAGACATTTTCAAATGTCGCGAAAGACGCTCGTTGTCTTCCTCGACCTGCTTCATACCCGACGCGTCTGCGGAATACAGTCGCGCACCCTCCATCTGGTGAAAAACGGGATAATGTGAGCCATCGATCTCGTCGCGTCTGTAAACGTCCGCCGTAAGAAGCCATTTGTCTTCTCCTTTGCTGAATACTTCTACTTCGTGAGCTGAAGTATGCGTTCGGAGCATCAGGTTTTTGTGAATGTAGTAACTGTCGGTCACAGATCTACCCGGATGGTCCTTGGGAAAAGCGAGTTCATCGAAGTTCTTGAAGGGGGTCACGAGAGGGTTGAAGGATGAGAAATGTGAAAAGTCAGGATAATGGGATTCGATGATTGACCTGAGGGTGTTGAGAGGGTGGCCGGTTTGTTTATGCACTTGTAGGGGAATTTTAGACAAGATTGATGGAGTGACATTGGTGATTTCGTCTGTATGATACTTGTCACCGAGGATTTCGAGTGTGTCGGCATATTTAGACGTTACAGAGCTGCTGTGGAAGCTGCGGTATGAACACCGGCAATTTTGTACAGCAGAGAATATTCGCAGCTGTAGCATCAAAATACAAGGTCAAGGTCTGGGAGTATAGTAGAGAGTTAGACGCATCCAGTCTGAATTCAATCATGTCACTCCAGGATAGCCTGAATACAAAACTAATTTCAGGGGCGAAGGAGAGATGATACATATGGATTCTACCATAACCTACATTACTTACATCGTTGAACAGTAAGTAAAGTCGTCGAAGTCATCTATCTTTGTAGCCGTAAGTACTCGTATCATAAGTAGAAAAATCAGAGAAAAGGATTTCGGAGTATAAAAAGGATAAAGAGCAAGTACTTCCAAGCCAACAAAGTGAAAGACAAGAGCAGGCGAGCTAGCAGTCAGTGTAAAGGAAGCATAAAAAAGGTGTAGGTTCCGCGAGAAAATAGAGATGGAAGGAGGTTCGAGCGTATAGTAAGTGAAAAAAAATTTGATCAAGAAATAATAGGGAAACAAGCAAGCAAGCACGTAGATCATTACACTAATAACGTTACGAGACATTAGAAAACATTCAGGCCAAGCCAAGTCTACCAGCCAGGGAACCATTTTGCGGGAGCCTGACGTGCGGTTGGCCGAGCACGAACCATAACAGGCACGTCTTCCTCCGTAATGTATTCCACTGCGGTGGTCCGAGGAATTGAGGTGGTTGGGGGCATCTCTACAGCCTCTGGTGTAGGGAATGCCACGACACGAGTGGCAGATGGGGAAGGAACGTAGGACGTCTGGGTGACAGTTTTCGTTTCAGTTTCGTATTGTACTTCGGAAATGACCAACGGAGGAAGCTCCTGATACTATATAAAAAGACTAGTCAGTAAACGATTCACACAAAACGTGGGTGGGACGCCCTCTTGATGGCCAGTCAGGGAAAAACCCCATCACGTGGGGAAACAGAACGCGTCGCGATCGACAAATAAACAAAATGATCATCGATCTCGGGGCCAAAAAACTGCCATTCTTCCTGACTGGCGAGCAAGAGGGCAGGACAAGGGGGACAAAACAAAAACACCGTTGGTCCCCCAAGCCCGGACGAAGGAGGGAGGGGCACGGAGGGGATTCATACGGACTGTAACATGAAGCAAGAAAACGCTCGAATGAAAAACCTCCTTCGTCTCAAAGCTCGGAACGGCGCGGGGAGGGCGGCGGTACCTTGGGTTTACGCTTGGACCCCACTGGCTCGTAGACGTATTCCTCTTCGACGGCAGGACTATCATTTCCGAGAGCTCTAAAAGAGACATCAGCATCGATAAATAATCCGGCCACTGCTAGACGTACATTAGTTGTTCCATAATCCAGCTCTCTCGACGAGAAGCATCATGCTCTCTCCTGTTAACACCCTCTTCACGCTTGCTGATTTCTCGCTCTCTCTCGGCAATTTTGAGCTCACGATCTAAAATATCGTCAAACCGAGGACTGGACCATCCAGGCGGCGTAAGAGAGTCCTCCTTGACGATTTCCTTGATGACAGTCTGTATAGGTCCAGTAATTGTTTCGACCGTAGTAGCTGCCATACAAGGAGGACACAAGACAGGGGAAGGCGTCGCAATCACACCGCCTGGGGCACCAGCGAGAAGCTCAGCCTCACGACGAGCGACTTCAGCTTCACGCACAGCAACGGCGCTCTCACGAGCGATCAAGGCCTGAGTACGTTTCGGCGTAAGATAGTTCCAAACACCTGATGTGGTTGGATCTGCAGGGTTCGTGCTAGCAGCATTGGAAGGAAGAGAAAGCATAATCGCGAGAACTGCGAGAACCAGCGACAAGACGAGAAGAAGTGTGGTAGAAGAGACTGTTCGATGGTGATGGTGAGATGAGCGTTCGCTACGGTGTTGACGGTGCTCGTCACGGTCTCGATGAGAAGAAGAAGGTTGAGCCATTCTGACGCTGGAAATGAGTACTACGGTGAGGACACCGTTATTTTCACTGGTTAAAAGGTCGACAAATACCTGACAGAAGAACTAGGCGACAGAGATGTGGCTGTTTGTGGACGTAAAATGGACGTCGTGAAGGATTTACGAGTTGAAGGAGGCAGGGTGACGCGAGGTTGTAAAAGTAAAAAGAATGAAAAAGTGAAAGTTCAACTTCGCCGTTTTTAGAGATTCAACCGGCCTCGTGGTTGTCACGTGCTATACGGCATTACGTTGCATTTCTTTGCCTCCAAATTTCTTTTTGTCAACTCTTTGTACAAGGCTCGGCGCGTCCAATAATGGCTTTACGACGTTTTGCTCAGGCGAATAATGCATCTACTGCTTCTCCAAGTCGTTCTGGCGCTTCAAGTAACGCGTCGCCAGCTTCTGTGACACCCGGTCTTCCTGTTACACCGAAACCACGAGGCCGCGTTTCCATTGGCATTCATCAGTCTCCTGCGAGTACTCCATCGCTTTCTTCCTCAATTCCTTTCGATTGGGAAGCTGCAAGATCACGACGGCCTCCACCATACGCGACTCCATCCCAGAATAGATCCCGTGGAGGTCGAAATAGCGGTTCAAATTCTTCTTCCCTGAATGGCACACCTGCAAGAAAAGCTGTCGTCAAGAAAAAGAGCATTGTTGAAAAGTATGTGCTACTTATGTCGAGTTCGAATTCGTGCTCTTATACCTTTCAGAGTCACGTCCATTCCTTCACAAATAGCGTTCGAGATATCGCAGTTCCCTAACAACGTGCCACTACCTACCCCAAGAACGTCTGCCTGTGTGGTTGGCGGTTTCTTACACTTTTTACATTTATGTGTACGCGTTAGTCAAGCACGAAGTGCACAGAGTAGTGACTTGGAATGGAACGAAATGTTAAGAGAAACAGAAGGTCGTTCATGGTTTGATTGGGTGCGTCCCAATGATGAACCGGTGTTGTCGCATTTCTGACAATGCTACAGACGATGCCTATGACCCTCTTTTTGATCGCGGCGTCTGTCACGAATGCTGTGTACACTTTTACTCGTATCAAGCTTTACCGCTTGTATCGTCGAGCAGAGCCGGTCTCATCTCCGAACGCAAAGTTTGTCGATAGCGATGATCTTGATTTTGACAAACTAGAACCGCCATCTCTTGCGGTGAGATTTAGAGTAGGTGCTTGGAATGCCTTAATTGCTTTTTGGCGGTTTCTACTGGGTTTGAAACCCTCCACAAAACTCCCATCTTCAACACGAAAGTCTACTCGAGTGCAACAACTCCAGATCTGGACTCCAGGAGATTTGGAGATGATGCTTTTCAACATCTACTCCCCAGTGCACGCACTGTTGTGGATGGCCACAAACTCATCTAACTGGATCATAATGCTATTGATCATGGGCACTGTCGGTGTACAGGTGATGTGTATTTCAGTGTCTTCTGTACACTTGCTCATGCTTATGTCGACAGCTTAACACCATGATGTTGTCATACAAAACTTTGATAAAAGACAAAGACATTCTCCATGCGGAGGTAATGAACGAGTATAACGAAGGAGTAAGTGCGTTTACATCATTCCAGATGCTTTTGCTCACCAAACCCTCAGTTTGTATACCCCCGAATTAACCCTATTCGTAAGGACGTGGCTATAATGACCCATCAGTCAGAAGTGGTGAATGTATGGGAGGATTGAATCTACTTGTCTAATGTACTACGCGTTTATTATTATGACTTTTTGCCTCTGGATCTTCAATCAAATTAACTAGATCGACGCTACTAGGAGACTGGGACCATCACATGTCATGAACTTCAATACCAGAATGTCGCTTGAGTGCGCGCTCTTTTTGAGGTAGAATCCAATCTTCGTTTGCACACTAATCGATCCAATTGTCAAAGTGGTCATAAGGCCGCCAATTGAAGTGCCTTCTCGTCAATCAAGCAGACTTTTGCTTATTCGAAAACCTAATTACTGCTGCTTTGTGCTTACCGTAACATTCTTAAAAGTTTCACTGCCTCGAGCAAACTTTGTCTTCTTGCTACTGCGGCCTAAATATTCATTTCCTTGTTCTAAAATTCATTGACGAACCTTCAAGTCGCAAGTACTCGCTCAGTGCCGCGACCTGAACTTCGAAGATGGCCTAGCCGTGAATATCGAAGATCACCAATCCGACTTGATTCAAGTATGGGCGCCTGAATGACTTCCCCAGCTGACTCGGCATTTGCCAGTACATACATACACAGCTTCGACCGTGAACGGTGTAGCAGTCGATCTATGAAAACCAAACGTTGCCATGTATGAAATGTTTATTTAGAACGATTTTTCTTGTGTCTGACTCCAGTTTGCAGTACTATAACTCTCTGGGGCAGCCCAGGACCTTGCAGCGGAATGGAAAGCCCTTTGATTCAAACTCGGATTATGGATGTAAATGCCGCCGTTTTTTTGCGCATCCTGAAGATCCCGAATGGGCTTCACTCCCCCCTGTCCCTGCTCCACCCTTCCTGGTCGGAACTCCATCTCCATCTCCTCCTCGAGCTTCCTCGAGTATCGGCTACCATCCAATGCCAGTCAAGCAGGATAATGCGAAGTCACTGTTGACACTCATTGAGTAAGTTAAGCCTCGACAGAAACTTAATCAGTTAATTCATATTCTCTTCTCTCAAGGCTCAAGTCAGACTATGAGAGCCTTTTGACACAATATAGAAGATTGCAGCAGATTCTGAACAATACCGCACTGTTGCCTTCCTCTCATCCTTCGGGACAACAATTGTCTAGAGCACAACTGGTTTCACGTCGGGAAACTGTTGAAAAGAATATGAAGGAAGCCTATGCACGATTACAGGAATTCGACCAAAACACCCCATTCGAGTTTGGCAACCTCGATACTACACTTGAACCGAATATCTCTATCCTCAAAAATCTGCTTCGAGAGCTTAAGTTTAAGCTTGTGGAGGCTGAATCATTAAAGAACACAGTTGAATCAAACTTCAAAAAGGCCTCTGTTGAGCAGGCTCAAGTGGAGTCAGATGGAGACATCATAATGAATGCACCTTCGTCGACATTTCTGAAACAAGATGGATATTCCACCCCTCCTCGTGTTTCACTATCAACTGAGAAACATCTTGTCCTCCTGCAGGGCATGCTTGATAGAATTTCCAAGCAAGTGGCCTCAGTAGAAAGCAATGTAATGGAACAAGAGGAGGTGATCAAGAGTGTCATCCAGAGTTCGCATGAACTAGTGACATCTTCGGAGAGCGTTGTTGGTGGAATTCACCAGGATATTGAACATTTTGATGATGAACTCTCTGAGCTGGCAGCAATGACTGCTGAAACCATTGCTGAAGACAACAGGTTGGATATTGAATACCAAAAGTTACAGAAGGAGAGAGAGGACCAAGAAATTGAACTACAAAAAGTAAGTCAGCCTCTTGTTCAACCCATGACCAACTTTTCCGACCATGCAAAGCTTATGGGGTGTCTCGAAAAACTTGAGAAGGAACGCGAGAAAGACGAGAGTGATTTAGCTTCCCTCTCCACTGCCCTGACAGCCTATATGGAGAAGCCTACTGTGTCACCTCTATCTTCACCTTTCATACCTGAAGACATTGTAGTCGCTCTAGAAGAACAGATTACCCCGCTGATTCGGAACGCAATCAAACCACACATCGAAAACCTACGCTCAGAACTGGAACAAGAAATAACAAAACACGAGATGGAAACATCCAGTACACTATCACCTGTCTTCACGGTGACACACCAGGCCTTACAGAGTGCATCAAATGCTATGTCCGAAAAGTGAACCCGAACTTGATGTTCTTTATCAATTATTCGTTGTCGTTGTATCGTATTGTACTTGGATATTATCGGAATGCTTTGTATAAAACACGCGTCATGGCTACACTGGTGGATTAGATTCTTCATAGGAACTGCCATCCGCGAACTGTAGGAACCGTGTCCCAACACGACCCGCTTGCTCAGGGGAATGCGTTATCCAGACGATCGCTTTCAGCGGGCTTTCACTGGATTTCAAAGTATCCAAAATATGCCGTTCGACTAGGAGACAAGAGTCCTGGTCCAATGCTGACGTTGGCTCTATAAGAAGTGTATTAGCGACGGACAAATGATATAATGATTAATCAAACGCACCGTCTAGAAGCAGTACCTCAGCGGTATCAAGCCCGATACCGATTGCGAGCGCGATTCGCTGAATTTCTCCTCCACTAAGATTTGACCATTCACGGTCCCATAACTGGGTATCAATCCCCCAGGAGCTCGCTATCTTCACAGGATGTTCCATATCTTCATTCAATCGTGTATCCTTCTTGCCATTTCTTCTGCGAGCTTTGAACGATGATGCGGTAGCGAGGAAGGTTCGGGGAGTACTCGCAAGCAATGGGGGTCGCTGGGGTACGTATGCAACCTTCGTTCGATAAAGAGGAATACCTATCATCACGTTATGATGTCTATCTAGATTTAGAAGATGTGGTGAAAATATACCATATGACTTGGGTGTTCTGTCATGCGCGACGGAAAATCATCAGAACTAGAACAGGATAGTGTCACGAACGCACTCACTTTCCGCAAAACAAAATGTGACCACTATACAGATTCAAATGGGCAAGGCATTTTAGAAATGTTGTTTTTCCGCAACCGCTCTTGCCTTGGACGACTACAACATCACCTGTTCCAATTTCTCAGATCCATGCCCTGTGCGGATAATGCAGATAAGATTTGAAACTACCTTCAGCCAAGGTTAGCTCTACACCGGAGAATATTTGTGAACCGTCTTCGCTTGTACAGCTAAGGTCACGGATAGCAAAGAGATCTGACATGTGGGCAGAAGCTAACGTTCGGAACCTTTATCAGGTTCCACCAACTAGAGTCATGTAGCGTATGCAAGAGACGTGGATATTAGAAAAATGAGCAGGTCCCTTATGATCATGAAGTTACGACAAAATCTAATTATGGAGGCGATGATAATGACTGTTGCATCTGCATCTGTTGCATCTGCATCTGTTGCATTTGCATCTCCATTTCCTCCGGGCTCAACGCTGAACTCTCAATCATCACACCTACACCGACTTTAGCTGAGTTCTATAAACACAGGAAATAGCAACGTCAGCGCGGTTCATTGTTGAGAAATAGTAGAAGTACTTTGAGGTGATCAATCTCTCCCGACATCAAGAAAGCGAAGGTGGGGGTAAACCGTTGTTCAAGCAGAGCAGAGACTTTGCCAGTCGAATCCAATTGGGCCCTGAAAGTCGAAAGACGAAGATCGAATTTGGCTCCTAGTGTAGCTACCGCATCTCGACGCATGGGAGTAGCCACAAGCTGCAAGTCCGCTGCGAAATCAACTTTTTCACTGAGCTTGTGCCAATACGTCGCCTGTAATATACCAGCAGGTTGCAATTGAGCAGTAGCAATCCACGATTTGTCGGAGCTGGTGTACTTGGCTAAGTAAGTAGCAACTAATTCCGCAGTGCTTGGCGTTGGACGCTGGAATACCATTTCAGTACCACAAGCGAAGTTTTTCGTGAGGGATTGGAGATAACTGCCGACAAATATACCAGTTAAGTCGGAAGGCCACGGGTTAACCGCTTTTAAGTTAACATTGAAATCTTGGCCGCTGTAATCTTGCTCTAGTTGTAGCAAATTATGACCTGGCGTTTGAGACAACTAACAAAACATATTATGGCCGAGAGTATTAATGTCCAATGGCCACGCGCACCTGAGCCTGAGCTTTCGAGACGTGTCCGTTGGCCCATCCCTGGTTTACACGGGCGCTAACATTTCCGTCATGGTCAACACCACCTTGAAGGAATACCTAAAATGAATGTAAGCCCATGGGGGCAGATGAAAGTGGGTTAAGTGACATGCATTCTCGGTCGCATAAATAGCACCAAAATTGTAAGATGGTGCCATTGTCTGTGAGCCCAGGGCAAACGAATGTGTCACTTGGAACAGCGGACTCATTGACATGCTTTTTGTAAGGTCAGCACGACCGCCATCAAACGCGTAGTTAGTTAGGTGGGTTGCTAAAAAGTCATTTGAGCTACATGAACTAGAAAGTCCACTGTAATGGACGTACCTTTGACCTCCTTCTGAAGGTTTTCGACAGAACCAGGATTAGGCAAACCAAGTTCAGCTCTCCATTTCGAGAAACGACCTAGATAGTTCGAGAGTGGAGAAAGAGATTTTGGACTAGGTGAAGAAGAAGGGACAGCGGAGAGCGGTGTGTATGGATTAATGGGAGAGACAGGAGAGGCCATGGCAATCCAAAGAAAAACGCGTCACGACTTTTCTTTTCTCAGTCACGCTAGGTAATCCGGCCTTTCCCGGCACGGTTGAATGTTTCACTCATTCCCTTACTCACAAAGCAGCAGCACTTGGTGAGACTTGGTGTGCTTGAAAGTTGAATCTCTACAGGAAACAAAAATCAAACCATCCTTTGATCTTCAGTCGTATGTCCCTCGGGTACAGGGGGTCACGATTCATTACTCTCTTCGCATCGCTGCCTCTCAACCGTTGTTCGCGCTATAGAACCTGGACTAAATGATGATACCGTCCAGATTGAGGTTATAATTAGAATTTGTGATTGTTGTGGCGACTCCACGCAACGTAAAGTATTTCCGGTCTGTCGCGGTTCCGCAATTGCCAATTGCTGCGCTTTGCTTCTTTCTTCTTACACAACGTATATATACGAGAACAGGATTCTCTTTCTGTTCAAACTTCCCCTATTCATTATGGCTGTCCTCTTTCCCTTGTCTACACCCAAACGATATGTGATCACAGTTCTTGCAACCATCGTGAGTTCTAGGTTTCCCCCTTCATCTATTAGCAAGCTAATGACCATGCGTTCTAGATATCCCTGCACTATCTGTTGACAATCGTTTATGAGGATTACGGCCGGATTTCTTCCTTTGGCAACATCAATGAACGAACGGGTGAAAGACATGGCAATGACAACGTTTCCATGCTGAATTACAACAGTCTGCAAACATTCCAGAATATGACAGGTCCCCGAGCCAACGCGACTTTCGTGTTGCTGGCGAGAAATAGTGACTTGGCCGGAGTGGTGAACAGCATGCAGTCGGCCGAGGATCGCTTCAATAGACATTATCATTATCCTTGGGTCTTACTGAATGAGGAGCCGTTCACAGATGAATTTAAAGAGTATGCTCCTTCAGCCTTTCTCAATGCTCTTCTCTCATGTGTTCGTCTCTAGACGTGTAACTGTGCTGACAAGAGCACCTATCTTTTTCGGTCTCATCCCGAAAGAGCACTGGTTTCAACCCGACTGGATCGATGAGGAACGTGCCCGTGCTGGTCGCCAAAAGATGATGGCACAAAGAATTATCTACGGTGGTAAGTTACACCATATGATCGGCGATACCTCATCTCATTCTTGCACAGGTAGTGTTCCGTACGTGTCATTCACAGAACAAAGCGATGTAGGAATATTTACAGCGGTCCGCTCTGGTCCTCAGATATCGTAATATGTGTCGTTTCAATTCAGGCGTGAGTCGTTGCAAAGGTTTTAGTATGGCAGTGGAGCTAACGTCAAGACTTCAGTTCTTTTTCCAACATGAATTACTCCAACCATATAGGTGAGTTTCAGTGTCGAAGTTTCCTTGGCGGTCCCATGTTGGACTGAACTGGTATGTTATGTGTCACTGGGACCGCAAGGAATCGTGGCGTAATACCTTAATTGAAGCTCGTAATTGATCAATTTCTATTTGAAGATACTACTGGAGGTTCGTTTATTTAGGCTAGTTATCAACCACTTCTGAATTTTCTAAACACGGTCTTTTTTAGAGTCGAGTAAGCGAACCGTGATTTTCTCACTGTCCTCTGCTGAATTTAGGCACCCAGACCCGACGTCAAATTTTTTTGCGACTTGGACTATGATCCATTTTTGTACATGCAGGAACATGATAAGGTGTACAGTACGTCTCACGATCTCTGTCGCCGTATCTTCCCATTCAAATTGGTCTTCTTTAATTAGGTTTCACGATATCGCTCTTTGAGTGGGAACCAACAATACCTACGTTATGGCAAACTGTGAAAGGTGATTATCCGCCTTGCCTTTCATTGATTAGCGACTCATCGTGCCTTGTACAGATTTCATCGCCGAATACCCACAGTACGTGGAAAACCATAATGCTATGGATTTTCTCTCGAATGACGGGGGTAAATCATATAATCTTTGCCATTGTACGTCTTGTCCTCCTATTTTCTTCTCACAAGTATTAACCCTCCAAAATGAAGTTTGGAGTAATTTCGAAATTGCGGACATGAACTTTTGGCGAAGTGAAGCGTACACCACTTTCTTCGAGTATCTCGAAACCAAAGGAGGTTTTTATTACGAGGTAAATGTTAGATTTTTTGTGACGGGTAGTTTACTGATCCAATCGCTTCATCTTAGAGATGGGGGGATGCGGTACGTTGCTCCTGTCGAATACTTTTAGTGAATGCTAATCAGTAATCCATTACAGCCTGTACATTCAATAGCTGCAGCACTGTTTGCACGCAGAGATCAGATACACTTCTTCCGTGATATTGGCTACAGACACGAGCCGTTTCAACATTGTCCATTGGGGGAACAGTGGACACGGGGGCGTTGTTCGTGCGATCAGAAAGATACCTTTGGTATGGAATATCTTATCTTATTAACAAATTCAATTTACCTATCTATATTCATCCAGATTATACACAAAATTCATGTCTGAAAAAGTTTGAGAAACTCTTTGCATAGCGTCAAGCCTTGCTAGCTTCGGCTGTACTGTCACTGGTTATTGCTTGCCCGTTGTGCGAAGGCGAACAAATGTGCTAAGGCGTAGTGTATGCATGATAATGCCATCCAAGATACATCGTGAGGCAGAGTAAACATGTATATTTATACACTGGGTTTCTTGACCTTTGCAAAGAGGAAATGTAGCTTTATCATGTACGAGTAGTGTCCGGGTTCACACTATAATCGAATCATCTACTGAGGTGAATCTAGCCAATCAGTTCATCGAAGCAAGCAGTGACAAATGCTCACTTGCACAGGTGAATGGAGTGAGGAGGCAGGGCAATATGACAACCCGAGCAGAATTGAGCTGCTTATCGTGCGGGCCAGTGCGGGTGCATGCATTTGGCTCTGTTTGGTTTAAAAACACAACATCTTTTTACGAGGCTGTAGTTCACCTTGCTTGCTAGGGTCCTTTGCCACCCCATCTTTACCAAGTGCCTGTGCATTTTTTTCTCACATTAGATGCAGTTTGTGTTTGTGTTGATCCTAACATGCTTTTCATAGTTTGGTTTCCTATATTTGATCTATGTACTTGCTCCAGAATCCATGTTTATTTTTTTGTTTACCTACTCCAATCACTTCCAATTCAGATAACCTTCTAAATATTATGAAATGACTATGGGTTATTGGGGTTTGGAATGGGTTCATCTGCAAAACCTGTATCTTTGGCCAAGGGTCCAGAAGCAGTTGAGAGCATTTCCTGTTGAACGCGGCTATGCTGTTCACACATCACTAATACGGTCATGTGTTATCTTAGTATATGCTTAGTATACACTGACATCATATACCATATGCGGATTCCTCTGTACTTCTTTATGTAATACTGTCATGCATTTATGTATATAAGTAGCTATGTCCTGTACTGGAATCCAGCTCGCTTCTCTCTCATCTTTATTGCCTCACTGAGACTATAAGCTACACTACCCAGGTATGGTGCTAGAGAGTGTCACCACTATGCACCCCTTGCCTGCTCAACAGGTTATGGGCCCCGGATGAACACTTTGCTGAGCTCTAAGCTCGCAGCGCTCTCTGGTTTACTGTTGTCATTGACGCATCTATTTGATTGCTGTCTCTGACACAGACCTTTACCTGGAATGTCGCCTCTGGCGCTGAAGTCAATATCGCATCTAACCAGTGCTGATTATGACATTGCCCAAGAGTGCTTGACACTGTAGATGACAGCTTGCTAGACATATGTTGCAGCTTGTCACTACTGGCAATAACATTCATGCCATTTTATTTTGTAAGACCTGGGTCGAAATAGGTCTTAGGGTGGGTGTTGGTATGGGAAGGTTTATGTTGTAGCGTGCTAGGAGCAGGCTGGAGCTCGAAGGGAGCTACGATAACCGCGACCGAGGACGGGAATGACCTAGTAGTGGCTAGAACGATGAGAGGGTGACCCTTGAAGGGGTTCCTAAGAGGTCCAGGGAGGTTGAGAAGGAGTACGGGACCGTACGATATTGCGTAGTAGGAGTTGTACTCGCTAGAACGTCAATATAGGATAGTGTAGGTCGTATGTGTGGATGAGTCTCGAGGGTAGAAGCTCCCGAGAAGGGATATGCAGGGGAGGGTAGGTCCCCGGAGGCTAGGATCGAGGATGGACGTCCTCGAGTGTAGGAGGTGGTAACGGAGAAGCAGTACGTAGTTCGACGTGGGAAGTAGCTTCGAGGTTACCTAGATCGAGGTCCCGAAGCTTATAGAATAGCTAGGGAACTTGAGGTGGTTTGGGGAGGTTAGCTCACCAAGGCGGTAGGCGTTTGGGAGCTTTAGTACTGTTCGAGGGAGCTCAGGAACTCACTCGGATTGCTTAGACGTGGAGTAAAAGCGTGTATTGGATCGTGTAGACGATCACGGAGACAATAGACAAGACTTGAGAGAAACAGAGATAAAGAAATAGAGAGTAAAGAGAATTCCGTATGGTTAGCAGGTACAAAGGGACAGGGACTGGACCTATGTAAAGGGTGTGTGTTCAAAATATACCAAGCTGGGGATCTTTAGGGCATAAGGGTACTTATATAGGTAACATGAAGGGGTCAGGGGAGCATTGTGGGAAGTGAGCATTTAATGGGGAAGCGCTAGAATACATGAGGACGGTCTGATGGATGCATGGACGAGTTCCCGGTTCTGTCAGGCGGTAGTGGTTGTGGAGGTATTGAGTTCGGGTGGCAGTTTCGAGGATGGAAGTGGCGTCGGGAGGTTCTCAAGAGAGGAAGGGGAGGTTCCCGAGAAGGAGAAGGGGAGTTCCCCGATGGAGGTAGGAGGTTCGGGGACGTTGTTGGAGTAGGCGCGTTGTGGTTTAGTGCCAGTGCATGACATTACCCCCCCGTCTACTCCTCCGAGCCTCCGAGGAGGTAGTGTCTGGAATCTGTCATGTGCCTCTCACGTGTTTTTGGACTTTTTCGTTTACAAGTTCTTTTTCGGTTGCCTTATCTTCCTACCACCCCCTTCGTCGACTATCAGAGTTAAACTCGATTGAGATGGTTACTGTCCCCGTTGTCGCTTTATCCGATCCTCGCTCTAACGTTTCTCCCGCCTCTACACCTTCCCCTCCTCCCAACCCTCCAATTACGACCGAGGAGGTCGATGTGGACGAACTTGCCAGTACCGTGGAGGACCCCCCTCTTGGGCAATTGACTTTGTTCAAGTCTGTCTTTGGTGTGGGAGTCTCCTTGGCTCGCTACATTGTCGACGATCCTTTGTGGCCTATTCTTGCCGCCGCTGGTCTTCCTTGCTCCTTCTGTGTGCGCAGTAAGAAATCCGGGAGTTGCTCTGTCGTCCCCCATTTAGCTCGTTGCAGCAACTGCGACGACAAGAAACCCTGCGTCTTGGGACGACTAGCACGCTTCCGCTATTTTGCCCGCAGATGCTCCCGCGACCTGTCATTTGCGCGCAGATTTTTGGAAGCGCACGGAGATCCCGGTCAGCGTACTCGGTTTTCCCTTCTTCCAGAGCAATGGAGGGCCATTGCTGACAAGATTGAATCAAGCACTAGCTCTGCCCGAGCTCTTTTGGAACTGAGCCCGCTTGATGACCAAGATCGTTTGGAGGAGGATCAACTGGAATTACAAGATTTCATTCATCGTCAGCCAAAGCTCCCAGCCGTCTCGGAACCCGTTCCATCCGGTACACCTCCTCCAGTGGTTCCAGACAAGGTCCTCTCGGTCCCGAAAAAGAGAAAGCGGGCCGTCAGGATGGGGGAGGCGTCCTCTTCTAAACGTAAACGTTTTGTGGAGCAGGATCTAGGGGCGGGTGATGCAGAATATCGTCGTGTGGTCCTGGTGCTTCCTCCCCAGGTGATGAGTCGTCCCGAGGTTCTGGAACCCCCTACCCCGAGTCGTCGGGGCGCTCCCCACACGGCCTCGCATCCCTTACCATCTCCTGGGGTCCTCCTCCGGATCCCTGGAACCCCCTCTTCACCGCCGACTCTTCTCCTTTGGTCACCCCATCCCTCTTCCCCAAAGTCCCCTTTCTGACCACGTTCCTGCTGTCCCCTCCATGGATTCTATAATGTTGGAGTGGGAGCGTATGATTGCGGGCTACGTCAGTGAGGTACTGGGTTACCCTGTTCCTTCTTTTGCTGTTCCGTCTGTCGAGGGGGTTTCGCGTATCAGTGGTCCCGATGCCTCGACTGCCCAGGCCAGTATCCTGGAGACTCCTCCTGTTCTAGATACGATTGCTTCCCCACCGGCTAAGGCTCCCCTGTTCTTGCCTGAGTCCTTGTCACCTCCCTCTCCTCATTCTCCCTCCCCCGTTCCCTCTCCCGTCTCTCTCCCCAACGTATCCCGGGAGGTTGTCGACTTGACCATGGAGGATGACGACGAACTGTACGAGTCACGGGAGGAGTTCCTTGTTCGGATGGGTGCGGCGCCGGAAGTTAAACAGGAGCCCAGTGACCCCAGCGTTGTTTAGTGGTCGTTTTTTTTTTCCTGTTGATTTTGTACTGCTCAATATATACACTTGAATCTTTCTGAACTTGTGTGAAATTGTAAGAAAATTGTAAGAAGAGTCTCGAGAGAAGAAGGTCGTAGTGTCGTATCGTTCGTAGCGTTCGTGGTATTCATCGGTGTCGTTGGGTCTCTTCTTTGGCTTCCCTTCCTTCCGCCCTTCTCATCCCTCATTATTTTCCTTCATTCCCGTTGCTTCCTCTCTATCGTCCCTCGCCTGTTCCTCCAGTAGCTCCCATTGATCTTGCGTTGGTTGGCGTTTCCTCGTGTGATTGTTGTGCCACTCTTTTATGAGTTCCACTGAGCCTGCCATACCTCTCCATCCCACCCATGAGTTGAATTCGTCGTTGTATCCTTCCCACTTGACGAGGTATTCCACTTCCTTTGTTCTTCTCCCTTGTCGGTCTGGAGTCTAGGATAGCTTCGACGAAGTGCTCCGATTCTCCCCTTACAAAGATTGGTGGTGGTGGTGACGGCTGTCGTTTGAATTTATCGTGGAAGTGAGGTTTTAATCTGTCGACATGGAACACATTATGAATCCTGCGGAGGTCCCCAGGAAGGTCCAGTCGGTAGGCATGACTTCCTACCCTTGATAAGATCGAGTAAGGGCCCGTCCACTTATGATCCAGCTTCTTCATAGGTCGTCTAGTCCTGACGTTTTCCATGTTTAACCAGACGTGGTCACCCTCCTTCCAGTCCGGGGCATCCTGCCGTTTTTGGTTCGCGTACCTAGCGTAGACTTCGTTTGCTGCTCGAATGCGCTCCTGGAGGTAGGAATGTAGTTCTTTTAGATTCGAGGCGTATTCATTGACCTCCGCTCCTTGCACCTGTTCCAGTGTGATAGATAATTTCGGGTGGTATCCTTTGTTGGCGAAGAACGGCGAGACACTCATCGTTGTGTTTGGAGTGTTGTTGTATACAAACTCGGCTATGGGGAGCAGGAGGTCCCAGTCGTCCTGGTCGTAGGAGCAGTAGATTCGAAGGTATGCCTCCACGGCTTGGTTTACTCGTTCCGTCTGTCCGTCCGTCTGGGGGTGGTACGCTGTAGATAGGCGTGATTCGATTCCTAATACCCTACAAAGCTCTCTCCAGAATTGGGACACGAACAGGGAGCCCCGGTCTGAAGTTATGTCGGAGGGCATCCCATGTTTTGAGAAGACGTGCGTTATGAATAGGTTTGCAAAGTCCTCCGCATTATCCGTAGTATGACAAGGGACGTATATGGCCTGTTTCGTGAGTCGGCAGACTACTACTAGAATGGCGTCATATTTCTCCGGACCTGCCGTGACTGGAAGTTGGGTGATGTGGTCTAGCGAAATTGAAGACCAGGGCCGTTGACCAATTGGTAGTGGACGGAGGTTCCCGTAGGGTTTGGAGCGACTGGCTTTGGCTCTCAGACACGGGTGGCAGCTCCGTACGTAGTAGTTCACATCTTTGGACAGCCCTTTCCAGAAGAACAGCTGGTTTACGAGCTTCTTGGTGCGTTTCTCTCCCGGGTGTCCCCTCAACTTATGGTCGTGGTACGACTGTAGGACCTCCCTTCGTAAAGTTCCAACGTCTGGGACATATATACGACCTCCCCTCTTTATCAGTCCACCCTCCCAAACGAGAGATTCCTCTTCGTTGCGCGCGATCCTTTTCAGTGCTTCAATCATAGTCGTATCCTTTGGAGCTTCCCTTACTCGGTTTACTAGTAGGTCCTCGTTCATGAGGATGGTAGCGTTCAGACGTTCTGGGGGTATGAGAACCCTTTCCCTCCCCGCTAACACTTGATCCCTTGGAGCTCCCTTCTTTGGGTATACATCTGATCTTCGGGTGAGAGCGTCCGGCTTGGCTCCCAACCTCCCTGGTCGATAGTTGATGACGAAATCGTATCCCGAGAGGAGTTCCGCCCAACGGGCCTGTCGCGCTGTCAGTTGCTTTGTCGTGGAGAAGTACTGGAGGTTGTTATGGTCTGAATATACTTGGATCTGGTGTCGGGATCCTTCGCAGTACGCCCTCCATTGTTTGAAACAGTCCACAATAGCGAGGAGCTCCTTATTGTAAATGTCGTAGTTCAGTTCCGCGGAGATCATTGATCGTGCGTGCATGGAAGGCGATAGGATGTATCTCCCCCGTTTCAGGATCCAGCTGTGACAGAATCCCTGCTATCGCCAAGTCGGAGGCATCGCATTCGAGGATTACTGGTAGGTCCGGATTGTAATGTCCCAGAACCGGGGCTTCGGAGAATGCTGACTTCAGAAGTTCGAAAGCGCTACTACACTGTGGGGTCCAGTTCCACGCTGAGTCTTTTCGGAGGAGCTTCGTGAACACCTTGGTGATCCCCGAGTAGTTGTCTATGAACCTCCTATAGAAGTTTGCGAATCCGAGGAATGCCTGGAGCTCCTTCACCGTCCTTGGTTTTGGCCAGTCCAATACCGCCTTCACTTTCTCTGGGTCCATGGATACTCCCAGTGGTGAGATAATCACTCCCAAGTATTCGACAGTGTCGACGTGGAACGCACATTTTTCCGGTTTTGCATGGAGATGGTTTCCCCGTAAACGTTCGAGGACCTTTCTGACATGTTCCACATGGGATGCCTCGTCATCCGAATAGATTAGTATGTCGTCCAAGTAAATTACCACGCAAACGTCCACCATGTCGTGGAATATCTCGTTCATGAAGAATTGAAATGCAGAAGGAGCATTTGTCAGCCCAAAGGGCATTACCAGATACTCGAATGAACCATATCGAGTTCGGAATGCAGTCTTCCACTCGTGTCCCTGGGCAACCCTGACGTTGTTGTACCCTGCGCGGAGGTCAATCTTTGTAAAGATCTTCGCCTTTCGCAATTGATCCACTAGGGTGCCTATCAGTGGGAGGGGATACCTATTCTTCTTCGTGATCTTGTTCAGAGCTCGATAGTCTACGCAGAGTCGTAAGGTACCATCCTTTTTCTTGGCGAACAAGACGGGAGCCCCCGCGGGAGAACTGGAGGATCGTATGAACCCCTTTCCCAACATCTCGTCGATGTACTCCTTGAGAGATTTCAGCTCCTTTTCCGACATGTTGTAGAGCTTCCCTATGGGAGGTATCGCATCCCCTTCTGTCTCGATTTTGATATCATAGGGTCGGTGAGGAGGCAGCGTCCTTGCTTCTCCAGGTGAGAATACGTCCAGGTAGTCCTGGTATTGGACGGGAATGGATCTCTTTAACTCCTCCGTCTCCTGACGCTTCGATTCTTCTTTGTCGAGCTCCTTGACGACTCCTCCTTGTTCCGGACCAGGGTCCCCACTCTCCGGATCCTTTGGTTGCTGCACTCCCTCTGTGGCGCTGCTATCACTCGCCCGGAGCATTTCTTCGGTAGGGGATCCCTCCTTCGTGGGCGATATGTGAAGGAAGTACGCTGGGGTTCCCTCCCTCAGTAGGTGATCCATTCCAGCTGCTCCTATTAAGCTGATGGGTTTCCCTTGTATGGTGGGGTCCGATTTTCGTTCCACCACCTGGGCTCCCGCTATGAGCTGCTTTCTTCGGAAGTTGTTGCGTCTTATTGAACCCTTGGGAGTTAGCCCTGACCTTGAAGGAATCGTGGGTATGTTCAGGCTTTCGATGTCTAAGGTGGGGAGGTCGGGATAAGGTCCATGTTTCCTCCTTTTCTTCCTCCACCGGACTTTTTGCTTAGCTCCAGGCCAGGAGGAGGATCGTTCCGTGTCTCTACCCTTCCACTTTTGATAGGCCTCCTCTGAATCCTTCGCTGGTTGCGGCGTTACTTTCTCCGTGGCGGATCGTCCAGCCTCAAGGATTCCCTCTACCTGTTCTTCCGGACTTCCTTTCGCGAACGCTAGCCATTCGTTAATCCCCATCAGGATTGGGTCGTCTGGCCCTAGATCTTTTTCTGAGGGGAATAAGTTGTGTGGGCCCAGCTGTCTCGCCTCGTACTCCTCGTCCTTCACTTCCTCTAGCTCTACCCTCGTCCTTGGAGCTTTAAGAGGAGCTTTGGGAGGTTGTTGAGGAGTTTTTGGAGGTGGTTGGAGAGCTTCAGGAGGTGGTTGGAGAGTCCCTTCGTGTATGTTCTCGCTGTTTACCCCCCCTCCTAGCTCCCCGGTACTTCCCTCGGCGCCTGGTTGGACAATTTCCGACGCAAGGGCTGCTGAGATTCTGACGTTTCGGTCCTGGAACGTCAGGCAAAGTTCCTTCCAGTCAATTACTGGGTTGTGCATGCGTAGCCATGGCAATCCTAGCACAATTGGAGCCGTGGGGTGTAGTCGAGTTACTAGGAACTCCAGCTTGTGAATTGTTCCATCCGCAAAGCTGATCTGGTCGGTGTAGGTCTGAGTTATCAACCCTGCGGAGGTAGGTTGCCCGTCGAACAGCTCCAAAGGGATGCTGTTTGTTAGGTCAACCAAATTTTCGGGGTGTCGCATAGCGACGGTTTTGTCTATGAAGCATCTAGTTGCTCCACTATCCACTAATGTGGCGTATTCTTTGTCTTCGTCGAGGTCGGAGAACGGAAAGCGTGTAAGGATGATGAAGGAGTTGTAGGATCGGGATGTGAGACGAGCTGGCTGACTCCCCGCGAGTGCAGCTCGTATTGTGATAGGCGAAGGTGTTGCGGGGCTTCGCAGTTCGCCCTGATCTACCTCGAAGCCCCCTGCCCATTTCCCACTTCGTCCAACAGTTCTTGCTCACCTCCCTTTGGAGAGTCTAAGATGTGAACGTTCCACAGATCGTCCACTCCCTCCCGTTCCTCTACTATGATCCCGGCGCGAATCTGTTCTAAAGGACGAGTTGAATCGTCCTTACGACCTCCTCCTTGGTTGGTCGTCCCTCTCCCTCGAGTTGAATCGGCCTTGGAAGCTCTCTCAGAGCTCCCCTGTTCCTCCACTGGGCGTTCCAGTGATTCCGGGTTGGGGCAGTCCTTCGCCCAGTGCTCCTTTCGTCCACAACGCATGCAGAGTTCCTGCCTTCGTCTTCTCCACTTCTCCGTTCTTTCCTCAGAAGTCCATTTCCTCCCGGTATCCGTAACTCCTGCCCGGAGGATCGCTTCAGTCCATTCTCCTCCGTCCCTGCAGTGGCAGCAGTCCTCGCTCTCCCCTCGATCTTCGCTATCGTAGGTTTCCTCTTCTCCCCACGCTGCGGAAGCCCTTTGTCGTCCGTCTTTCCAGTTGGGCCTGTTCTGGAACCTCCCTGTTACAGCTGGTTTTGGATTGGAGGTCCAGACGTCAGCGGGATCTCGTTCCCTACGCAGAGGGGATTTATAGGGAGCTTCGGGTGCTAGCTCCAACCCGGGAAAACGGCTCAGCCATCCTTGCAGTATTTTCTCGCCGTGGAGGTTCCTCAGACTCTCCGCTTGCGCGCGTACGGCTCATCCAACTTCGTGAATACTCGAGTCCATTCGTCGTAGGATCGAGGTTCTTCTCTTCCGGTGACAACCTGTAAAGGCAACCAGGGAGCCACCCCTTTCTTGAGGTAGGTTACCAGGGCCTCGTCGTTAAACCCGGTCAGAGGTGCGTATTCGTTGAAGCGAATGAAGAAATTGGCGAAGCTTTCCTCCGGCATCTGCTTCATCCAGGCCAGTCTCCTCCTTGCCTCATCCGCCTCGTCGATTGGTCCGAACTTGGAACCGAATTCTCGTTTGAACTCTGTCCAGTCTTCGAGACAGGTGTGCTCCCCCTTCAGTCGTTGCCGATTCAACGTATCGAAATGGGAGAGTGCTGCACCAGTGAGGTGGCTGGCCGCCGAAGCGCACTTGTCCTTTTCACGAGCATAGATGGTAGGACGTACTCCAAACATCCTTTCCAAGCTGAGGACCCACGTCTTCCATGCAGATCGGTCGTCACCTGCGAAGCTTTCGATCTTACCGACATCGAGCTTCGACTCGATGGTAATCCGATTCTTCTCCTCGTTACTCTCCCACGTATTTCGTCCCTCAATGGGAGGTCTAGGAGCTACCTTACGATGCCACCCCTGTCTTGGATCGTAGTACCAGGGTTGGTCCGGGTCGTAGCGTGTTGGGGGTGCTTCAGGAGCCCCAGTGGGAAGCTCCTCTCTGTCCTCCCCCCTTCTCCCACCGTCCCTACCCGATTGGGTGTGTTCCCCTTCGTTGGAACCTTCAGAGTCGTTATCACTCGGTCCTCCTGAGGGTGGTGGAGGAGGAGGAGGCGGAGGTGGTGCCCCTCCTCCGCTCCTTCCTTCCTGTCCCCTTTGAGCCCGTCCCCCTCGACTCGGGGGTCGTTCTCGATCCCTCGATTGGCTCGAAAAGTGTGGGGGAGGTACTCTAGGAGGGAGGTTAAAACCTCCTCTGCCTTCTCTCCCTACAACGGCTCCACCGTCCTCCATCGCGTATCTCCCTCCTTCTGGTCTCACGTACTCCCCGAGCTCCGCTCTTTGCACGCGGGCTCCCCATTCCTGAATACGTCTCCTATCCACACTCGGAGTGGCAGGTAACGGGGCTGTTTGTACTTCCTGAAGGTTTCCTTCCCTAACTCCCATAGGGGTTCGTCTGGTAAAGGATATTGGCTCAGTAGCTTGCCAGCTTCTGGGTTGGGGGACTACGGGAGAGGGACCCCCCCTCGTGTCCTCATGTGAGGCCCTGGCACAGAAGGCCTGCTCTGGTCTTACCCAGACTGGGCCTAAGCGAACGCGGTAGCCGCCTAGGCCGTACAAGGAGGTATGGGATAGTGCCGATACTGGTGAGGGGAGCCTAACCAGGGGTAGTTGTGGAGCTTGGGTAGACCTAATAGCAGGTCCTAGAGGTGTAGAACGTAACGCGTAACCACCGCTTCGATGTGGAGGGGAGGTGTAGCCAATACGAGTGGGGAGCTGTGGGGAGCTTAGGGAGCAATGAAGCGGACTTGGGAACCTAATGGGAGGTTCCAAAGGATGAAGGACGAATTGTAGAGCCTCGACGTAGATGGTGAGTCGAAGGAGAGGCGTAGACAATACGAGGATTGACAGAAAGAGGCCAGAGATGAGAAACAGAGAAGAGAAATAGAGTTGAGGTGAGACAGAGATAAAGGAAACAGATAATGAGGAAATATATGACAGTTGAGACGTGTCAGGCCCTGTTAGCAAGTACTAGTAGACTGTACTAAAGGGACCAAGCCAGGTAGGAAGAGTTTCCAGGTAAGATTTGACAATAACACGCTGGGGAGCTCCGAGGGGAGTCCCCAGCCTATATACTGTACATGAGGCTGTCAGGTACATATGTCATGTGGCTACTGGAGTGACAGGTAATATGTATTGTGAAGATCGTAAGGATGGTGCATAGAATATCGGAAACATGTACAAGTGATGAACCGGAGCTCTGGAAAGGAAAGAGAAAGGTCTGGAGAAGCAAGGCATGACAGAAGCATCACTTCCACGATAAGTTCAAACGACAGAACTCCCCCCCTCCCCCAGTCTTTATAAAAGGGAAGACGGAACATTTCGTCGAAAGCATCCTAGACTCAAAACCAATAAAGGGGCGACCAGGGGAGGTACAATACCTGGTTAAATGGGAGGGGTACGGCGACGATTTCAACTCCTGGGTAGGATGGGAAGGTATGGTGGGCTCGATTGAGCTTCTACGAAACTGGCATCAACAACATCCGAGGAAACGCCAGCCATCGCGTCTGCAATGGGCTTCGCTGGAGCAGGAAGCACGGGAGGATGAGGAGGAGGACGGGAAAGGTAGCAGGGAGCACGGGGTTTGAATGAGGATAACGAAGAACCGACGGGGGCGACAACCCCATGATATTCACAACTAACTAACGATAGCTTGCATCGGAGGGTTACCTCCTCGGGACGAACACTACCTTTTTTCTGACCTCCACCCTCCCTCTCCTGCAAAGCGGAGACCTCCTCGTGATGAGCACTATCTTCTCCTTGAGGATCTCTCTGGGGTGAGGGAGGCTCGGTTACGAAACGAATATAACTCGACATCATTGCTTCCCACTCCTGCATAAGAGTATCCAAACTAGGAACTGCGGGAACGAGGTCCTCCCAATTACCAGCGCCATGATGAGGAAGAGCCGTTTCTAGAGCAAACATGCGGCGATGCAGAGGGGGTTCGAGAGAGTCGCTGAAGGGAGCAATAAAGCCGGCATGCTGCGCAACGTTGAGGAAGGGAGCATCGTCCGAAAAACGAGAATGGGCGAGGACGAGACGATAGATACCCTCCTCCCTCTCAGCAGCATTGGCAAAGAACCATTGGATGCTACTGAGAGATCGAAGGTGGAGCTTGGCGTGAATGAAATGGGCAGCTTCCATGTACTGGAGTGCAAGCTGGAGATTAAGGGCGAGCACATCCTCGTCCGAGGTATCCAAACCACGTCGAAGGAATGAGATCACCGCATCAATAATCACACCCATGTATCGATTGTGCTGGTGGAGGACGGAGGCGGGATCACAACGGAAGAGTTGGTGGGCGAAGGTGGCGACACGACGAAGGGAAGCCAAAGCTTCGTTCAACTCCCCGTGCACCTCCGACAAAGGAGGGAGGGAGACAGAATAAGATCCCTCTTCGGGATATTCGCGTATCATCTTCTCTGCGAAAAGAGCACGCTCCCGGAAGCGGTGGACCTCCTCTTGCAGGGCTTCGATTTTCTTCCGCTGCCGAACGGCCAGAGCATTGGACTCGTCCACCAAGGATTGTTGCTGAACTAAGGAGGTTTCAAGCTCCTCGTTGCGCCTGTTCGAAGATTCGAAACGGGACAAATACTTGATCCGACCCTCGCGAGCAAGACGAAGATCCTCCTCTAGAGCCCGAAACCTATCCACCAAAGACTGGGACAGAAATGAGCAATTGATCACTAAGGAAAGAGGTGATGACATACTTCGTTAGGAGGTCCAGGCAAGGCACGCTTCAACGTCTCAACCTGATCCAGGAGACAATTGTTTAGCTCCTGCTGCTGAGCTGCAGAAGACACGGATTCCCGGAGCTGATCTAACTCGCCCTGACGAGCTTCCAAGGAAACGGAAGTGTCACGAAGAGCGGAGGTAAGAGTGGCGTTCTCCTGTCTGGAAGAAGCCAGCTGGGACTCCAGCAGGCGAACACGAGCAGCAAGACGTTCATTTTCCACACGATAGGGATGCTGAGAAAGGATACGAGGAATAAGTGGAGGACGAACTACGGGAGACATTTTGGAGACAACTGGGTCCTCACGGGAGGCCTTTATACTGGAAAAACCCGGTCCCAAGGAACGGGTAGACGCCTCAGCTTGGGAACCGGTTCGCTGATCCACAAGGTCGGCTAATTGAGCCAAGGGAGAAGGGTCTTGAACCAAACCAAGCCACCCAGTCGCATGAGGGGAGACCAAGGGAAGGGCCACAGACGAATGCTTGGAGCCCGACGGAGCTGAACCTAGATCAGAAGGGGCAAGGCGCGAGGGCAGGATAACCAGGCGGATAAGCCGGGGAACCTCCCCAACAACAGGCTCCTCCACTTGCCGCTTCTCAACAACTTTCGCTAACTGCCTTTTCTTGGGACGAACTTTAGGCGAGGGAGGGGCGTTGACACGCTTCCTCTTAGCAGCTAACAAAGTCTCCTGCTCCTGAGCTTCTTGGAAGCGCCTGAGTTCGGATCTATCTATCGCTCGACTGTCCTGCTCATCGAGCATGTTCAGCTCCACTAGGACTTTTGTGGCGGACGTGCTCGAATGCAGTAGCTCATCATACTGTAAGACCTGGGTCAAAATAGGTCTTAGGGTAGGTTTTGGTATGTGGAGGTTTATGTTGTAGCGTGCTAGGAGCAGGCTGGAGCTCGAAGGGAGCTACGAGAACTGCGACCGAGGACGGGAATGACCTAGTAGTGGCTAGAACGACGAGATGGTGACCCTTGAAGGGGTTCCTAGGAGGTCCAGGGAGGTCCCTAAGGCGTAGGGAGGTTAAGGAAGAGTGCGGACCGTACGATATTGCGTAGTAGGAGTTGTACTCGCTAGAACGTCAATATAGGATCGAGTGGGTCGTATGTGTAAGTGGGTCTCGAGGGTGTAAGCTCCCGAGAAGGGATGTGCCAGGGAGGGTAGGTCCCCGGGGACTAGGCTTGAGGATGGACGTCCTCGAGTGTAGGAGTTGGTAACGGAGAAGCAGTACGTAGTTCGACGTGAGGGGTAGCTTCGACGTTACCTAGACAGAGGTCCCGAAGCTTATAGAATAGCTAGGGAGCTCGAGGAGGTTTGGGGAGGTTAGCTCACCAAGGCGGTAGGCGTTGGGGAGCTTTAGTATTGTTCGAGGGAGCTCGGGAACTCACTCGGATTGCTTAGACGTGAAGTAAAAGTGTGTATTCGATCGTATAGATGATCAGAGAGACAATAGACAAGAGTAGAGAGAAACAGAGATAGAGAAACAGATAGTAGAGAGAATTCCGTATGGTTAGCAGGTACAAAGGGACAGGGACTGGACCTATGTAAAGGGTGTGTGATCAAAATATACCAAGCTGGTCTTCTGGACGCTACTGGACTGCTTAAATACGTATAGGGAAGTTAACAAGGAGACATAGTATGAAACGGGCACTTAATGGGGTGTCATGAAGTACGTAGCCCCTATCATTTTCCTTTTCTCACCGTCTCTACGCCCTTATTTGTACGATACATCACTCCATCACTTTCACGTCCCACCATTGTCGAACTCCCATCGATTACTGATCCACCTGACCCCCTTCATCGATTACTGATCCATCAGTTACCCTTCTCCTTCTACCGGCTTCCGCCACCTTCCTTATTCTCAAACTGTACAGTATTACATCGTCAGTTCTCGCAGACCGGATTGTGTATATAAAGCCAGCCCCCACTACCTGGTCCCTTATCTTGACCTCTCTGTCATTATCTTGGGACCAGGTACGTGCTTACTTACTAGTACTTACAATTACGATACTAATATAACTCTGTCATTATCTTGGGACCAGTCCGCTCCTGCTCCGCTTAGTCACTCCGCATTTACCACTCTGCTTAGTTGCTCCACCTCTCTGCTCCGCTTAGTCACCCCGCCGCTGCCGCTTTGTGACATTAGGTCAAGATCCATTACTGCACTGATAGCCTACCGATAAGGTTGTCCTTGCAGGACCCGCAGACACCACGTCCTCCCCAGTCCCGCCCGACCCTGAAACTCCCGCCACCCGAGTAGACTGCTCCGCGCTCCTACACGCACTTGACCCCAGAGACCAGAACCACATCCACAACACCGACGATAGCTGGTACAACTGCGACTCTCAACCCTGCCCCAACGCTCTCCACAACTCAGTCCAAGAACCAGTTATTCACAACGGTACAACCTTCTTGCCAATTCCCCATCCCCAATTGCCCACTCCCACTATGTCGACTCCTGTCCCGCCTGCCCAGACTACCGCTGCAGACAAACTCATGGCTCAGCTCATTAGACAAGTAGCCAACCTTGCTACAGCCATGGAGGAACGCTCATCCTCCAAATCCAGCATGAACAAACCCGAGGTATTCAAGGGTAAAGACAGTAATGAAGCACGTCGCTTCAAAGCTCAATTCCAGAACTGGGCATCAGAACAACCTGATCTCGCCAACAGTCAGGTAAAGCTCATCAAGTCGGCTTTGGGCTTCTTCACAGAAGGCGCTGGAGACTGGGCAACCCCCCACTTGCTACATTTCAGTGTGGAGAATCCTCCTTTTGAAGGCAGTTGGGAGAAGTTCCTTAAAGAATTTGGTCAACGATTTGAATCGATAGACCCAGGTATGGAAGCCCGTAACCTGATCCAATCCCTTAAGCAGGGCAAAGGGCAGACAGTAGCGGAATTTGCTCAGAAATTCCAGGACATCGGGAGTCGGACTGATATGTCTGACATTGACTTAAAGGAACGCTTCTACTATGCCCTACTTCCAGAGATATGACAAAATCTGATTACGGTAAACATTGGGCAAGGAGCTGCTCGAACCCTCAAGGAAGCCATTACCCGGGCTGTATCAGTGGATGTCTACTTGCATGACCCCACCTTGACTGGTCGAAACACCGGACCTACCTGCGCCTATGTGACCCCTGCCGACCCCCATGCCATGGATATCGATGCCACCCACACCAGTAATGGGAATACAAGGGAGGCTTTCCTGGCCCGCATGCGGGGACGATGCTTCGGCTGTGGTGCCCAAGGACATGTCAAACAGAATTGCCCACACCGAGAAACTACCTGCCGTTACTGTGGACGTCGAGGACATCTGGAAGCAGTCTGCCAGGACAAGTTTATGGGACTCGGACGAGACCGAGGCCGACGCCAGCAACCCCGTCACCAGCAAATATCAGCCACTGGATCCGCGCCATTCTCCCTGTTCCCAAACGAATCAGTCCAGATTGCGGCCTCAACTCCACCACTTGCTCCGACTACTGTACCTGCCACTCCGAGCCCCCCTAACCAGGACTTCTCAAACCAGATTGGTCAAATAAGGGAATTACTCGATCGTGCTAACGCTATGTCCTCCTCGGCCTCTGGCTTACAACAGGGTTTTTAAAGAGGGTACCCGCTTCAGCTGCACCGAGAGTACCCCGTAATCAGTTTTCTATGTTCACTACTTCTTCGTATGACTCGCACCCATCATGTACAATATTGTCAATCTGGGAATTAAACTCCACTTCCCCACACTTCCGAATTCATGCGAGACTAAGAGGAAGGAACCATAGTATAACAACTGCAGCCATGGTAGACTGTGGAGCTACCGCCCTGTTTCTAAACCAAGACTTTGCCACCCGAAACCATGTAAGATGTGCACCCCTTCATAAACCAATTGACGTTTTTAATATCGACGGAACACCTAACCGAGCCGGACGAATCACCCATTTCGCACGCCTAGCACTCACAGTGGATAATCAGGAGCGATGGATGGACTTCTTGATCACCAACTTAAGAGGTGAAGACCTTATCCTCGGACTTCCCTGGTTACGGAAGGTAAATCCGGAGATGGATTGGGAGAAAGGACGACTCTCAGTGAAACCCCCTCGAGTAACTATAGAAGAAGTCCAAGACGAGGAGATTTCATACCCCCACCTAGCTGCTGCTAACACAGAGAGCCCCATCCCGGAACTCCCAAACCCAGAACCTCCTCGCTTTGAGGCGCCACTGGCAGCGGCCCTTGAAGAGAGTGAACCAGCAACGGTGGAGGAATCTCCGATACACCGAATCCGAGCCAATCACAAAACCCGTCGGGCATGGGTTAAAGCAGGAATCCTAGAGGAACAGGCTGAGGAAGTCTGGTGTGCAGCGGGATTCACTTACTCCCAGCAGATAGCAGAGGAAGCCAACTGAGACAAACCTGTTAAAACCTTTGCAGAAATGGTCCCTGAGCAATACCGTGAATTCAAGAAGGTCTTCTCAGAATCCGCCTCCGAACGATTACCTGCCCATCAACCCTGGGACCATACAATTGATCTCCTGCCTGGAGCACCGGCAACCATGCGCACCAAGATGTACCCCATGTCCCTAAACGAGCAGGAGGAGCTGGATCGCTTCCTGGAAGAAAATCTGCGGAAAGGTTACATTGTTCCCTCTAAATCACCCCTCTCATCCCCAGTCTTCTTTGTGAAGAAGAAGGATGGGAAACTCCGTTTCGTACAGGACTACCGGAAACTGAATGAATACACTGTGAAGAACCGCTACCCACTCCCCTTGGTTGCTGATATTATTAGTCGACTTCAAGGGGCCCGATATTTCACCAAGTTTGACGTCTGCTGGGGTTATAACAACGTCCGCATTAAGGAAGGTCACGAATGGAAAGGGGCCTTTGCAACCACACGAGGGCTGTTTGAGCCTAAGGTTATGTTCTTTGGTCTCACCAACTCCCCCGCAACGTTTCAAGCACTTATGAATGCCATATTTGCAGACCTTATAGCAGCTGGAAAGGTAGCAGTTTACCTGGACGACATCCTCATCTTCAGCAGTGACCTTCGGGAGCACCGACAAGTGGTACGGGAAGTACTAACCCGACTAGAGAAGCATGACCTGTACCTACGACCGGAGAAGTGTGAATTTGAACAACAGCAGATTGAATACCTAGGCCTTATTATATCGGAAGGGGAGGTGAGAATGGACCTGGTAAAGGTAGCTGCAGTCCGCGACTGGCCAGCCCCCACTAACCTTCGAGAGCTACGAGGGTTCCTTGGATTTGCTAACTTCTATCGGCGCTTCATCCGGAACTTTGCGAGGATAGCCAGGCCCCTGAATGACCTCACCTGGAAAGACATATCCTTTACCTGGATGGACACCCAGCAGAAAGCGTTCGACACCCTCAGAGAAGCCTTCATCTCCGCACCCATCTTAGCCCTGTGGACTCCGGACAGACCGACCCGGATTGAGGTAGACGCATCAGGCTTTGCCACCGGCGGTGCCCTCATGCAGCAACAAAAGGACGGCCAATGGCATCCTGTCGCTTTTAGATCAGCCTCAATGCAACCAGCGGAACGAAACTACGAGATCTATGACCGAGAAATGCTAGCCATCATAGAAGCATTGAAGGACTGGAGGAACTTCTTGGAAGGACTACCCCAGCCATTCGACATCATCACTGACCATTCCAACCTCGAGTTCTGGCGCACAGCGCAAGACCTCACCCGTCGACAAGCTCGCTGGGCCCTATACCTCTCACGATTTGACTTCCACATGATCCATCGCCCCGGTAGAACAAACACCCAGGCGGATGCTCTCTCTCGTATGGCAGCCCACCAGGTACTTGACAATGGGGATAATCGACAGCAAACGGTCCTTAAGCCTAACCATTTCACCAAAATTGCAGCTTCTATCCTACGGAACCCCCTAGAGGATCGCATCCGGAAAGCCTCACAGCGGGAAGCACAGGTACTGGAAGGTCTCAAAACAGTCAAAGAGCATGGACTACAGCGCTTGGCTAACGGGATCGCCGAATGGGAGGAGGACAATGGTCTAGTCTACTACCGAGGACGAGTATACGTACCCGCAGACGATGACCTACGCACGGAAGTACTGCGTCAATGCCATGACCACCCCACAGCTGGACACCCTGGACTCCATGGAACA
Organism: Lentinula lateritia; assembly: GCA_028011325.1. Lineage (NCBI taxonomy): Eukaryota > Fungi > Basidiomycota > Agaricomycetes > Agaricales > Omphalotaceae > Lentinula > Lentinula lateritia. The sequence goes on along the minus strand of JANVFT010000029.1, from coordinate 66,796 downwards.
CTCAATCTAGTTAGCACTCACTTCTGGTGGCCAACGCTGCGCTCTTTTGTGGAGAAATACATAGAGGGATGCGAGACGTGCGCACGCAAAAAGATCCAACGACACCCACGAGCTGTAACGCAGCCATTAGACGTACCTTCGGGCCTATGGGAAGAGGTAGGAGTGGACCTGATAACGCAACTGCCTAACTCCCAAGGATACGACGCAGTCCTGGTTTGCACAGATCTCTATGGGAAACAAATTCATGCCCTCCCATGTACTAGCTCCATCACTGCAGAAGGCGTTGCTGACATCTACTACAGGGAAATCTTCCGTCTCCATGGGCTCCCGCTCCACTTCAAGTCTGACCGCGGGCCTCAGTTTGCAGCTAAACTCATGCGATCCCTACTCGCTAGATTGGGAATAAAATCAGACCTCACATCCGGTTACCGTCCTCAGTCTAATGGTCAAACCGAACGCGCCAACCAAGAAGTAGAAAAGTACATTCGACTCTACGTAGGTCGTTGACAGGATGACTGGGCAGAACACCTCCCCATGGCGGAGTTCGTAATCAATTCGCGAACCCACTCTGCACTAGGCATGTCCCCATTCGAGCTAACCTATGGATACCTCCCCTTGTTCAACATCCCAGTGGGACAACGCAGCGGAATCCCAGCTGTAGATGACCGCATACGGATACTCCGAGAAGCCCGACAGGATGCAGGGGCCGCCTTGCACTTAGGAAAAAAGCAGCAAAAAGAGGGATACGAACGAGGGAAACGGAAAGCTCACCAGTTTAAAGTCGGAAATTTTGTTTGGCTCAGCGCAGAAGACATCAACCTCCAACTATCCAGTGAAAAGTTAGGGGATCGGCAGCTTGGACCTTACCGAATCTTAGAGAAGATTGGACCCCTGGACTATCGCCTTGACCTCCTGATCTCCCTCGACCGCATCCACCCCGTCTTTCATGTCGACAAACTCTATCCCTGGAAAGGTAACACCATCAATGGAGAAATACCAACACCACCAGAGCCGGTTTACCTAGAAGATGAAGACGAGCCGGAGTACGAAGTTGAGGAGATTTTGGACAGTCGGGTTCGGTGGAAGAGGTTGGAATACCTGGCTAAGTGGAAGGGTTACAATGCAGGACATAACTCATGGGAACCAGCACCCAACCTCAGCCGCGCGCCAAAGATCGTTCGAGCATTCCACAAGAAACACCCCTCAGCAGCTAAAGCTTGACCATCGAGGGCAATGGTTATAAGGAGGGGGGTAATGTCATGAAGTACGTAGCCCCTATCATTTTCCTTTTCTCACCGTCTCTACGCCCTTATTTGTACGATACATCACTCCATCACTTTCACGTCCCACCATTGTCGAACTCCCATTGATTACTGATCCACCTGACCCCCTTCACCAATTACTGATCCATCAGTTACCCTTCTCCTTCTACCGGCTTCCGCCACCTTCCTTATTCTCAAACTGTACAGTATTACATCGTCAGTTCTCGCAGACCGGATTGTGTATATAAAGCCAGCCCCCACTACCTGGTCCCTTATCTTGACCTCTCTGTCATTATCTTGGGACCAGGTACGTGCTTACTTACTAGTACTTACAATTACGATACTAATATAACTCTGTCATTATCTTGGGACCAGTCTGCTCCTGCTCCGCTTAGTCGCTCCGCATTTACCACTCTGCTTAGTTGCTCTGCCTCTCTGCTCCGCTTAGTCACCCCGCCGCTGCCGCTTTGTGACATGGGGTTTCTAAGTACATGAGGACGGACATGAGGACGGAATGATGGGCGCATGTGCGGGGTTCCAGGACCCTGTCGTGGAGTGGTTCGGTTGCACTGAGGGGAACTAAGGATCGTGGAGGTTGTCCTAGCAGTAAGGAGGTTTGCGGGGCGTTGGGAGTGTTCCCAGGGGTTCAGGGAAGTGGGCTGAGGAGGTTGGGGACTATGTTAAGGAGCTTATGGGCTATGGGATTCGGGGCGGGGCATGACACATACCTACACCAAACATCTTCCGGAATGGTCCAGGACACCCTTTGCACCGGAGTACCATGCGTCTCCAAAAATCGTCGGCTGTAGGCCAAATCTTGATGGCAACAACGAGCAAAATAACGATACCGAAGGAGCTTGCCTAGGCTGCAAGTTTTCTTACCAGTGCAGAACGCACACCGAGGGGAACCTTCCGGAACCTTGCAGGTTTCAGGATGCTTGGTGCAATTGGAGCAGGGCAGGGCCACAGCCGCCAAGGTAGACCAGAGGGGGTCATCCCGACAGTAGGCTGCCAGCGACTTTCCGGTATTGAAGACGTTCTCGAAAAATTGGATTTGGGGAATCGAGGGCGACTCGATTGTGAATGCCAGTTGGTCTTGGTCAACCTCCCCCTCGGAGGACGAGCGAGGTAGGGACGACCGAGAAGGACCAGCAGCCGAGGGAGCTTTTGAGGGCAAAGAAGACATGTTGACACAAGTTTTACTCGTGGAACACGAAGTTGTAGACGAGAAAGAGTAGTGAAAAAGAAGGAAGGACTTCAACGAAAAAAAGCTTCTAAAAACACCATGTGCTCATCAGGTGATTTCCCACGGGTACGCGACAGGTCCTCCTCGAGGGCGCGGAGGACTAAGAGGGGGGTAATGTTATGCCTCAATCATTATCCACAGCCCTCTTAATGGTGACGACCAGGACAGCCCCAGTATCAGCCATACACCCTCACCCCTCCGCACCGATCCACGCCCGTACCTCCCCAGATCCACGCCTGTACCTACCCAAGACAGCTCCTAAACCTCCCCCGACACGCGTTGACGCCCTCCTACACCTACCCTATTAAGATACTAATCTCGATTACATGCCTCATGGCCCCTGATGTTCCCTTGTTCACTTCCTGTACCTATTTAAGTAGCTCTGATACGTCCCCAAGCCCCAGCTTGGTATATTTTGATCACACACCCTTTACATAGGTCCAGTCCCTGTCCCTTTGTACCTGCTAACCATACGGAATTCTCTCTACTCTCTGTTTCTCTATCTCTGTTTCTCTCTACTCTTGTCCACGGTTTCGACGATCGTCTACACGATCTAATATACGCTTTTACTTCACGTCTAAGCAACCCGAGTGAGTCTTCGAGCTCCCTCGAACAATACTAAAGCTCCCCAACGCCTAACGCTTTGGAGAGCCAACCTCCCCAATACCTCCTTGAGCTCCCCCATTGCTCCCCAAGCTTCGGGATCTCAATCTAGGTAACGTCGAAGCTACTTCTTACGTCGAATGACGTATCGCTTCTCCGTTACGACCTCCCACACTCGAGGACGACCATCTTCAAGTTCAGTCCCCGGGAACCTACCCCCCGGGCGTATACATCCTTAGGAGCTCACACGCTCTATACCTATTCTCTCTACGGCCTATTCAATATTACGTTGACGTTCTAGCGAGTACAACTCCTCCTACGCAATGCTACTAGGTTCCGTACCTCCACCTCCGCTACCTATGCCTTAGGGACCTCCTTGGACCTTACAGGAACCTCTTCAAGGGTCACACCTCTCAACTCTAACCAGCACTAGGTCATTCCCGTCCTCGGTCGCGGTTTCTGTAGCTCCCTTCGAGCTCCAGCCTGCTCCTAGCACGCTACAACATAAACTCATCATACCAAAAACCTACCCTAAGACCTATTCTGACCCAGGTCTTACAGTGGATGACCGCATACAGATACTCCGAGAAGCCCAACAGGATGCAGGGGCCGCCTTGCACTTAGGGAAGAAGCAACAGAAAGAAGGATATGAACGAGGAAAATGGAAGGCTCACCAGTTCAAAGTTGGAAATTTTGTTTGGCTCAGTGCGGAGGACATCAACCTCCAACTATCCAGTGAGAAGTTAGGAGATCGACAACTCGGCCCTTACTGCATCCTGGAGAAAATCGGACCACTGGACTACCGCCTTGACCTCCCCATCTCCCTTGACCGCATTCACCCTGTCTTTCATGTTGACAAACTCTATCCCTGGAAAGGGAACACTATCAATGGAGAAATACCAACACCACCGGAGCCGGTATATCTAGAAGATGAAGATGAGCCGGAGTACGAAGTTGAGGAGATTTTGGACAGTCGGGTTCGGTGGAAGAGGTTGGAATACCTGGTTAAGTGGAAGGGTTACAATGCAGGACATAACTCATGGGAACCAGCACCCAACCTTAGCCGCGCGCCAAAGATCGTTTGAGCATTCCACAAGAAACACCCCTCAGCAGCTAAAGCTTGACCATCGAGGGCAATGGTCATAAGGAGGGGGGTAATGTCATGAAGTACGCTGCCCCTATCATTTTCCTTTTCTCACCGTCTCTACGCCCTTATTTGTACGATACATCACTCCATCACTTTCATGTCCCACCATTGTCGAACCCTCATCAATTACTGATCCACCTGACCCCCTTCCACTGCATGCAAATCAACATAAATAACTGCCTGAAATGTTGAATTGATGGTAAATCAGTGGGAATTTTTTTATCTATGAATTTTAGCAATTTTATCAATTTTGTGTTGAACTTATGGTGAATACAATATTTTTGGAATCCATAAGTCTAGTATGAAATGCAATTTTCTTTACAGAAAAAACGGAGACTTCATGATAAAATAACATAAGTATTTTTGTGATTATACTGCACTTTTGATAACATAATCTTGGTGTAACAAAATCAGCACAAATCATAAAACTTACGTTGATGTTCTAGAAACATTGTGCAAAAAGAATGCAATATATATGTAATGTATACCATAATTTTGAATGTCAAAATAGTGAAATTATGGTAAAAAATCAAGATTTCTCTTCAATGACATTATTGGGTTACAGTAAAAAAATGTTACACTTGTGTTAATGAGGTATAGGATTTCTTTAATACAACTGCAACCTGGTTACTGTAAGGATTGGGTGAACTTATGTTAACATAGTATAAATACACAAGTTCTTATTATGGATCAATAGTTAGGTTGTGTTATTAAAAATAGTGAAATCCAAATAAGATTAGAGTAAAAACATGAATTTATGGAGAAAATACGTTGATTATACACAAATTACATGATTGATTTATGGTAAAATATACTGTATAAGTTTACAGACACATATATGGAGTCACAATAAATTTACAATGAATTATTGAAAGAGTAATGTAAAGTATAGCAACACAATGATCACAAAACATTAGTATAAGCTTACAAGGGTAATATAAAGCTTATGTTAATAAATAACACTTCAGGGGATTCTGGGAGTGGTGGTGAAGCTTGTTCAGTGATTCTGTGAGTGGTGGGGAACGTGGTAGGGGACCGAAAAGGTGGTAGGTGACTGAACATGGTCAACAATGGAGCAGGATATGACAGGTTGTAACCGCACACAACACAATGCCTGTGTAAGACCTGGGTCAAAGTAGGTCTTAGGGTAGGTTTTGGTATGTGGGGGTTTATGTTGTAGCGTGCTAGCAGGCTGGAGCTCGAAGGGAGCTACGAGAACCGCGACCGAGGATGGGAATGACCTAGTAGTGGCTAGAACGACGTGTTGGTGACCCTTGAAGGGGTTCCTAGGAGGTCCAGGGAGGTCCCTAAGGCGTAGGGAGGTTAAGGAAGAGTGCGGGACCGTACGATATTGCGTAGTAGGAGTTGTACTCGCTAGAATGTCAATATAGGATCGAGTAGGTCGTATGTGTAAATGGGTCTCGAGGGTGTAAGCTCCCGAGAAGTGATGTGCCAGGGAGGGTAGGTCCCCGGGGACTAGGCTTGAGGATGGACGTCCTCGAGTGTAGGAGTTGGTAACGGAGAAGCAGTACGTAGTTCGACGTGAGGGGTAGCTTCGACGTTACCTGGACAGAGGTCCCGAAGCTTATAGAATAGCTAGGGAGCTCGAGGAGGTTTGGGGAGGTTAGCTCACCAAGGCGGTAGGCGTTGGGGAGCTTTAGTATTGTTCGAGGGAGCTCGGGAACTCACTTGGATTGCTTAGACGTGAAGTAAAAGCGTATATTCGATCGTATAGACAATCAGAGAGACAATAGACAAGAGTAGAGGGAAACAGATAGTAGAGAGAATTCCGTATGGTTAGCAGGTACAAAGGGACAGGGACTGGACCTATGTAAAGGGTGTGTGATCAAAATATACCAAGCTGGGGCTTGGGGACATTGCGGTACTACTTAAATAGGTACGGGAAGTGAACATGGGAGCATTCAGGGAATCTGGTATGTGTGAGGTAACTGATCGAGATTAGGGCTAAATGGGGTTTGTTGCGGCGGAAGGTCTATGGAATGATGTATCATGGGAACTCGGTGTGTATTGTCGAGGCTGGGTTGAGGCGGGGAGGCTTATGGAGGACCCGGGAGGTCCTGGGATGAGTGAAGCAGTTCCATGGGGAGTTAAGAGAAAGGGGGGGAGGTCCCTCAGAGTCGGTCGGGGCTATGGGAGGTAGGTCAGGGCATGACAACTTCATTACCAAGTACCCATTTCTAGACCCACATTCGGAGTTGACAACCTGATGAATCCTGGGCACGATTATCTGCCATATCCTATGAGAGTACAACCACCTATGAGGCAACTGCTTGCGCGACGCACGTATACCCAACGATTATTCAAATTACTACGACTGTTCCTTGCACCACGAGAATAAGACACTTCTGTCTGTGGAACGACAGAAGGAGCCCAGGCAAGGAAGGAGGGTATATTTTACTGAAGGAGAAAAACCAGTTGGAGGACTGCATTGTTTGGGAAAGATGAGCTATGCACACTCTCAACTCGCACCCTCATTCCCAGACTGGCCGGGGGCGGGAAAGAGGCATAAAGAGTGGCGGAGGTGGAAGGGGTGAGGCGGGACGGATCGTGGTTTCGTGCTTCGCGATGAAGAACGCTGGATCCTTAAGTGAAGGCAAAACGGCGCGCTGCGTCCAACCGGATATATTCCCCATTCGAAGAGGAAGGAAGTCAGCACGTTCGGCCATATGAGTGGTTCTGCGAAACGCTCCAGGGGAATCTCGCGACCAAAGACTTGTTTGTAGCCGAAGACTCTGCGGTAAAAGCTCGTGCGTTGACTGTGCGGAGAGCGATATTTGAGGCTGCTGAGTTATGGAAGCATACGAAGCAGTGGAATTGGTGAGGTTTGAAACGGTCTCGCTGCGTGGTAAATTGGGAAAATCGATCTCTTTGGATAGGGCTCGTGGGTCATGTTCTTTGGGGCAGAGGCGTTTGATCGAGCATAGGGATGTGTGTCTTCCACCGAATATGTGAACGACGGGCGTGATTCAGATTCACCACTGCCTGAGCTACGGGCCATAGTGGTTCTTCTACGACGCGTCCAGGAAAACAATGAACGAGGGCTAGAAGCAGAGAGGTGGGCCGAAGAAGGGGAAACAGACTCCATGTGAGCAGGAGAAAACAGTTGATGGGGACCTCCTGGAACTAAGGATAAATTGGCCTAAGTTAAAGTGCTGTGAGACAGTGAAACGAACAATTGGATCAAGAATGTGATTGAAGATGAAGACTCACTGAATTGCGCTACGGAGACATCAGTGCTGTGAAGCAATCACTATGATAACGTGTAAGATCGTACTGCGAAAACATACACCGATCGAGGAGCATGAATCAATTTCTGTATAATAGCATAAAATGGCTCTCTCTCAAGTTTTCGACTCCCTAATAATAATAAAATGCTTATGAGTTACACAGTAGAATATGAAAATGGAAGGTACCTTACGCCATAATCATCTTCCCATAGGAGACAAGTAATCGTTGGTCTTCGATTGTGTGTATACTGTCTATAGTAAGACTTGAGATATTTAACCCTTGAATTGCAGGAGGGCTTTCTTTGAAACCCAGAAGTGCCCAGCCGCCTTCGAGAGAATCTAGAAATTGGACAAATAAGTTTCACTTGCTTGCTTGGAACCAGATGTTTCGCACCTTGAGACCCTGGACGTTCGTACCGCATCTACACCATCTCAGTGAACGCGACTCCAATTCCTCGACTTCCCTCTTCATCGTGCCCCGGCTGGGTCATCAAAAGACTCCGTCACCAGAGATAGAAGTGCTAGCACAAAAAAGGAACTCACATAACAGGCCAAAGGGAGCCGTCTGAGATTGACGATGCACAGTCGAGCAATCTATTACTTATCACCGATGCAAAACCAAGTGAAATCTTGGGGTACCGACTGCAAAGCCATATACCCTAAGTAAATTGACGACGTAAAGTCAGTCAATCTTCTATTATATAACTTGTGTGTAGTCCATACGAGTGATGAGAGAAGTTGAAGATTCTCAGCTGAGTATAATATTATGAAGCGGAAGAAGGGCCGTTCCGGTTCTGAGTAAAAATTCCCACGATACTTCTCGATGTTGGGAAGCGCTCTCTATTCCTCGTGACGTCGCCAAGCGCTTTCGACCTTTCCTGTTCCCTCACTCATGGCTCTACCATTTTAATTCCTCGTCTCCACACTGTACTAAATCCTCATACTGTGCTCTCCGGAATACCTGGCTTTACGCCAGGGTCTGATTTTACTTCACACCGTTACACTAGGCTCTACGCCGGTGTCCAACTTTGCTCTGCGTGATTACATAGGGCTCTACGCCCGTGTCTGACTTTGCTCTGCATGATCTCACTAGGCTTTACGCCCGTGTCTACACAGGTACAGTAAAAAGATACACTATCGTCAGATATCAGACTTAGTGAGTGTTGATATGTATTCTCAGCTGGTTCGTTTAGAATGACCAGAGACTTTGATTTGATAGGCCCGTAAGACCCTACGCGCTTCCTCAACTCGTGCGTGTCATGGCAGTGATGATGGTAGCTTTCCACTATTTGCTCCTGCAGTAAACCATTTGTTTGCACAACGGCCACTACGCAGGGGCTAAGACGTTGCGACTGAGATAATGAATCCCAAGCACAGGTACTTCCACTGTTGGTGTCCGATGGAACACTGATCCAGAGTGTACTACAGAGATAACCCGAAAACGACCGCTAGTGCACAGCGTGCTCATACGTCTTTGAGCGTTCCATACGCAAGGGGCCTTCTAATACCGTCTGCCTCTGGAACGAAAAACTCAAGTCAATCAGCACCTGTCATATATCTTCGACATCCTTGATTGGGGACTGTGATGCGAAGCCTAATGGTAACCATGTCTCTTTCATTTCATTGAACGCTTATGTCTCACGCTTCTGAAAGCAGATATGATACCAAATCCACTTTAGTACCTTAGCCTTAGCTATGGTAAGTGCACCTGCTATCGTGCAATCAACCATTTCCTCATGATCAAATTTGCGGTGCAGGCATTACCTAGTGCGATTCAAGTTCAGAAACAGGTGATCTGTGTCGTTACTTTGGAGCGAAGCTCGTCAATATCAATGATTTCAGTCAGTCCTTTGTGACAGTATTCCTGCATACTCAACTCGTAATCAACGGCTTGCCTATATTGTGACACACAAGACACAATTATAATCTGATCAATTATGTGGACCTTGCACGGGTGCCGTTGTATCGTCCACGTCTCGGTCGTTTCGTATCTGTTTATGCACGCTGAGGGGTACTCGGCCATTTTCAACGTGTCCAATACCATTCTTTAATCTGTGTTTGTCTGGGGCAGATGCACCCAGTTCAGGGTTCCATCACGTGTCAGGAACTTCACACAAAGGGTTCTTTACTTGCCACTGATAGTATATCTCATTCCAGAAATTTTCCTGCAATTCCTTTCCATAACCACCCTCACAACAGCAGCACGACTTCGAAAATGGTACGCATCAGCGGCACTTCAACCCCTACAGTTGTTGGAACAACATCTGTCGCAGCCCATGAGCTGTATGAACTCAAAAACAACTTCGAGCCACCTCAGAAACTCTGCGAGACAGGTCAATCTGCTCGTTTTAAACCACCCGCTGCTGCCACAAGGAAAACGCGAAGAAAGGTACCAAAGCGATTCAAGTTAATTCGCGGGAAGTTTGCAATTTTGGAAAGATTGGTCCGAGATGTTCCCCTTGAAATCATCATTGAGGCACGTATCACAGTGAAGTTGTTCATGGTCACAGACTGATTCTCAAATTGCAGATTTTCTGCCATCTTGATCCTGGTGATCTTCTTCGCCTCTCCCGTGCATCTAAAGGCCTTCGAAATATTTTGCTGAGCAAAACTTCAGAGAGCATCTGGCGTTTCACTCGACAAAACTTTATTGGGGGCTTGCCAGCTCTCCCAATGGATTTGAACGAGCCTCAATATGCTCGTCTCTTCTTTGATATGTCTTGTTATGTACGCCGTTTCACTGATGAACCAGACATCTTTTTAAGTGGCATTCTTGATACAGGTTTGTAACAATCATCGGCGATGTGACAATGTGCTCTGGAGGCTCCGCATCCGATGCTGTCTAACTTGTACAGAAATGTATGCAATCGAATCAAATTTCATTCATCTGTATATGCAAACCGGCCATTTACCTTCTTTCATAGATTCCCTATGTACAGCTGGGAACTCCTGTCGTACCTTAAACCTGTCCCTTTCCAAGATGTTTTGCCCAGAGATAGAATCAGGAGAACTGGTTTGCTATTGTCAGTTTATCATTGATATACATACTGACTGATACATTTAGCAAAAGAGTCATACAATTATATATACGACCAGCACACAGCGACGAAGATGAAGAGTGCGTTTATGGGCTTGAAAACGGAAGAAGATCGCCTCATTTGGGTCAATCAAAAAAGGGAAGAGCTCCAAGAGCTCGAGAGTGTGCGGCTCCAATCTTTCTAATGGTGTTACGTGTAATCATGATGTCTCACTTTTAGCATGCACGACTGTGCGAAGGGTGGCACAAAATGTTCCTCGAGCAGCGTCATGAAGAAACTAAAGACATTCGTAGGCAGAGGATGCAATCGTACGGATTCTCGTCCCACACTCGTTCTCAGTGTTCTCAATGGATCATGACAGGATCCTCAACCGTCTTGACGATCTTGGATTGCGCAAAGAGGCCCAGCACATTCTGAGTGGTGCATCTGAAATTATGACATCTGACAAGTTAACCAATCACCCATTGGTAAAGCAGACAAAACAACTCACGGATCGCGGTATGTCACAACCTTCCAAAGTTATCTGTTCTGTTTAACGGTGCGAATAAATAAGGATGGACCAGCCTTGAAACCCATTTGGTGCCCATGCTAACAGACCACAAAATTATCCGTCTGAAAAAAGAACACCATCGAATCTGTCGCGAGCGCTATTCCTGGTTCGAACAAGAGTACATCGATATTTTGTCTACCCACGATCTCAGAGAACCTTACCCGGGTGTTGGCGACATCCTCACCGACGCAATTATCGAAGATCTGATCTGGAACACCGCGCTGAAAGACGAAATGTCATGCGTATTCTTTAGAGCAGTGCTCTCAGAGAATCTCCCTCGAATCATCAAACAATTCCGGTCAGTGAAAGTACAGGAAATACTTGTGATCATGCGGAAATCTCAACCGAGCGCAAACATCTCAGACCTTCACTTGGCCACAACAATTTTCGGATGTACACGTTGCGGAGTGCGATTGATATACCTGCAAATCTTTTATCATAGGTGTTGTCACATGACTCGAGCAGCCAATACTCGTAGTCATGAACGGATGCAAGTCTATGATGCGTTTTATGAAACCGTTGAAGATGGCAGATGGGGCAAGGGCCCTTGGTCCTCTCGTTTCCTATTTTTCCATGCACAATGTTCGCACTTGATGGAACAAATCGTTGCTGCTACAGGCCTGGACCCTGCTATAGCCACAAGTCAAGATCTGACCGTGGCTCACCCAATGATTGAACGACCGAATCACCATGAAAATGGTTCCGAACGGCTGTTCATGACATGGCCGGCTGCAGTACGTCACGCGTTGGTCGCGATTTGTTTCCTTTGCTAATTATGTTATACCTCGCAGTTGACATACAAGGGTGTGGCTCAAAACGGAATGCCATTGGTCATGAACTGTTTTGGCAAGAAGATACACAAAATTCGGGCCCAGGAACCACTGAGTTTCGATGAATGTTTTTGTTGCGTTCATTGTCATGAGGAACTCGTTCCTCGACAAATTTCTGTAAGACCTGGGTCGAAATAGGTCTTAGGGTGGGTGTTGGTATGGGAAGGTTTATGTTGTAGCGTGCTAGGAGCAGGCTGGAGCTCGAAGGGAGCTACGATAACCGCGACCGAGGACGGGAATGACCTAGTAGTGGCTAGAACGATGAGAGGGTGACCCTTGAAGGGGTTCCTAAGAGGTCCAGGGAGGTTGAGAAGGAGTACGGGACCGTACGATATTGTGTAGTAGGAGTTGTACTCGCTAGAACGTCAATATAGGATAGTGTAGGTCGTATGTGTGGATGAGTCTCGAGGGTAGAAGCTCCCGAGAAGGGATATGCAGGGGAGGGTAGGTCCCCGGAGGCTAGGATCGAGGATGGACGTCCTCGAGTGTAGGAGGTGGTAACGGAGAAGCAGTACGTAGTTCGACGTGGGAAGTAGCTTCGACGTTACCTAGATCGAGGTCCCGAAGCTTATAGAATAGCTAGGGAACTCGAGGTGGTTTGGGGAGGTTAGCTCACCAAGGCGGTAGGCGTTTGGGAGCTTTAGTACTGTTCGAGGGAGCTCAGGAACTCACTCGGATTGCTTAGACGTGGAGTAAAAGCGTGTATTGGATCGTGTAGACGATCACGGAGACGATAGACAAGACTTGAGAGAAACAGAGATAAAGAAATAGAGAGTAAAGAGAATTCCGTATGGTTAGCAGGTACAAAGGGACAGGGACTGGACCTATGTGAAGGGTGTGTGTTCAAAATATACCAAGCTGGGGATCTTTAGGGCATAAGGGTACTTATATAGGTAACATGAAGGGGTCAGGGGAGCATTGTGGGAAGTGAGCATTTAATGGGGAAGCGCTAGAATACATGAGGACGGTCTGATGGATGCATGGACGAGTTCCCGGTTCTGTCAGGCGGTAGTGGTTGTGGAGGTATTGAGTTCGGGTGGCAGTTTTGAGGATGGAAGTGGCGTCGGGAGGTTCTCAAGAGAGGAAGGGGAGGTTCCCGAGAAGGAGAAGGGGAGTTCCCCGATGGAGGTAGGAGGTTCGGGGACGTTGTTGGAGTAGGCGCGTTGTGGTTTAGTGCCAGTGCATGACAATTTCCAGTCATATGAAGTCCGCGTGAGTTCTCATCCGGCTGATTGTTGCCTTCGAGTATGAACCTCAGCCTAGGCATGACTTGCAAGTGTTGCTGCGCTCGTGTTCCGCGTTTGAAGTTTACCAGGAGGTTCAAAATCATTTGTACTGGAATCCTCGTAGCAATTTGAACATCATGGGTAAAGAGTTTATTTACGTCGACTGTTAGAAAGGTAGGAGGCCTTGGTTGTAATATCAGGCCGTATGAGAGCGACACAAACAGTGTACATTGTAATACATCAGATTTCATATTATTGAACGAATTTCTCTTTCAATTTTCATTGTGAATCCAAGAATAGTATCGCTTCCGGCGAGAACCGAGAGTAGGTAATTGATGTCCATAGTCTCCGAGAGTCATACTGAGCTGCAGCAATTTGGAGCTTGGAATTTTTTCCTGAGTAGCCCGCAAAGACCTCTCTACTGCATTCACATCACGAAATACACGTCGACAAGGAGAGGATAATCATTGGATACGCTCGCGGTAAACATCCTGGGGAAAGCAGCAGAACGGTCGGCACCGAGATGAACTTCTGAAAAAGACCTTTTGAATCATGAGCGAGAGAGGTCGCCTTGTAGCCAGCGATTTCCAATGGAAGGAGTAGAGCCACACCCCGTCGAGGATCTACGTAGTTGATGTTATTGAGGGGCAATTTAACATTCACGCTGGTAGGCAAATGGGGACACTGACAGTGCACCCAAGGGTTATTCACTTGATAGGATAAGATAGAATAGGAGTATCGAAGATACATATTGGATCGAATGAAAGACCTTAGCTACCTAGCAGCATCAAGCACCATTTCCTAAATAGTTTGGATTTAGTCAGTAACCGAATACCATATTTGCCAAGGCATACCCTGTTCAATGGAAGCACGTGAATGGTTTTTTCCTGCATCCGGGAATGGAATTGCGGAGAGTGACCAAAATGTCCCACGATAGCATCCAAAGGTAAAACGAGTGCTTGAGTTTGGTCTAAACAATTATAGAATAGACGACCTGCAAAGCTGAACTGACGGTAATTATCATCAGCAGCATTGACATTGGAGAGTGTCTTGTAGGGATAAATCTTGACAAATGTTTTGGTATACTGAACCTTCTCATTTTCCCAACCAGCAACGAAGATGCACTGAACGGAACCTGCGGACCAGGGCCTCCCACTCATGTTGAATACAGCTTGAGAATTCGGTGCTCTAGAATCCTGAGTTGCAAAACTCATGTCACGAAATTTTGCTCGCCGAACAATCTTGGCACGAATGAACGCTGTTCCAGGAGTATCAGATTGATCTATCCATTTTTGTAGTAAAGCGTAGGAGCTCTTCTCCAGCAATGGAAGGGAGGTGCTTTCCCAATCCAGGACTACTGGCTCAGAAGGGATTTCATAATCTAGTAGGTCCGCCACACGGGTGCCCCGATTATCAGCATCCTCGAAACAGTCTGTGTAAAGAGTTGCAATAGGAATGAGATGCTGGATGTCAACCCCTTTGAGGAGCGCGCGGAGCTTCTGATTTTGGCAAAATCGTATGAACATAGTTTGTTCCATGTCACCTGAGAAATCGAAAGAGATACATATATAAACTGGGCATCATCGAGCAGAAAGTTTCACCTACCAAATCGGCTGTTAGTTGGTATGTTTTGCAAAATATAGTTGATGCGCTCAAAGGGGAAACAACGCCAGCTGTGAACAGGACCGAATCGGCGAAGTTGCATTCCGAAGTGAAGCATCATATGCTGGTAAGGTGTGATGTTTGTGTGAGGATAAAGTATACGCAGCTCGGCCAGATAAGCTCTTAGATGATGATCAAAGACAGCGATTCGTTCCTTGGACGTGGAACGCATGTTGGCCAAACGGACTGCCGCGACCAAATGCGTGAAATTAGCCAACATCTTGTACTGACGTTCATCTTTAGGAGAAGAACCCCACAAGCGTACAAGAGTTATAGGCAGATTGATGGTACAGAATGTTTTCCACTGATCAGCGCTGAATTTTCCTTTATCCGATTCACCCGGGTGGGAGGGAGCTCGGGCAATTTCAGAAGGCAGACGAAGCCTGGACATATCTTCTCGAATCGCCGCCAGCGTCTCCTTTCCCAGAACACCAGATTTTTTTTTGTTAGCCTTTCTTTTCTTGTTTTTGGGACGCAAGCGTCCGGTTTTGTTGGTGATTCCGGATTCGTACCGCTTCATGAAGTGGATATTGAGTAGGTTGTTTGAATGTCGCAAGAGGAAGGCTTACATGTATATGAACGAAGTCTTGTAGAGTTTTGGTAGCCTTCACTATTTCCTCTTTCGAGAGGGACTTCCTAGACGGATTCGGTATTGGTAACATAGTTTCAACAGGATCGACCTCGGATTCTTCTTCTTCTTCTTCGCCATTGTCCTCCTCTTCTTCTTCATCAGATTCTGCCGATTCTTCATCGTAGTAACATTCCTCATCCCCTATCTGCGGGTGCCCTTCTTCTGGTGGTGCGGCCCAATCTTCGTCGGCATATAGATCAGGGAGCGGATCTACAGAGTTGAGTTTCGAACGAGCACTACTAGCAAGTTTTAGTTTTGCGATGAATAGGGAGAGCTGATATAAATGGGGCAGAGTAAGCTTATTTATTTAATGCTTGGGTGCAGATTCATATATAGTTTTCACTTCGTCTTTCTGCTCTCTTGAGAAATCGGGTTGATCCTTGCTGGATAGTTGTTTTGAAGGTGGCGCAGCTTCGAGTTGAACGGGCGTTGAAGGCAGCACATTTACGAGTTGAACAGACGGTGAAGGCAGCACAGCTACGAGTTGAACAGGTGTCGATTGCAGCGCAGCTACGGGTTGAACGGACGGCTCTCTCTCCATTTGGCGCTGGATTCAGTAAAGCAATACCATTAAATGAGATACCAGCAAGTGCTGGTAATGACGAACCTTGTCCCATATGGCCTTTATGAGAACACCTTTCCCTGTGACTGGTTTACCAAGCTTGGTCTTTAACTCTAGACCAAGTTCCCGTGCCAATTGTTGAATTGTTTCGCGTGAGAATGGGTCAAACGCTTTTTTTTGATGGCCTGACCTATACACCTCCCGAACTATATCCAATTCGTTCGATTTTTCCAGATTTTAATGAGACGCTGGTGACAGCTCGACCTCAGAGTGAGTGTTGACAAATGGTTCGACAGGATTTGGTACATTGGCTTCAGTTATGAGGAGGGTATGTTCAGTTTGATCAGATCCTACCGTTGTGGATGTTGGTTTCTGGTTCAAGTCAAACCACCCCTTTTCAACGCGCTACAATGAGGTGAGATACATCCTTATCTTTCTGCATGGGACTCACTAGTTCCAATAACCTTTGCAAAAGTGCCTTTTTGTTCTGACGATAATCTAACTCTTCTCCCTTCGCCAGGTATCGTATTGAACATGTCAAAAGTTTGTTCAAGGCAGATTGAGTCCCATGGCGAAACACCTTCTGAGCACGAATCTTCTCGTCAGGAGAGGGTTCCTCGATATCCCACAATCCATCATTGTCCTGGAATTTCACATTCATGCCCCAAATATCTCTACAATGACGTTGGAGGATTCGAAGGTAAAATCCATGCATTGGATCTATCACAGTATTCTGTATTGGATCCCAGTACACAAGACGTAGCAATGGCGACCAACGGACACCATTTTTCTTGTAAAGTGCGTCACGCTCCTCTTGACTTTGGGCAGCAAGCCATTCGGCAGCTAGCTTTCGATGTTCCTCCATGGTGCGCAGAATAAAAGATGATTCATCGAGGTTGTTAAGGTCCGATTCTTTACACATTGAACATGGTAAATTGCCACTGAAATGCGAAAATCCAGCTAATAGGCGAGCTGCAGGCAAATCACAGACCAGAGCAACTAGAGCGGCCCTAATCGAGCGCCCAAGGGGATGACGATGAGTTCTATTGAGGAATATACCGGTTTCCCATAATGTTTCGAGATCATCCAGTAACGGTGTCAGTATGAAGCTAATTTGGTCGAAAGTCGGCTCCTTCGGACCTGGTACTACACCCACTAGGAAAACATTTTCTGGCTTGTATCGCAAAGAAGGCGGTAGATTTAGATTCCCCATACAGTGACTTTCTTCCCAGCCGTACGGTTCCCAAAAGGATTGAATCCATCAGCATTCAAGTTGAATAGGAGTCGACTCTCGTTGGTATCGCCGGGTGAGACAAAAAGATTTTTCCCATCTGGACCAACAAACTCGCCGAGGAAGTCAGAGTCCCACAAGTCAGTAACTGTACAATCAGGATTGTCTGGCTTCTTATACGGTCGATCGAGATATTGTCCGAGCTCTTTCCGATTGTGCATCCAACCAATCCAATGATTCAAGGACTGGTATGAGTAGGTCCTGTTCGGGACGGGGCGCTCCTTTCGATGAGATTTGGTTTTTGGTGACTTCTCAATGGGTTTTTCTCTAGCATGAAGTCGGCGATTACAGGGCTGGCTATTGGGAAAGGTAGAATTGTTGCAATGTGTTGGAAAAGACTCCATTGGATAGAGTTTGAAACACCTAGAGCAGCAAACATAGCTTGTGTATTGGGGCTCGAGATCCAACCTGCGCATTGCTGTGCATGGATCTTTGGGGATGAAGGCTTCAATTTCCTCGACATTTCGGCCATGCAGTCCACAAGCAACGCGCATACTTCCCAAGTAAAATTTCATACCGGGGAAAAGCGTGACGTTACAGATGAGGTGAAGAACAGCTGCAATAATCAAATACAGGAAGTAGATTTGATTGGAAGGTTCTACATCGGCTATGGATAAACCTAAAGAATATGAGGGGGGAATATAATCACTAGCTCATTGAAGCTTACTCAATACACTGATAATTTGTCGATGACCTTGAGCAGCTCGTTGCTGCCTTGCCCATTCAGCTTCTAACTTCTGCATTACAATCGCCATCTCCGCAACCAACATCCGCTGAAGAATTTTGACAAGATTACAGCCTCTAGCACTTTCGAACCGAGGGAGTAGTTGAACATATGCCAGACTGGCATCAAGCCATTCCACATAACCCCGGAGCGGAGAATTGACGGCGCTTGGGCTGAGAAGTGAATCGACAGAATCTATGGACAGTTCTTGAAAGGTCCCCGTAAACTCGACATTGAATTGTGTGACAGTGGGCTCCCAGCGGTTCTGGATTTGAGACAATTGTGACCGCAATTGTTCAACTACCAGCAACTGAGAATCAGGATCGACAGATTCGCGTTCTGCAGATTGCGATTCCATTGGAGGTAACGGTATGGCGAGTTCAGGTGAAGCGAAAGCAGCAGGAATAGCGGACAATTGATCACTTAGTGAATCAATGGTAGTCGTCATTGGCACAGCTGCAGACGCAGGGGCAGGTGGATAAAGATCCGGAGAGGGCGCACAGTTAGCCACCATACGACGCATGTTGCCTTGAAACCTGTGGTGATCATCCAGCTCCAACTTGCTACGGAAAAATTGGCCTTTCACCTCTCCTTCAGCAGTGACCACAGATCCCTGCGCTTGACATGACTCGCATTGACATAAGAACAAACAATTTTCTGGAAGTGGCTTTGATCGACCGATAGGTCGAAAACGAGGAGGCATGAGTGGAAAGTATTTGTGTCCCAAGCCCCACACTTGGACGTCCAGGCACCAATAAACCATATTAGGCATATCTCTGGTCACATGATGCATCATTTTTTAACACGGTTCAATCATGTGATTGTAACCCTGCCTTTCGCTTCACTTAGACTATAATCCCAAATGGTAAGCTTCAACGCATTTTGATACACCAGATCCTAACTCTTGTATGTAGGCTCTGTTCCTGAAGTCGTACAAAGGATTAGTTGGCCACCGCCTTCCTCAGTTCAATGCATATATCACTTCGCCAAACATGGATACATTAACCGAGCCGCTTCTTGGTAAACAGGAAATCCGTCTTCGCAAGGACTTGTACTATGGAGAGCACGATCCATGCTTGATGCCACAACCGTACAGCTCTTGCACTCCACACCTGATATGTATTCGCTTCCCTGGCCTCGACACCGAGTCTTTGATCTATTGGGTCCTTCCTTCGGATGCTGACTTTGAGCCCATCAACGGTCACAGGCTCTCCTCCATGCCTTTGGGGCGCTTGAGAAACAGTTTAACTGAACAGCTTAACGTAGAATACCAGCGTATATTGCTGCGCTTATCTTCCACCCTTGCTGACTCGAAAGATTTTAATCGGTCCAATCTGAGAATCAAGGAATATCGGTCTCGGCTTCAATATCTGTTTGACCGACTGTCATATCCATCGACTTTCGCCAAGACAATCACCATATGGCGTCTAACACAGTGCCTTTGCTTGGAACTCGATGCGTGCATTACCTGGCTAAAGTCCATTGCTCCGAATTGGATGCAACCTACGGCTTGGAAAACCCCACCTGTCCTTCCCATTATTGGGGCAGTGACAGACAAGCTTGATGTCGCTGAGTATTGCTATCGAGTAAGTTTCTACAATCTTTTAATTTGATTTTTCTAATTTTATGCACAGTCTGGAGTACCTGTCTGGCTAGTGCGACCGCTGGGCTCCGAGTCTGCCATCCGCGTTCTTCGTTGGCTGGACGAAGTTGATCCAATACCAGTGCGGTCACTAGAAAAGTTTTACTCACTTGAGGATACTACTCCCATGAACAAGATCATCTACTCTGGTCAGCTTGGGAATCTTGAACGTTACCGCTACATGGCAGAGTATAGCTGGGGTCAGGCGTTTCCTTCCCTTTATGGCCCCGAAGATTTGTCACAAGTGTCGTATGATAATCTGTCTTCTGTTACAACACGTCCTGCAGCACCATTACATTCATCTGCTGTTGTTCCTTCGTTGGCTGGACCTTCACGTTGCTCCACATCTTCAAAGGTTACTCGTAAAGATCCATGTATGTTGATCCTAGATTTGATACAGGGATCATGTATAACATCCTTTAATCTAGACCCCAAGAATTTTCGATCCAAGCCCTTGTCAAATCATCAAAAAGATCGCAATAAATTTATGGAGGTCACCTCGCCACTTTTGCCAAATTCAATTCCGGACTGGGTCATAGCTAGTGAGCACGTTGGCAAAGGGTTCGATCAGAACCAGAAAGCACGTTCCGGCGTTCCGCGAGGATACTTCCTTCCTGAGCCTGCACTCTTTGCCAACCACAGTAGTGATGTGTCTCGTCAGGCATATTTTTCTACCTATCTCAAAGTGCAGTGAGGTAACCAAGGAAGTCGGATAGCTCCTTTGACCTCCACTCCACTTTCGTTATGAAATACTTGTGTCGCGAAGAACCGTCCGCCGTTTCGTCACCACTTATAGCTTCGGCAGTGAGCAGGGTGATAACCTTTGCAAGCTCGTCAAGCTTGGCCAAAGAAGGATGGACCTGGTAAAAAGCCTCAATCCTTCGGGTGAGAAGCTTTAAACCAATGATCAGTATATACCATTTCAAATGATGTTGCGAATTACCCGGTTTCGACGTGCCATCCGCCTCTCAAGTCGTGCTTGATCTTCTTCTTCTGGATTCGATCCTGAGCCTTGTTTTTGAAACTTTTCTTTCAGATTCGAAAGATGTGCTCGGAAGGCTTTTTGTATGGTTGCTTTGGAATAATGTTTATGGCCATCGAGAGAAACAAAATGTACCGCGAAGATATCGGCGGCAGCTTTATTCCATGATGTCCACTTCCCTTTCCCCTCTAACTGAAGAAGGAAGTCATCGACTGTCGGACCAGGATGTCTACTGTGTTTCCAGTCTTCGATCACATAAGAAGGAACTGAAATCATCCTGTCTTCCACAAAAGTGGGCTCCATTAGTGCCTTGACCTCGAGCCGTATAGATTCAGCCATTGAGACTTGGGTAGTGGGGCGATGTTTTGTTTTACTCCAACGTTTAGTTTTTGGCTCCTTGGGTTCGCTTTGTTCATTAACAGCAGCAGGACGGTCCTGGAATATGATACCAGTGGGATCGAGATTATGAATGGTGGCAAGGTAATGGTAGAGATGATGAAGAATCGTAGACAGATCTGGAACGGGGGCTTCTAAAAGTTTCCTGAAATGAGATTGCTGTACGTCGGAGAAAACTTGAGCTTTTCATGACAGAATACGGGAACGAATAGACTCACCATGTTACGGGTCTTCACCTCAGTTTCAATCAGCCTGATAATCTCGTCGCGCAAAAAACGTTCATTTGCATTATCGGCGGTATGTTTGGGGGGGGGGAGGTTGAGTCCCAATATCCGATTCTGTGAGAGAGGACACTGCTTTGTCATCGTCGTCGACTTCGACATAGGTTCGAGGAGGGTGGCGAGTCTGGGCATTAACTCCAGGCCCAGGCAAGGTGGCATTTTACTGATGATTTGATTCCTCAGGATGAGCTTTCTCTGAATTGACGTGCAATGGTATAGACTGCTTCTTCTGGGAAGCTGCGCCAATGCTTGCGTCTACAGTTTCTACCACCTTCTGATGTCTAGTAGGACATTGTGCAGAATGTGGAGTTGAGCTATCAGTATTGTCCCCAGATTGTGACGGTGGGCGAGGAACATTATGTGTCGGAGTATGAGCAGGCGAGCGTAGGGAGCCAATAGAAGGACCACATGCAGTCGACGGCCGGTTGAACTCTTCATCAGTAACTTCCTCTACCCCAACGCGTGGCGGAACCCGCTGTGTGGCTGCGGGACGTATTGAATGCATGTCAACGTTCATGATAGCAGCTCCAATGTCCACTTTCTGATGATTCAGAAAAGCGGGCACCTCACTTAGTGCCTGCCCAGCGTCAGCGTGAACTTCACGAGGTCCCTGAGTAGGTCTCTCGTTCTCCTCCTCGTCATCGGCATCACCGCCGTCTTCATTGAGGGTACGCGTTGGGTGATGAGATATCTGGGGAGGGATGCTCCCTGTGGGAGCAATCAATTGAGGACTTCGAGATCTGTTGCTGGGAGGCGATCTTCGATGAAGTTCTGATTCGGGAAGAGCTTCAGTGATATCTTCGTCCTCGGCGTCCGACCCGTCAGCCCATAGGGGAAGGTCATTGCTCTGAAGACCCTCCGGTGGCGTAGGAGGTGAGAGGAATGGTCATTGGACAAAGACATTGTTGGCAGCCACATGGGAAGGTCCACTGTCCCGACCGCTTAAAGGGAATTCGTGGCGGTCTACATCTTGCGGATGGAAGGGCACAGAGGAAGATGTAGAAAACTCAAATGTGAATGGGGGAGACGGGTTGTCTAGCAAATCTTATGATCAGTGACATTGGACAGAGTCAAGAAATCACGCACTATTTTGGGGAGCGGGGCCTTCGAAGAGATATTTTCTGTGAACTCTTTTACCAAGGGCTGAGGTAGATGATTAGAAATTAGCTTGGTCATGCTAATAAACAGCTTACTTGGCAATTCCATCCTCACACGTTTCGCACCTGTCCTCGCTCGGCGTTGTGATTTGAGAACACCTGATGCTCCATTCATCTGCTGTACATCATATGAAGATCCTGACGGCCCAATTGGTTCCCCGATTGAAGGATCCTCCGCCCTACGCTTTCCAAGCGCAGTACTAGAATATCCGACTGGAGGCAGCGAGTCAGAACAAGGAATCATGGTGGATGATGTGTCGAGGAAGTCAGATTTGTGTGGAAGCTGATCAGCTTGTGTTAGTTGCATGCGAACTTCGTGTTCAGGAGCGCAAATTATTGGGAGTTTCGGAGCGATTTGTTCCATATCTTCATCATCCAAAACATGATCTAGCTCGAGAAGAGCACTATGAGGCTGAGAGTAAGAAGGTACAGAGTGGTTTACAGCAGTTGAGGATGATTCCGCAGGTGGTGGTGGTGGTGGTGAAGATGGTGGAGAGTGTGCCACATATTGAGGAGAAAATGACTCGGTAGGAGTGTGTGTGATCACATCCTGGGGCGAAGGTACCGCAGGAATACTACCCAGGGGTAAACTTATCGTAGTAGGAAGCGGAAGTGTCACATCTTGAAGTAGATGCCGAGATGACGATACAGAAGGAGGAGTAAAGAGTGCCACATCCTGAAGTGGGAGTTCCGCAGGACGTGTTTGGAGAGGCTTCGATAGTTTGTCGCTTTTCCTGTTTCGCGCAGCCGCTATATCAATTAAAATAAATGATGAGTTCGTTGACTGTAGAAGGCAGGAGACTTGCCTGGAGGAATCGTGATGTTACGCTGACGATAGGAAAAGCCTGCAAATACAATACGATCAGTTTTCTGAGCAAGGTCAATACCGCCACGTATTCACCTGTAAATTGTATGTAGCGTTTCCCGCCAGCGGCTATTTTAGTTTCCAAGGGTTCGTTAAGGACCACATGGCATAAGAAGTCAAGACTCACGTCGTTGTGCCATTTTGGGCCGTTGGAGGAAACCTTCAAAGCAACAATCAGCTCAAACCCTTGAAAACAAACTTTAAGACTCACAACGATGTTCCGTTTTGCAGCGTTTACGAGCGGGCCCAGTGTCAAGTCCATGCCTCGGGCCTCCACTTCGCCGCTCGGTATTCCGACGATCCACCTTTATTGTAATCTCTTCCTTATTGTTCTTTCTCGCTACACATACCCTTTCATTCTAGTCCCTCCTTATTGTCTTTTACTTTACCCTGCAGGACTACACGTATAACTCCTAGTAGTTAGTCTGGCGCTCCGCCCCGTTGCGCCGCTCCGTAGATATAAATACTGCTTGTACGCTACTGTAGTTCCTCAGTTTAATTATCGACTTAGATTCCCTCTTTAACTCTGTGCTTCTCTAAGTCTTCAGGCTCACTGCCTTGAAGTACTCTCTACTCTACCTTAGGACTTCTACGTTCTCTGGTTCGCTCCTCGTCACCGGCGATACTGCCGCTCCGACTTGGCTGCTACTTAGCTCCTCTCTTCTATACTCTCGACCTCCGGGGACATACGGCGTAACGGCGGTGTTGTTAATAACTTCACTACTGTCCCATTCGTATTCCGCACTTAGACACTGTGTGACCTCTGGCACGGTTACACGGTGTGCATGATCTTAACACCCAGCCCCGGAATTGGCATCCGCTGGCTCCAGCTGTTCTTCAGATGCGTGATATGAGGTGACAACCGCGTCTTGCGAAAGATCCTCATGCGTGGCAGAACACTTTCGCTTCCGTACAACGCTTGTAAGAGAGTCAGTGGCACCGGCACGGTCATCGCTTTGCATGATGGACGTAGAACAGTGAAATCCAATATAGAGAGATATGAAGATAAGCCTAGCTGGAGGGTTTGTATAATTGTCGACTATGAAGAGGATTTCGTGGTTTATGAGGCACATCAAAGACAAAGAGTCTTTCAAATCCAAATTCAACTTCATGGTGCAGGGATTCTGGAAAAGACGTCTAGATGTGAGTTACAGTGAATACAAACGGACTGATTGAACACTTTGGTTTTATTTTGCACAATCAATGTCATTGATGTCATTATCTAGATGGTCTAGCTGAACTAAGTTTGGCTGAGCAATGTTACCGCACAAAGGAGGTCACTACGATGCGAAAGAAGCCTATGTGTCCCTATTCGAGCACAGAATGGCAAAGGAAGGAGCGCCTAGTTTCTAGCGCTCAGTGAAATTATATCATGGGGAACTTCGGGATGGGCCGGACACCCGACATATATGTAGTCGTGACAGACAGTACACTTTCTCATATAATTATATCACAAAGCAATCATAATATTTATCGAAGATTGCATGGTACTCAATTGCTTTATGTCCTTGGCGAATATTTGTGAAGCCCATTGGGTGACAAAACTAAAGATCATTATACTGCCACTGAGTAAACCACGAGTCTGCGAGATATATAAGCAAAAATTTTCTGCATTTGTATCCTACGTCGTCATCAAAATAAAAAATGAGTCATTGGATCACAAAACAGTGCGAAGATGACGCCGGTTGGACATGGAGAGAGACACAGATATGCTCGAGAGGACTTGTCCGGTATGTTATGTTCCAGTTGGCCCCGGGGGGATTTGTCACGATTCAAACATTCCGCAGACCGCAGACTCAATAATCCAACGTCAGCAACACTGGATTGACTTAGGCAAATTTCACGTTGAACGCTTGAAGAAAATCATTAAGGACAAAGATGAATCGCTTCGTCGGCTTCGGGAAGACAACAAGAAATTGAAGGATGAATTTGAACTAGAGCGAATACGCAGAAAATGACCGTGATTTGTGAGTCCTCAAAATGCTGCGACCTACGTCGATCATTGATATCTCGATAGCTGAAGATATTATGACATTCATGAGAATCGGTATAGGTAGAAATACGCAAAAATGTTATTTTTTGCCCACAATTCCTTCAAAATGACTGGCTTAGCTTGAATTCTGTTGTCCAATCGATGAAGGAAGAGTATATAAAAAGCAGTGCCTATATGAATATTCCTGGGTAATTCCCGGGGCATTTTTGGAACAGATAAGATTTCTTTTGAGGCTAAACATCCTGTAGCGAAGAATGGGAACAAGGATGAAGCAGGCGCCCCTAATGGGGCCAGAAACCTGAACTGGGTGCATCTGCCCCAGACAAACACAGATTAAAGAATGGTATTGGACACGTTGAAAATGGCCGAGTACCCCTCAGCGTGCGTAAACAGATACGAAACGACCGAGACGTGGACGATACAACGGCACCCGTGCAAGGTCCACATAATTGATCAGATTATAATTGTGTCTTGTGTGTCACAATATAGGCAAGCCGTTGATTACGAGTTGAGTATGCAGGAATACTGTCACAAAGGACTGACTGAAATCATTGATATTGACGAGCTTCGCTCCAAAGTAACGACACAGATCACCTGTTTCTGAACTTGAATCGCACTAGGTAATGCCTGCACCGCAAATTTGATCATGAGGAAATGGTTGATTGCACGATAGCAGGTGCACTTACCATAGCTAAGGCTAAGGTACTAAAGTGGATTTGGTATCATATCTGCTTTCAGAAGCGTGAGACATAAGCGTTCAATGAAATGAAAGAGACATGGTTACCATTAGGCTTCGCATCACAGTCCCCAATCAAGGATGTCGAAGATATATGACAGGTGCTGATTGACTTGAGTTTTTCGTTCCAGAGGCAGACGGTATTAGAAGGCCCCTTGCGTATGGAACGCTCAAAGACGTATGAGCACGCTGTGCACTAGCGGTCGTTTTCGGGTTATCTCTGTAGTACACTCTGGATCAGTGTTCCATCGGACACCAACAGTGGAAGTACCTGTGCTT
Source organism: Lentinula lateritia (assembly GCA_028011325.1). NCBI lineage: Eukaryota > Fungi > Basidiomycota > Agaricomycetes > Agaricales > Omphalotaceae > Lentinula > Lentinula lateritia. Next base: position 40,445 of record JANVFT010000029.1, on the reverse strand, counting down.
GGGATTCATTATCTCAGTCGCAACGTCTTAGCCCCTGCGTAGTGGCCGTTGTGCAAACAAATGGTTTACTGCAGGAGCAAATAGTGGAAAGCTACCATCATCACTGCCATGACACGCACGAGTTGAGGAAGCGCGTAGGGTCTTACGGGCCTATCAAATCAAAGTCTCTGGTCATTCTAAACGAACCAGCTGAGAATACATATCAACACTCACTAAGTCTGATATCTGACGATAGTGTATCTTTTTACTGTACCTGTGTAGACACGGGCGTAAAGCCTAGTGAGATCATGCAGAGCAAAGTCAGACACGGGCGTAGAGCCCTATGTAATCACGCAGAGCAAAGTTGGACACCGGCGTAGAGCCTAGTGTAACGGTGTGAAGTAAAATCAGACCCTGGCGTAAAGCCAGGTATTCCGGAGAGCACAGTATGAGGATTTAGTACAGTGTGGAGACGAGGAATTAAAATGGTAGAGCCATGAGTGAGGGAACAGGAAAGGTCGAAAGCACTTGGCGACGTCACGAGGAATAGAGAGCGCTTCCCAACATCGAGAAGTATCGTGGGAATTTTTACTCAGAACCGGAACGGCCCTTCTTCCGCTTCATAATATTATACTCAGCTGAGAATCTTCAACTTCTCTCATCACTCGTATGGACTACACACAAGTTATATAATAGAAGATTGACTGACTTTACGTCGTCAATTTACTTAGGGTATATGGCTTTGCAGTCGGTACCCCAAGATTTCACTTGGTTTTGCATCGGTGATAAGTAATAGATTGCTCGACTGTGCATCGTCAATCTCAGACGGCTCCCTTTGGCCTGTTATGTGAGTTCCTTTTTTGTGCTAGCACTTCTATCTCTGGTGACGGAGTCTTTTGATGACCCAGCCGGGGCACGATGAAGAGGGAAGTCGAGGAATTGGAGTCGCGTTCACTGAGATGGTGTAGATGCGGTACGAACGTCCAGGGTCTCAAGGTGCGAAACATCTGGTTCCAAGCAAGCAAGTGAAACTTATTTGTCCAATTTCTAGATTCTCTCGAAGGCGGCTGGGCACTTCTGGGTTTCAAAGAAAGCCCTCCTGCAATTCAAGGGTTAAATATCTCAAGTCTTACTATAGACAGTATACACACAATCGAAGACCAACGATTACTTGTCTCCTATGGGAAGATGATTATGGCGTAAGGTACCTTCCATTTTCATATTCTACTGTGTAACTCATAAGCATTTTATTATTATTAGGGAGTCGAAAACTTGAGAGAGAGCCATTTTATGCTATTATACAGAAATTGATTCATGCTCCTCGATCGGTGTATGTTTTCGCAGTACGATCTTACACGTTATCATAGTGATTGCTTCACAGCACTGATGTCTCCGTAGCGCAATTCAGTGAGTCTTCATCTTCAATCACATTCTTGATCCAATTGTTCGTTTCACTGTCTCACAGCACTTTAACTTAGGCCAATTTATCCTTAGTTCCAGGAGGTCCCCATCAACTGTTTTCTCCTGCTCACATGGAGTCTGTTTCCCCTTCTTCGGCCCACCTCTCTGCTTCTAGCCCTCGTTCATTGTTTTCCTGGACGCGTCGTAGAAGAACCACTATGGCCCGTAGCTCAGGCAGTGGTGAATCTGAATCACGCCCGTCGTTCACATATTCGGTGGAAGACACACATCCCTATGCTCGATCAAACGCCTCTGCCCCAAAGAACATGACCCACGAGCCCTATCCAAAGAGATCGATTTTCCCAATTTACCACGCAGCGAGACCGTTTCAAACCTCACCAATTCCACTGCTTCGTATGCTTCCATAACTCAGCAGCCTCAAATATCGCTCTCCGCACAGTCAACACACGAGCTTTTACCGCAGAGTCTTCGGCTACAAACAAGTCTTTGGTCGCGAGATTCCCCTGGAGCGTTTCGCAGAACCACTCATATGGCCGAACGTGCTGACTTCCTTCCTCTTCGAATGGGGAATATATCCGGTTGGACGCAGCGCGCCGTTTTGCCTTCACTTAAGGATCCAGCGTTCTTCATCGCGAAGCACGAAACCACGATCCGTCCCGCCTCACCCCTTCCACCTCCGCCACTCTTTATGCCTCTTTCCCGCCCCCGGCCAGTCTGGGAATGAGGGTGCAAGTTGAGAGTGTGCATAGCTCATCTTTCCCAAACAATGCAGTCCTCCAACTGGTTTTTCTCCTTCAGTAAAATATACCCTCCTTCCTTGCCTGGGCTCCTTCTGTCGTTCCACAGACAGAAGTGTCTTATTCTCGTGGTGCAAGGAACAGTCGTAGTAATTTGAATAATCGTTGGGTATACATGCGTCGCGCAAGCAGTTGCCTCATAGGTGGTTGTACTCTCATAGGATATGGCAGATAATCGTGCCCAGGATTCATCAGGTTGTCAACTCCGAATGTGGGTCTAGAAATGGGTACTTGGTAATGAAGTCAGGATGGAATACAAAAGAAGGAGGTCACAATCATGTCAAAGTCGCTGACTGATGCAAGGACATTGTATGACAAAACCAAAACCAAAAAGAAACCCACTCACGAACTGTCTGAATCCAACCATCGCCTTCGACCTAATCCTTGCCTCCTTATCCGCACTCTTCGTCATCCTGAGTCCTTACTTTCTCAAGTAGAAGGTGACAAGCTCAATTGATGCATACCGAGATCCCTCTAGTAATTTTGCACATGAACTTCTCCCCCAGCGAGGAACCACGGAACGAACCTGCACGCGAACTGTGCTGGGAAACATCTTCCATCACGCACGACGCTGACGATATTTCTGATGATACTCATTATGGGCGTCCTTCCAGAGCTGATTGACATTCCCACAACGATGGTCAAGCCTTTGTCCATTGGGCCACCATATCACACACACCGAAATCGCCAAGTTGTCTCCGTCCTTTCCAATTTATACCGGCTTTTCACAAATCAGAACGCAAATCAAAATTCGAATTACACCCACGCTGCGCATAAACTTCTCTTCCATGCCGCCCATGTCCTTTCTACGCCCCCGCTCGTATTGCGTTCGTTGGCAGATGATCTTGAAACGGTCTCCAACAGATGCTAAGTTCACTACAAAGGTGAGCCTTTTTGAATATAGTCAGGGTTCACGCAATAAGAGTCTCACAAGAAACCCTTTGCAAAAAGAGTACCAATATAGTCAATAATTGAACATAGCGTGGTGAAATTCAATACAATAATACAATCTTGATTTAGTAGCAATGAGATCGTTCTAAGTGCTAACTTCCGGCCATGTTTCCTCTCCATGGATGGCAATCCTATGTAAACAAGTAGAGACATTCGAACCCCAATTGTCTAGAACTTCAACCACAACAATTGTCGTCAGAAACTGTGTCGGCAAATCAGCTGGAAAAGTCTGCTTTGTCCCTTTCGAAACGTCGTATGATATGATAGCGCCTTGAATGAATGTCGAAGCTTCACCAAGAGCAGAGGGTTTGACAAACAGTCCTGTTTGATCGAAGAGTTCCCAACTTGTTGAACGGTGCGGCACTAATGACCCGTCCATCTCAGGGGGAAGGAGAGCCCACAGTCTGATTATTTTCGGGACCTCTTGACGACGCCACGGAGTAAGTTCTCGGTGGTTGGGATAATGAATGGATATATTAGTGACATGAACAGGAGTGGCCATCTTGATAGCCACATATCCTGCTCCACCGGCGAATTTCCAGCATCGGCCAATGCGAACGTCTTCCTCTATCACAGCAAGTGGAGGGGTAGCTGCATAGAATTGATCCTGCTGGACACTTCGATGTCCTTCATACGGTGATAACCTTTCAAAGAATGTCGGGGAAGTAAGGGCTAACACAATGGCACCATCAGGCCCAAGTGCGAAGTCAGGTGCTTCGAAGCAGGAACCGGCTGCTGTGTGTGGGGAGAACGTCATAGACATCATCGGACAGTTACCGCAAAATACATGGAAACCGTCGGCGTCGCATCGAGGAAACGGTTCATTCATGAAAACAGCCCATATCAGGTTGAGAATCGTGCATGCAATGAACAAGAACCGAGGTGCAAAGCGAGACTGCAAGGAGGAAGAGTACACTCCTATAATGGCAGAAACCAGGGCAATCACCATGGATCCGCAAAATTGAAACGAGATCCTGGGTGCCAAGAGGCTACGAAAAGTGGCACGCGAAGACAAGTCCGATGATGTATCTTCTTGTGCAGTATCTGGTGCGGTTGGTACAACTGGGAAGCTTTGAAGCTGTGGATCACTGGTGGGAGGTTGCGCGCGCTGGTAATAGTATAGGTCAAAATAGAAGCCCAAAGAATTGGCTTGGACATGCCTGTAGAGATTTGAGATCTACCAGTGATGAGTCTGCGACCACAAATCGACGATAATCCAGTTTTTCTGTAGCCATTAGAGATACACTTTCAAATCTGAGTTCACGGAGAATAGGCTGAATACAGGATGAACGTCAAGTGAATAGAGTGGCGATGAAGAATTCCGCAGGCACACCGGACCGCGCGTGATCCATGTCGTTCTCTTTGTTCTCTTTGTTCTTTTTCATATATTATGGTATGTCGCCATCGCCACCCTTCACGGTCGACCCAAGTACAACCTCCACCTCATCTACACAAAAATGCCGGCATTCAAATACAACGTTGCGTACAACCCCATAGGCACGACGCTTATCGCCTTCCCTTCGCTTGAGTCTGTCGACGACAAACTACTGTAAGCTCGATGTCTTTGAGGAAACGGTTCATCTTATTTCCTGGGGCCCATAGTCGCGCTTTACATCAAACATCCAACGGGTCTCATAATCCCGCCATCTTGAGCATGTAAGTCAAATCGTGGATTCTGCTGCATCAAGCTTGTTCTCACTTATAACAGGAACGAGTCGAAGCAAGCACCTTCATCGTCCCTCCCTCCAAATCAAAACCATGTCGCATCGACTCAGCACGCGCCACATGCTCCGAGTTTGAGAAGCGAAGGTGTTGAAGCTGAGAGTTCATTTGTTCAAGAGACCAATGCTTTCAGGTATCACAGAATTTCTACCTTACGAACCACACTGAATTGCTTCTGCATAGGGTTGCTCTCCAACATCACGCTCAACACATGTTTGACTGGGGTTCCCTTGAACTCGATGGGTTCAGGTAATCTCTATTTGCATATATATCAGTTTCGAAAGACACTAATTTGAGCCTATAGGATCCATCAAAGCCGGGACGCCAACCATGAAGGGAGAACCGTTGCTATAAACAACATCAAGGCTGCTGGTATAGCCCACGTTCTAGGGTCAAATTATCCCGAACATTTTGACGATGGTTATATTGATCTTCTTATTTCTAGGGCTGATCAAGGTTCTGCTTGGAACGATGAAGCCCAAGCTAAAACTACCAGGTATTGTGGAGTCCATCTTCATGGTTGATACTGATCCTTTGTAGGAGTACTCACCCAGGTGCTGGCCCTCTAGCATTTCACACACCTCCTTCATCTCTGGAGTATGACGTTGATCCTTATGCCCTTCCCAGGTCCAGAAAAGTCAAAAATAAGGACATCTGGACCCATTGGTTCATGTTTCGTACCGACCAGGACATCGATTATCCTCCACTTCGTCCCGCGAGGTTTCCGACTCTAGAAGATCACACGCTCTTTATCCATGTCAATACAAAGACTCAACAGAAACTCCAAACAATCTCTCTAGAGACCAACGGTGCACCTGGGGGGCCTCCTATCATTTCTCGCTGTCTTCAGATATGGATTTGGAAAGCAGGAGACCATGAATGGCGAACAATTCAGTATGGTGATGCGGAAGTCATTGGGGGTGAATCACTTGTTCTATCTTTGTGTAAAGGTGGTTTGGAGCCATGCTGGGTTCTCGCTAGTAGTCTTAGGAAAAAGGGTTACAAGTTCTTATTGCAGAAGACTACTCATGTACCTTGAATCAATGGATACATATACTATGTAGCCCTGTTTTTCTCTGTTTAATGCCTATGCCAAGTCATTAAATGCTTCCTGATCATTTTAACTCCCACTAAGTGCTGTGACAAGAATACTGCATGCGGAATTATTTCTGTCGACCTGGTAACTTCTTAGAACAAAGCGGAAGAGGTCAAACAACAGGCTGGAGCACAAGTATTTGTATTAGACAAAACAAGCTGAGTCACAAGCTGAGTCTTTGTAGAGGTAGCTGATAAGCGAAAGAGAAGAGCATGCAGCGACGCAATTCAAATTGATTTATGGCAATCTATAAGAACATCGAGGAAGAGTTATGGTAAATGTCATCGATTTGATCTCTCCATCCTCCAACGACCTTGACCTTCTGAGGTTGGTCCCTTCATGAGCTTGTTTACATAACGAGCTGGTCTCGACGAGGTGGTGTTCTGATTCTGTCGACGCAGGTAAGACTGAGGGAAAGCGCTGACGAAGGTGTTGTCACTTACCTGGTTACTCAATGGATCAAGCGGCTTTACTCAGCCTTTACACTCCTCCCTTCCTAATGTATCTTGACTGAGAATTCTCTCAATAGCGTCCTCCGAGTTATTTCCGCCTCCATCATGTTTTGAGATGCAATTATGTAGAACAACGCTTTTGGGCCTCATGATCCTTAGGAATGTACTGAAACCCGAGCGGCGCCTTGGACCATGGAATCTCCTCGCAGATCCCAGTCGGTCGGGATCTAGTTGTGATGTTGAATTAACAGGAGGGGTATCAAGTATCTCAGGCAAGCCCCATTGTCGTTCGACATGACGTTCATTTCCAGTACTTCTTGCCGGATGACTGATTTCCTTGTGAATATCTTCCATTGACCTATCCACGGCCATCGAACGCCTGTAATTTGCTTCGCAGAAATCGAGCTGGCGAACCTCGTAAGACTCTCGAAGAGCTTCTCTGCTGTAGAAGATCAGTTGTTTGAGAATACTCCACGAGTATCTCTACGAACACTTGGCTACTCGGAGACATCTGGAAATGGCTCGGTGGAAACAGAAGCATCCTAAAAAGAGCGCCACGACGAAGATCTGACGTTGCTCGGTGGAATCGCAGACTACCGCAAGCGAGCCTTAATCCAGGTCGTACATGGCGAAGGAGAAGGAGAAAGCGGCGAGCAATCATCCAAGAGGATAAGATACTGAGGCCGGACATAAAGTCCGCAGAGGGAGGTAGGACAAACGGAATAGATCCGACTTCTCTCTGGGTGCAACATGGTTTCACTACTGACAGGCAATTTCGAATGAAGGAATCAAAACGAGTGTAAAGTATGCAAGCAAGGTGAGTCTTTATCTTATCAGACTCTTGATCCGATAGAAACTCAGTCCTTCATAGCCATAAATGGACTGCGATTTCATACGCTACGGGTTCATCCAACCATCATGTCCATGGAACAGCCTCAGGTTTTACTTGCACCCGTCAAGTCTCATCTCAATTTTGAAACCATTATACGGTCTCTGCGAACGCTGAGTCCAATAGTCAATATACCAAGGATGGACACAAACTACGATGCTGAAAGAGGCGTCGTTTGGGCATTCGTTGAGCTACCTGGAGTGCATTGGGAGAATCTCAAGGTCATCCTCGCACACGACCCAATTATTTGCCAGCGTGGAATTCAAATATGGGGCTTTACCTTGCCTCCAGACTGGCAATCTGGACAAACTGGAGTATGTAGTAGCATAGGGGATCTAATGCCCCCGATGACAGACTCTACTATGTCGCTGGCATCTGGATATGGTACACCGAACTTGACCCTGCATGAACGCAAGTATGGGGAATTTTTCAGATTTTTACCGGTGCCTACGATGACAAAGGTAGGCGGTACTTTGCCTTGTCTATAGTCGATTCAATAATCTTTTCATTGTCTTAGGCTAGGGAAATTTATGTGGAGCTTAATGCCGGCGTTGTCGCGACGAGGCAAGAAGCGGGAGGCGGGAAGTCTGAGTACGCCAAGGAGCGACAGCGAAGAGACACAGAGACAAGCACAAGGCACAGAGACAAGCACAAAGCACAGACGGAAGAAATAGTGATCTCGAACAACAGTGGGATAGCGTCAGAGGCCAATCACACCAGTAATCAAAAGGGAATCTAGTTGCCCAATGACCAAGTTAGATAAGTAGTATCTAAGAGGATACAAGTACTTGCCTAGTTGCCCAATGACCAAGAGGTCGAGATGGGGAACTAGGATCTGCCTACTGCTCTTTATATACTACTTCTGTCTAATGAGTAAGCGATTGTAAATAACGATGCGATATGGAGCAAGAGTGAGGAATCAATATATACGAGTAATAATGAGTCGATAATGAATCATAACGAGCTAATCGATGAATAAGGACGAGTTGTATGGAAGCATATGGAAACAAATAGAAGTATTGGGATGGTCATGTGAACAAGTACAATAAACATGTGAAAAGAGATTGATGGGAACACACCGCTGATGGCGCATCAAAGGGCGCATCATGAGACTTCATGACATTACCCCCTTCCTTAGAGTCGATGTCCCAGCGACTTGATTCACTTCGGTGAAGTTGACCACTGGCTGCCATGGTAGTGAGTAAAAGATTGTTGCTGAAATTTTCCTTGGTGCATTTGGATGTGCGGCATAGAATTCGTTAATGGCTTCGTTACTAGACCCCACCACATTCTCCTCATTTTCCCAGGTATCATGGCCTTCATCGTAGCCTTTCCACCGAACCAGGTACTGTAGCTTCTTCCACCGACCATAGATTCTGCTGTCCAGGATTTTGTCGACATCGTAAAATTCTTCACCATCAATAACCTCCGGCTCTGGCGGGGCTGGTAGTATCCCATTTACTTCGTTGCCTTTCCAGGGTGCTAAGCGCTTGACATTGACGTTGTCATGGATTTTCATCCAGGTAGGTAACGCCAGTCGGTAGGTATGTTCCCCAGTCTTTTCAACAATCTCGAAGGGACCTAGTCGTCGACTTCCTAGTTTTTCACTTTTCCGACGAATCTTTAAGTTGTTGACTGAAAGCCATACTGGCTGACCGACTGTGAAGCTGGGCTGATTAGGATGCTCCGCAATTGTATCTGCAATACGTTGTTTGCTCATGCGCAATGCTGCTTCTGCATCCTCGCGAGCGTAGCGGAGAGCCTCTAGTCGCTTTGTGATGGAGGGGTACTCTTTCCAGGACCCAATGGGAATGGAGAATTCTGGAGTGTAGCCATAGAGTACCTCAAAGGGTGATCTGTCGTGAGCAAAATGTACCCGGGAGTTGATGACAAATTCGGCAGTTGGGAGAAGGTGATCCCAGTCATCCTGGCGGCGACTGATATACATTCGGATATAGCGTTCGATTTCCTGGTTGGCGCGTTCCGTTTGACCATTAGTTTCAGGATGGTACGATGTGGTTAGGGCAGATTCTATACCCAAACGCTTCAACAGAGCCCTCATGATGTCCGCAGCAAACTGTGGCCCTCGATCAGATATAAATCGTCTGGGGAGTCCATGTAACCGGAAGATCTCTTTGTAATAGAAATCGGCTACCCCTTCAGCAGTAAGTTCAGTCGTAGTAGGGAAGCAGTGGATTATTTTAGAGTAATGGTCTGAGAAGTTGATTACCGCATTGTGTCCGTCCTGCGTCATTGGTAATTCACCAATGAGGTCTACACCAATGTCTTGCCATGGTCCTCCTGGTACTGGTAATGGTTCTAGAGTTGACGGTGGTTGTGGCTGTACACGCCTTCGCTGGCAGTTGTCACATCCTTCCACGTACTTATCAACAAAGGATCGAATGGTGGGCCACCAGAACTGTCGGCTGACCAACTCCAGAGTGCGGTGTTTTCCGGGGTGTCCGGCCGTAGGAGCATCATGGCATTGTGCTACCACATCTTTGCGTAGTTGAGGATCAGGTGGGACGTACACTCTGCCTTTGTAGTAGACAATTCCTTCCTTTTCTTCCCATTCGGCTAGTCCATTCACAAGTTTGTGAGGTCCATGTGTTTTCAACTTGCGCAGCCCTTCAAGCACCTCGGACTCTCGTTCACTTGCCTTGCGAATGCGTTCTTCGAGAGGGTTATGGAATAAAACCATAGTAGCCGCTCGAAGGAAGTGTTCTGGTCGTAGCACTGTTTGCTGTTGGTTGTCATCAGCATCTATTACTTCAAGCTGGGAGATTCGGGAGAGAGCATCTGCTTGCGCATTTGCTTTACCAGCTCTGTGTGTGAGACCAAAGTCAAATCGTGAAAGCCATAGAGCCCATCGTGCTTGTCGTCGGCTAAGGTCCTGGGCAGTTCGCCAATACTCGAGGTTCCGGTGGTCTGTGATAATCTCGAAGGAGTTCGGAAGTCCTTCCAAAAAGTGTCGCCAGTCCTTTAGTGCTTCAATAATAGCTAACATCTCCCGGTCGTATATTTCGTAGTTCCTCTCAGCAGGGTCCATGGAGGCGGATCGGAATGCCACTGGGTGCCAGAGTCCGTCTCCCTGTTGCTGTAATAAGGCCCCTCCGGTTGCAAATCCTGAAGCATCTACTTCAATGCGTGTCAGTTTGTTAGGGTCCCAGAGTACCAGGATTGGTGCGGTGACAAAGGCTTCTTTCAATGCGTCAAATGCTCCCTGTTCATTAGCTTGCCAAGACCATGCTACTCCCTTTTTAGTGAGGTCATTTAGTGGCCTAGCTTTCCTAGCGAACCCGTCAATGAAGCGTCTTCTATAGAAGTTGGCAAATCCCAGGAATCCCCGGACATCGCGAAGGCAGGTTGGGGTTGGCCAATCCTTCACTGCAGCAACTTTGACAGGGTCCATGCGAACTTCTCCTTCACTGATAATCAGGCCCAAGTACTCGATAGAGGTTTGTTCAAATTCGCATTTCTCAGGACGGAGATAGAGGTCATTCTTGGCTAATCGACCTAGGACTTGATGAACTACTTCCCGATGTTCGGTTAGGGATGAGGAGAAAATGAGGATATCATCCAGATATACAGCTACTTTTCCTGCTGCAATTAGATCAGCGAACATGGAGTTCATAAGCGCCTGGAACGTAGCTGGAGAATTGGTGAGACCAAAATACATGACTAGTGGTTCAAAGAGTCCTCGATTGGTGGAGAAGGCTGCTTTCCATTCATGACCGTCTTTGATTCGTACGTTATTGTAACCCCAACGCACGTCAAATGTGGTGAAATACTTAGCTTGTCTCAGGCAGTTGATGATGTCAGCAACCAGGGGGAGAGGGTAACGGTTCTTGATGGTGTATTCATTTAAGCGTCGGTAGTCCTGTATGAATCGTAGTTTGCCATCCTTCTTTTTAATGAAGAACACGGGTGAGGAAAGGGGTGATTTGGATGGTCGAATGTATCCTTTTCGGAGATTGTCTTCCAAGAATCGGTCCAACTCTTCCTGCTCGTTAACTGACATCGGGTAGATTTTGGTACGCATAGTTTCCGGAGCATCGGGTTTAAGATCGATCGCATGGTCCCAGGGCTTATGTTCAGGTAATCGTTCCGATTCCTTTTCGGAAAATACCTTGGCATGACGTCGATATGGTTCGGGTATCATTTCTTCAAAGGTTTTCCGAGGCTTATCCTTGTTCGCTGCTTCTGCTAGTTGTTGGGAATAGGTGTATCCAGCAGCACACCACAGCTCCTCTGTTACTTCCTGGATAACCCCTGCGCGGAGCCAGGCACGACGTCGTTTACGATTTCCAGTCAGCCGGTATAGCGGACTTTCAGGTTCCTCGAAGGCTTCACCCTCTTCTTCAATGGTTTCTAAGTGAGTTTTACCTTCTGAAGTGAGGTTGGAAGGACTGCTGGATTCCCGGACCTGTTTTTCTTTGCTAGGTTCTGCAGTCTCCGTAGTAGCTCCTTGGTGACGGATCGTGGGTGTCGTCGGGGTCTGGATTTGTCCATTCCGCCAATTGATGTCGGGGTTTACCTTTCGCAACCAGGGCAATCCTAAGATCACATCCTCTGATCCGATGTTGGTGACAAGGAATTCCAGGATCTGGGGTTTGTTTTGATCTACCTTGGTTAGGAGTCGTGCAAAGTGGGTAATACGGCCGGCTAAATTGGCGGTACCATCAATGTTATAGAGTTCGATGGGATGGGGTAGTGGCCTGATATAGACATGGTGTCTGTTTACGAATTTCTGATGCAGAAAGAGACCAGTGGCCCCGGAGTCAATCATAGCTGCACTTGTTGTACTCCGGAATCGTCCTTTAAGTTCTATCGGCACACGAAAGTGAGAAGTGTTATTGAATTCTAGTGTGCTAATAGTACAGGAGGTGATAGAAGCATATATGGACGATTGAGATTCTGAGTACAATTTAGGGAACGACGCTGCAGCAGTGGCGGGTTCCCATCTTAAAAATTCTTGTGCAGTTCAGCGATCTGTCCTGCAAGGACCTGTTGGTTGGCAGCAAGCTCCTTTAACAGTTGGGCAAGATCAGGTGTGGCAGCAATGGTGGTACTTGGAGTGGCTGACTGAGGGGTGTCAGGGATACTGGTAGCGCTAATGGTCGTAGTCCTCCTTCCAGGGAGTCCCAAGAACTTACGACGGCACACGGCCTCTACATGACCATTGAGGCCGCAGTGACGGCAAATGTCACGCTCATGACGGCCATCAGCCTTGCGATGTTCCTTAGATCCACATTCATAGCATCGCCCTATCATGAAACGACGAAAGGCATCAGGAGATCGAGTGGTAGTAGCATCAATGTCCATTGCATTTGGGTCTCGGGTAGGCGCAGTGAACGGGGCAGTGACAGTAGAGGGTCTGACACTGGTCAGGATTCCATCGTCAACTAGCTTCTTTCCTTGTTCCCATGCTCGAGCAATCTGTCGGTTGTCTACATCAATGGCTGCGTCAATTAATTCCTGAAGGGAACCAGTGGGACGGGTTGTGAACACAAGACCGTCTTTGACACGATCTGCAAGGTGATCATAGAACCGATCTCGCAAGTCTTTGTCTGAGTAGCCAGTGCGGTCCGCGTACTGTTGGAAGGTGGAGGCATAGGTTCCCACAGTGGTCCTATTCTGGTAGAGCCGTTTAAGGAGCTGTTTGGCATCTGCCGAGGCATCTGTGGTCTCAAAACGCATTTTGAATGCTGTGACAAATTCTTTCCATGTATTGTATGGAAAGGCTATTCCTGAGCCCGTTATATTTGATTGGTTGATAGTTTCGGAGATAGGAGTGGCCCAGATAGCTGCGTCTCCTTCAAGGTATGTAATGGCAGATGTGATTTTCTTTTTACGATCCATGGAGAGAGCGGGAACAGAGTTAGCCCACAGCTCAAAGGCCGCTAGGAAGCGTCGAGCGTCTTCTCCTCGCTTTCCGTTGTAGTTCTGTGGCTTACCAACACTTTTGGTAGTACTGAGGCCGCTTACTAGGTCAGAGACCACGTCTTGGAGCTTAGCCTGGTTCTTTGTAAGCTCCATAATGGCATCTCGAACGTCCTGTGATGAGGACATGTCTTCTTCAAGGACTGATTGTATTTCAATATCGGGGTCGGCTGTAGTCTCAGTGACAGCGGGAGCTGATGGTTCCGTGGGTGTTAATGGAAGCGCAGGAGTGGAAGTAATGGGAGTGCTGATTCGTCCTACCCTAGCAGGTGGTGCTGGTCTGTGGATGGGTTGGTAACGGTCGGTTGGTTTTGCGTTGAATGTGTTTTCGTATTGATTAGGGCACGGTTGTCTGGAGCAGGGTTCCCACTCTTCTTCTTCAGCGTCCCAGTAACAGGTGGTATTGGTTTCAGTGTCAAGTGCGTGGAAGTGGTTGGAGCAATCAACGTTGACTCCGAAGGTAGACGTGGTGAATGCCTTGTAGGATCAGCTCACCAAGCTGATGGTACAAGTAGAAGATCTCGACCTAATGTCGCGACGAGGCAAGAAGCGGGAGGCGGGAAGTCTGAGGAAATTTATGTGGAGCTTAATGCCGGCGTTGTCGCGACGAGGCAAGAAGCGGGAGGCGGGAAGTCTGAGTACGCCAAGGAGCGACAGCGAAGAGACACAGAGACAAGCACAAGGCACAGAGACAAGCACAAAGCACAGACGGAAGAAATAGTGATCTCGAACAACAGTGGGATAGCGTCAGAGGCCAATCACACCAGTAATCAAAAGGGAATCTAGTTGCCCAATGACCAAGTTAGATAAGTAGTATCTAAGAGGATACAAGTACTTGCCTAGTTGCCCAATGACCAAGAGGTCGAGATGGGGAACTAGGATCTGCCTACTGCTCTTTATATACTACTTCTGTCTAATGAGTAAGCGATTGTAAATAACGATGCGATATGGAGCAAGAGTGAGGAATCAATATATACGAGTAATAATGAGTCGATAATGAATCATAACGAGCTAATCGATGAATAAGGACGAGTTGTATGGAAGCATATGGAAACAAATAGAAGTATTGGGATGGTCATGTGAACAAGTACAATAAACATGTGAAAAGAGATTGATGGGAACACACCGCTGATGGCGCATCAAAGGGCGCATCATGAGACTTCATGACAGGCGTTTTGACGATATCGTTCATTTGTCAAAAGTCAACGACCCTATCCAAGTGAATCGAATAACTATGTGCATAGCAGTGCGTTAATAGACGGTCGCCCTTTTGTGCAATCCTGACTGAAATATTTTGGCAAGATAGCTTTCTTGCTGCTTGTTTTGCTTTGTACAATGCTTTTGCTCGCTATGAAATTCAACATTCCATATTTGAAGCCCAAATCAGACCCTAAATCCATTCACAAAGCGCCGCTGTCGAATATAACTTACTATCCTTCCGATCCTAACTTTTAACACTTCCATTGATTTGTTGTGGCCTCGCCCCGCGAAATCTGATGTAAATGATTCTCTCACTCTGCTGAAGTTACTTTGATACATATTCAAGGCATTCTATCGACTTATTGTTAGACTTCATGTTCGTCACTGATCGGTTCAATGGGGTGAGCGGCTCGAGAAGTAGGTATTCTATCAAACTATCTATTATCTCAGAACTGGAGCTTGAGAAAATCATGCATGGATCGAGTGCACCTTCCTAGTCTGAAATTATAAGTTTATCTCATCAGAGGCTCACACTGCATTTCAGATTATGTTCCGAGCTCAGTGAATCCTGCATTAACCCCACCAATGAATCTGTCTTCTCAGAGAGCCTGGTAAGCAACGGATATTGATGTTCCCTTACAGTCGAAATCCTTGGTGGAAACAGGAGCATTTCGAAACACTATTGTGAGGATCTAATGCTGCTTAGTGGGCCTCAAGCGGGCCTTGACTCATGTTGTAGATTACCCCTAGTATCGATTCATTAACCAATACACAAGCTTCTTTAGAACCCGTGCCTTCGCCACGGTGGCTCGCTTTGCTCGCACCGGGTGCTACAGCAGGGTTCACAGCTTGTTAACCAATACATGTATTAAATAGATTCAATTCTTCATATCGAGGAAATCGCATCCGCGCCACTATTGATCAATCCTTCAACAACTCAACTACCGATTGAAGGAATCTTTCTAGCATTACTATCGAAGAACGCTGTGAGGCTCTGTATAGTTCCAGTCGGTCCACGAGAGTGTCGGCCGGGTCGACACTTTCTTCGTTCCGGAGTGATTCACGGAGCGATTCAATGATCTGCAATAACTGTTTCCTGAAAAGCATGACATTGATATTTTTTGGTATCCATACCTTCGAAGGATCTTGAACATCGCATGGAAGTATTTGCTCTGGAGCGAAGATGTTCATTGCAAGCATTCGTGTGACTTCTGCATGAGTTCCTTTGGACAATAGAATGTTCAGAAAGTGTATTTTCCAATCAGGCAGAGAAGGCAAAGCTTCCATTGCTCGGGCCATTTCCTGGGCAAGATTTGTTTGGCTAGCTTCTATAAGCCCTGCCATTTGCACCTATACTTTTCATTGTAATCGTTCACTAGTTACAAACGCAAAACGTAAAACGTACTTGGTGTTTGTCTAACTGCAACTCGCCACCCTGAACCTGTTCGACAACGGAGACCATTTTCTGCTCCTCAGAGTCTCGCACGTCGTTAGAATCTGTCTCGATGGTTTCCGTGAGGTTTTCGATACTTTCTAAAAGTTTTCTGAAGTCGTTATCAGCCATAATACTGAGCGGGCGCTTCTTACTTTGAGATTTGCTTCTACTTGGGCGGCCCGTATCGTCCGCGCCTCATTTTACCATGCTTCCTGGACTGACGAGCACTAAGGCTGCAAAATCTCAAGACGCTGTCCAATCGGGGTGAATAATTAGACGTCTGCGGGGCGAAATCATCATCCATTGGATAGCCTTCAAGCTCTGCTGACTTGAGGTCACGCACGCTGAGTTCCGGCGGCTCTCTTTCTTCGTTTAACGCCATATTCAGCTTCCCCGATTCAAAGTAGCCTATCTACTCGACTCTATGTCGGTAGCTTACAGGGTAGTCGGATCTATTCCTTCTGTCCTACTTCACCAGAGCTGCGGACTTTACGTCGGCCTCAGTATATCTCAAGTACTTGCCTCTACGATGAGTATCGCTAGCAATAATCGTTTATCAGTCTCAGCGGTATCATATTCAAAACGGTGAGTCTTAGTTTATATCAAGAAAGGTATTGCAATTGATGCTTAGTATCAAAAGTAATGAGAAGGGTATTCAACGCGTATATTCGTCCAGACTTGCGAAAATCTTCTGCGTCGTTTCATCCTCTAAGAATGATTGTCTCGCTGCATCTCCCTTCTCCTTCGCTAACGCTCGGGAACTTCTCAACCTGCGCACTCCCAGCTCGATACTCTTGGTATGGATTTCCACAGGGATCGTCTGGCCTGACAGAGTTGGTTTCGACATCTGCTCTCGTAAACCCTCCATGTCGTTATTCAGGGCCCTCAAGGCTTGCAGAGATGATATGACCTGGATCAAGGCTCGCTTGCGGTAGTCTGCAACTCCACTGAGCAATGTCAGATGCTCATCGTAGCCTTTCAGGATGCTTCTGTTTCCACCGAGCCATGTCCAGATGTCCCCGAATAGCTCAGCTTTCGTGGAGGATATCGTGAAGTTTTCTCGAACGACGATCTCATACAGCACAGAGAGATGTTCTTCGAGTCTTTCGAGGTTTGCTAGTTCGACTTCTGCGAGGAGAATCAGGCGTTCGACGACTGTAGATAGGGTTTGCATTGCCTCGGCGAAGGTCCGCAGGACCACCTTCTCTACCGTCGAATCGGGAAAGACGTAGGCGACCACCTCGGAACCAAAGGACAGAGATGACAACTGAGCTTTAGAAATAGTGGCCATGGCATACTCATTAACTGCGAGGATCCTGATTGTTGTGATGCAGTGAGTTTACCAGTTACATGTTCACGATGAAAACTTACAGATCAACCGTGGCAGCAACTTTAGAGCTCAACCTTTGCAATCCGCGTCCACTACTACGAGCGTCATGCGCAAATGCAATTAATTCCTCGCCTGGACCAACATTCAACTCAAAACGATTTCGAGCAATCACAACTTACCAAGCACATCTCTGCTGGTCAGTGTACTGGACCTTACCAGGACAGCAAGGTCCAACACCGCCATTTCCGCCTTCTTGATATCCAAGGATAGCGCTGAACTTCCAACCGACGTATCCAACAACTGTTCAAAGGTCGTGATTTGGGCGTCCATCAATCGAGGGAAGTCGGCCCACTGAGGAAACGTAGCATCGAGGGTAGGATCCCGGCAAACACTCAAGTCATGGACCCACGGAATGCCACAAAGTTATGTCGAGAACAGGGGAGTCACAATTGGTAAAGCGAGGTGAAGAAGCACGGTTAGACACAGAGGCTCATCGAGACCATGAGAATATCATAGAGAAACGCAGATACCTGACCCATAGCACTTTCCATCACCGAAGGGTGGATGTCTCTAGTGATTCCATGCTCAGACTCGGGCAAACTCTGGGAATGGAGATTGGAGACATCGACTGGTATAGGAAAATCGCCGAGGATGTTTTGCTCAGTGTCCTGACTGTGGATTCCTTTCCCTTCCATTTCTTCAGGAGAAGAGTTATAAACGTGCGATTGCTCGGTGTCGGATTTGCAGGAGATGTTAGTGGACATGTTTTATGAGGGAAGGGCAGTTGGAAATGTACTTTATATACACGTCATGGTGAGTTTCAAAAGGGCCTTTCATCTTCTCTTGTCATAAATGAGAACTTAGATAATGCTTTGTGAACTACTGAGTTTTTGACAATCTGCCGATTCAATAAAGAGAGACAAAGCAGCATATTACCAGACAAGGCAAAAAGAGAACGAACGAGATAGCGCCTCACTTTGTAAGCCAATCTCCCAAAGCCGTCACAGCTCACTTCAGAGAAGACGCTCGACAGCCAAACATAAACCACTTTGTCTTCGCGAAAGACCTCCTTTCAGAACCCAGACTCCAACCTTACGTTCACGACGTTGTTTTCGTTTCCGGGGAAAGTCATTCAGATTTCTGGTGTTCTTCAAGAGGCACAAATTACTTCCACCGAACCAAACCATCCAGAGTTTGCAAGGACACATGAACGGCGATGTCCTCGTAGTTGCTTGTGGTAAAAGAGTTCCGATTAGAAACTTGCGCAGCGGATTAGAAGATCGAGCAGCAGATAGAGCTATTAGAAGGTGTGTCATTTTATACTGACTGTGACTTCTGAAAGTCGACTGACTGATCGAATTAGGCTTACGGAAGCTCTGCACCCAATCGATACCCGGCATCGGTTTCCTTCCACCATCTCATTCATATAGAGCATCTATTTTCTGTATCGTTCTACCTTGGGGATTCATGTATTCTTTGGGTTTGCTTCTGTAGGTTTCGATGTTGTGTACCGGATATTATTTACTTATCGTGATACAATAATTCTAATTCTATGAGGACCGAAAGTAATCATTGACCGATGGCAGAGACGTTATAGTAGTGCATTACTGAAGGGACTAGTATCAAAACACGCTGAGTACGCTGCGACACAAGTCTTTGCTGCTACTTTGAGCGTGAAATCTATTGATTCTTCAAGTTTTGAACATGAATATGTAGATTGGAGACATCTTCCGAGTTCCGCCACCAAAGCCCCAGGGGCAGTTGCGGCACGCCCACCAGGAGGAAGAATAGCCGCAGCCTGTGCAGCCTGCGCCCTTTGAGCTTTGGCTTTACCTTCCGCTGCGAATTTCGACGGGTTAAATGAGGATTTGTATATATTGGGGGCCAGATCGTGGACTGGGGAGCCTAGGATGTTGGTGGTCTGTGGGTTGGACACATTGGAGGTGTTTTGGAAAGAGGAAGAAGAAGCAGAACTCATAAGCCCAAGTTGTGGGGAGGTAATCCTTCTTCGTGAGAATTGAATTCGCATTGGAGCAGTGCACAGAAAGCGGTTCCACTTTTTTCGCCGCGTTCGTTGTCCCGTAAACCTCCCTCAGGATCATTCACATCAGAATACGACGAAACCGCGAACACGTCATCATTTTCTGCGTGTAACTGTGAAGACGACTGGGAAGTTTGTTACGTTGTTGTCGTTGGTGTTCGAGGCAGTGAACCCTGCGTGTATACGTATTACTATCCGTACTATACGAGCTCGTCGTTGTCGTCGAGGACTGTTGTCGGAATGCTTGATGTCATGGCAGAATTTGTGTTTGCTGTAGTTGCTGTTGTCGTCATTCCACCCCTTGCTGCTGATTGTGATCGGTGCTCCCTGCAGATCCAGACGGCCCGCCCCGTTCCATATACTCCTTTAAAATACCTATCATCCTCAACCGTCACATCCTTATCTGGTCCGACAGGATACGCGAACATCAAACTCGTTGGGTCTCTGGGATCCCATGACCATGCTTGGGGTCGGCCGTAGAGTTTGAGATACTCGTGGAATGCTATGGGAAAGATAACAATGAAATTAGCCAACCGGGTCAATATATTGAAGAAAGAAATGCAAGATAAAACTCAAAGCTTAAAGCTCATGGAATCCTCACTCAACTCCCTCAATCCCAAAAAAAACCCAAATTCCTTGAACTTTTTAAAACGATTTTCAGACTCACTATAAACCCGAGGCCGCCGCCAGACTTTCTGTGCCAAATGTCGCTTCGACTTTGAATTGGTGCAACGGAAAATGAGTTCAGGGCGTTCGGGACAGACAGCGAATGCCTGTAATCGGTCAGTTTTAATTTTTTTCGAATGTAAAATGTGGGATCAATTAGAGAATCCTTCGGTTTATTTAGGTGAAGTATTATATACATCGATACCATTGAGGGTTCGTTTGCGTTCGAGTTGTTGCCTAGATTAGCGTTGACGAGGATCAACAACTCAAAGGAGGATTGAGAGTGAAGATTCAACAATCAAAAAAAAATTCAAGAAATGTAAATTTACGATGACTGTTTGGACTATTCGGACTATTAAGGTTATTTGGATTGTTGGACGAGATACGGCCGAGTGCGTCTGGACCTCTAGTACAGACATTGGTATGAGTGAATGAGAAACGCGATTGAGCATATCATTCATACCAGCAACACCTTCTGAACCAGCACCAACCGTCATCCAAACGAGTTTCCAGTCTGTCTGACCAGCGATACATATACTTTTGTGCCGCTTGCGTGCGCCGGTACAG
Organism: Lentinula lateritia; assembly: GCA_028011325.1. NCBI lineage: Eukaryota > Fungi > Basidiomycota > Agaricomycetes > Agaricales > Omphalotaceae > Lentinula > Lentinula lateritia. The sequence continues at coordinate 19,955 of JANVFT010000029.1, read as the reverse complement.
CTGGTCTGGCTGGTAGGATTCGACCCGCTCGTGGGTTTCGCTTCCCAGCATGCTGGGAAGTATCCTGCGCAGGATACTTCTTCTGGGGTAGGTGGTCCGTGCGGTTTCGAAGTATTGGGCTCGCGCGAGACGAGACGGATGAGGGGGACGGAGAAGTAGATTTTGTGGGCGTGGACTACTGTAAGTCCGACGACGGAGTGGATTTCTAGGTGGAGAGGCGGAAGGAGAGTTGGGTAACGCGGTAGAAGCGGAAGCGCCGGTGTTGGGAGGTAAAGGAGCACCTCAAGGTTGTGGTGGTGGATACCATGGTGCATCGACGTCCGGTGGCTATTGTGGACCAGACGATGTCAATGGTCTAGACCACCGCCATCACCTTTTCATCATCAACTGGTCCGACCCTCTGTCCTACATCACCTACACCGCTGCTCGTCAACGACGGCTATTGTTCATGCCTGAAGGAAAAGAACGAGGAAGTTCTTGAATGATCCTGGGACGAATTAATTGGAAGCATTACTCACAGGTCGAGGATGTGCCTAGTCAGATGAAGAAGCGAACTTTTGTTGGGTGTTTCTGTTTACGCCGGTGTTGGTATTATTAATATTGTCGGAAGAAGCTGCACTGCTACTCCCACCATTCCCAGACTCCTCCTGCTGTAGTGATGACAGTTTCGAAGTAAAATGATGGGTAGGCGTTACGCTCTGATTTCTGGTGAGATGGACTTTGTCGCCGCGGATCCCACTTTTGTACTCCCACCCCGGTAGTAGCGTTGTTCATGAACAAATACTGATATACCTTGGTAGTTGTGGAAGCAGGAAGAGCGGATGATCTCTGCAGAGTTAGATCTATTTCGACGATGAATGAGAGGATAAAATTCCTGGAGGTACACTGAGCGCTCGTTAAGCGCTCAGTGTACCAATCGGCACTTCCACGTCTGTTATGAGGATACCGAGCTATGAGCGATTAGAAACAGATGATCCCAGTGAAATCTCTACCTTCGGCTCACTCGAACCACTCAGTAGCTAAACCTGCAACATATTATGACCAAGGACCTTTCAACGCTCCCAGCTCAGATTCGGAGGAAGAAGATGAACTATTGGAAAGGAAGGGACCCTCCACGCCAGGAATTGCTGAAGTTGGGAACTTTAATGCACCATATACCCAGAGTCTGCGGCAAAAAGTGTGCCAAATACTTATCTCTTAATAGCAGCATGATCCCACTGACTCTCCTATCTTCAGCGCGCTTCCAACATCCGTTTCCTTGTCACCACTCTCATTGTCCTTGTCGCTCTTTGCGGGATCATTGGCATCATAGCCGCTCAAACCTACGTAGGAACTGTGTATCGCTTACCCGGGAATCGCAAAATTACAATGGACCACATATTCAATGGAACATTTGCTGCTGAGAGATCGTTTATATCTTGGGTTCCGGAAGGTAATTTCCTCCACAAGATCAGGAACTCCAATAGTCTCATACTGTCTGTATAGCTGGCGATGGTGTATTTCTGAGTTCACGCAAGACGGCTTCATTAAACTGGTGGATCTCAAAACAAACACCACGTCCAAGTTAGTGAAGAAGGATGATGTCAAGGATGTGAGTCCGAACCTAATAGCTCTTTCGGTCTTATTACTGATGCTGCGACAGGAGCACGGAAAACCTTTACAACATTGGGCAATTTGGCAACTGTTGCCTGACATGAAATATCTTTTAGTCAAAGGGGATCACCAGAAGGTGCGCACGAATTCCCTATGCCACACCTCCTGCTATTAAAGAAGTAATGTCTCAGCAATGGATGTGGTCTAGCTTCGGAAATTACTATATCCATGACATTGAAGCAAAAGTTACACGTCCAATGATCCCCCCAGCAAACCCTCCCACCACTGCTTATGCCACATGGTCGCCTACAGGCAGCTCATTAGCCTATGTTGACAACAATGACCTATATATCTTGACTTCTCCATCGTGAGTTCCTTTACCCTCTCTCTTCATGAACTTTCTTCACAGTTGTCCGTTTTCAGACTGTCTACTGCTCCCATACGAGTAACGACCTACGGTAACGCCTCGTTCTTTCATGGCGTACCCGACTGGGTATACGAGGAGGAAGTCTTCTCCAGCGATCATGCCTTGTGGTGGTCACCCGATGCTCAGAAAGTTGCCTTTCTTCATTTCGACGAGACTGCTGTCGATGAGTTCTCCTTTCCTATATACAACCCAACCGAGAATAATTCTGCCATTATTCCATATACCTCTGAAATCACAATGAAGTATCCAAAACCTGGCTAGAATAATCCTCTTGTTTCTGTGCACGTCTTTGATCTAGGGAGGTACCTGGACTCTGATAGCGTTGTTGTAAACGGATTTCCTGCTGCAAATGCTGCGTTGGAATTGGACTGGCCGGGCAGACACTCAATTTCTAATAGTATCATTATGGAGGTTGCCTGTGTGGATGACACGCAAATCCTTTTGAAGGAGGTAAACCGGAATGCAGATTCCGGAAGCGTTATATTCTTCGACATGAGTAGCTCTGATGACAAGGCACGATCTCCACGGACTGTGGTTCGAAAACTCGGCAAAGAATATCTTCCCGCTACCTAAAAGTATGAAAGGATCACGGTCGGCTGCGTATCTCGATATAGTACCGACACCTGAAGGGTATAACCATATCGCACTATACAGTCCGGCGAACTCGAACACCCCTCGATTCCTTACCTCTGGCGAATGGGAAGTCTCGAGCGGTATCAAAGGTGTCGATGCAAAGCTAGGTCTTGTGTATGTGATTTCTCGTCTTCGAAGGTTTGGCCACCCGCTGAAAAAAATCTTCAAGTTACTTTGAAGCCGCTAATCCCTCGTCAATCGAACGTCATCTGTTCTCTGTGCCAATACCTACCATCAGCTCTCCGGATACCGTTCCTCCGATGCAGTTGACAAAGACAACACCAGATGAGACTGCGTACTATGAAACCAACTTTTCTCCCGAAGCCGGATTTTATCTTCATTCCTATGAAGGTCCAAATATAGGGTGGCAGAAAGTCATCCAAACTACCAACACTGGTGAGCCTACCTTTGTGTGAATGTATCTGCTTGTTTATACATCAGCGTCTAGATTTCCATTTCGTCCTTCATACTAATAATGAATTGAGTAACAAAAGCAGCCAGTTCGAAACTCCAACCATTTTGTATTCCGCTCCCAAAAGTGAAGGTTTCGGTCTGTGTCATGGAAGCTGTCTTTTACATGTTACTTTTACTTAGTCTCAATTCCAGTATTGAACGTCAGAGAAGTCCGCCCTCCCCGCATGGATGACTCTGCACGCACAAAATACGCTGTATTGTTCCTGTGCACATTTGCCATTTCCATCCTCATCCATTAGAAAGTCTTGCACTTGCTGACGAGCTTGAATCATTAGATCCTATACTGGATTCCAAGGTGTTGAACATACTTCCCAATTCTGACACGCCCCAGATATTTGCAGCATGGGGTCGTGGTTCAAGGAGCTCTCTGAGAACACCATGGTTGTCACAAAGCGGCAGCGGCGGGGTGACTAAGCGGAGCAGAGAGGCGGAGCAACTAAGCAGAGTGGTAAATGCGGAGCAACTAAGCGGAGCAGGAGCGGACTGGTCCCAAGATAATGACAGAGTTATATTAGTATCGTAATTGTAAGTACTAGTAAGTAAGCACGTACCTGGTCCCAAGATAATGACAGAGAGGTCAAGATAAGGGACCAGGTAGTGGGGGCTGGCTTTATATACACAATCCGGTCTGCGAGAACTGACGATGTAATACTGTACAGTTTGAGAATAAGGAAGGTGGCGGAAGCCGGTAGAAGGAGAAGGGTAACTGATGGATCAGTAATCGATGAAGGGGGTCAGGTGGATCAGTAATCGATGGGAGTTCGACAATGGTGGGACGTGAAAGTGATGGAGTGATGTATCGTACAAATAAGGGCGTAGAGACGGTGAGAAAAGGAAAATGATAGGGGCTACGTACTTCATGACACTATCGAGTACTTGGGCCTGATTATCAGTGAAGGAGAAGTTCGTATGGACCCTGTCAAAGTCGCTGCAGTAAAGGATTGGCCAACCCCAACCTGCCTTCGCGATGTCCGGGGATTCCTGGGATTTGCCAACTTCTACAGACACTTCATCGACGGGTTTGCTAGGAAAGCTAGGCCACTAAATGACCTCACCAAAAAGGGAGTAGCATGGTCTTGGCAAGCCAATGAACAGGGAGCATTTGACGCATTGAAAGAAGCCTTTGTCACCGCACCAATCCTGGTACTCTGGGACCCTCACAAACCAACACGCATTGAAGTAGATGCTTTAGGATTTGCAAACGGAGGGGCCTTGTTACAGCAACAGGGAGACGGACTCTGGCACCCTGTGGCATTCCGATCCGCCTCCATGGACCCTGCTGAGAGGAACTATGAAATATACGACTGGGAGATGTTAGCTATTATCGAAGCGCTAAAGGACTGGCGACACTTTTTGGAAGGACTTCCAAACCCGTTCGAGATTATTACAGATCACCGGAACCTCGAGTATGGCGAACTGCTCAGGACCTTAGCCGACGACAAGCACAATGGGCTCTATGGCTTTCACGATTTGACTTTGGTCTCACACACTGAGCTGGTAAAGCAAATGCGCAAGCAGATGCTCTCTCCCAAATCTCCCAGCTTGAAGTAACAGATGCTGATGACAACCAACAGCAAACAGTGCTATGACCAGAACACTTCCTTCGAGCGGCTGCTATGGTTTTATTCCATAACCCTCTAGAAGAACGCATTCGCAAGGCAAGTGAACGAGAGTCCGAGGTGCTTGAAGGGCTGCGCAAGTTGAAAACACATGGACCCCACAAACTCGTGAATGGATTAGCCGAATGGGAAGAAAAGGAAGGAATTGTCTACTACAAAGGCAGAGTGTACGTCCCACCTGATCCTCAACTACGCAAAGATGTGGTAGCACAATGCCATGATACTCCTACGGCCGGACACCCCGGGAAACACCGCACTCTGGAGCTGGTCAGCCGACAGTTCTGGTGGCCCACCATTCGATTCTTTGTTGATAAGTATGTGGAAGGATGTGACAACTGCCAGCGAAGGCGTGTCCAGCCACAACCACCGTCAACTCTAGAACCATTACCAGTACCAGGAGGACCATGGCAAGACATTGGTGTAGACCTCATCGGTGAATTACCAATGACGCAGGACGGACACAATGCGGTAATCAACTTCTCAGACCATTACTCCAAAATAATCCATTGCTTCCCTACTACGACTGAAATTACTGCTGAAGGGGTAGCCGATTTCTATTACAAAGAGATCTTCCGGTTACATGGACTCCCCAGACGATTTATATCTGATCGAGGGCCACAGTTTGCCGCGGACATCATGAAGGCTCTGTTGAAGCGTTTGGGTATAGAATCTGCCCTAACCACGTCGTACCATCCTGAAACTAATGGTCAAACGGAACGCGCCAACCAGGAAATTGAACGCTACATCCGAATGTATATCAGTCGCCGCCAGGATGACTGGGATCACCTTCTCCCAACTGCCGAATTTGTCATCAACTCCCGGGTACATTTTGCTCACGACAGATCACCCTTTGAGGTACTCTATGGCTACACTCCAGAATTCTCCATTCCCATTGGGTCCTGGAAAGAGTACCCCTCCATCACAAAGCGACTAGAGGCTCTCCGCTACGCTCGCGAGGATGCAGAAGCAGCATTGCGCATGAGCAAACAACGTATTGCAGATACAATTGCAGAGCATCCTAATCAGCCCAGCTTCACAGTCGGTCAACCAGTATGGCTTTCAGTCAACAACTTAAAAATTCGTCGGAAAAGTGAAAAACTAGGAAGTCGATGACTAGGTCCCTTCGAGGTTGTTGAAAAGACTGGGGAACATACCTACCGACTGGCATTACCTACCTGGATGAAGATCCATGACAATGTCAATGTCAAGCGCTTAGCACCCTAGAAAGGCAACGAAGTAAATGGAATACTACCAGCCCCGCCAGAGCCGGAGGTGATTGATGGTGAAGAATTTTACGATGTCGACAAAATCCTGGACAGCAGAATCTATGGTCGGTGGAAAAAGCTACAGTACCTGGTTCGATGGAAAGGCTACGATGAAGGCCATGATACCTGGGAAAATGAGGAGAATGTAGTGGGGTCCAGTAACGAAGCCATTAATGAATTCTATGCAGCACATCCAAATGCGCCAAGGAAAATTTCAGCAACGATCTTTTACTCACTACCATGGCAGCCAGTGGTCAACTTCACCGAAGTGAATCAGTCGCTGGGACATCGACTCTAAGGAAGGGGGTAATGTCATGAAGTCTCATGATGTGCCCTTTGATGCGCCATCAGCGGTGTGTTCCCATCAATCTCTTTTCACATGTTTATCATACTTGTTCACATGACCATCCCAATACTTCTATTTGTTTCCATACGCTTCCATACAACTCGTCCTTATTCATCGATTATCTCGTTATGATTCATTATCAACTCATTATTACTCATATATATTGATTCCTCACTCTTGTTCCATATTGCATCGTTATTTACAATCACTTACTCATTAGACAGAAGTAGTATATAAAGAGCAGTAGGTAGATCCTAGTTCCCCATCTCGACCTCTTGGTCATTGGGCAACTGGGCAAGTACTTGTATCCTCTTAGATACTACTTATCTAACTTGGTCATTGGGCAACTAGATTCCCTTTTGATTACTGGTGTGATTGGCCTCTGACGCTATCCCACTGTTGTTCGAGATCACTATTTCTTTTATCTGTGCTTTGTGCTTGTCTCTGTGCTTCTTCACTGTCGCTCCTCAGCGTACTCGGACTTCCCGCCTCCCGCTTCCTGCCTTGTCGCGACACCTCGGGCCTCCATTCCGCCATTCGGTATTCCGAGATCTGTCCTTTATTGTAATCTTTTCTTTATTGTTCTCTCTTGCTACACATACCCATTCATTCTAGTCTCTCCTACAGGGTAGAGAATAAGACAATAAGGAGAGACTAGAATGAATGGGTATGTGTAGCAAGAGAGAACAATAAAGAAAAGATTACAATAAAGGACAGATCTCGGAATACCGAATGGCGGAGCAAGGTGCCGAGGCATGGAATTGACAGTATCCCCCTCTTAGGCTTGAGCCCTCAAAAGCCGCTAGCATCAGGAATTATCATATTAGTCATATGAAGAAAAAATTTTCTCTGGAAGCATTTCCCTTATGCCAAGTACAACTCGAAGCTGTTTTCTGGTCTGTGCACATTTTTTCCTGTATAAAGCCTAGCGGGTTTCCGCCTTGGACCTCCATCTCCAAAACTCCCAAGTCTACTTCAATGTCTACCAGTCGCACCACCACCACCACTTCAACTACCTATCCCCATCACAGGTGGAACCAACAACCAACTGTTAAGATCATGCACACGGTGTAACCGTGCCAGAGGTCACAGAGTGTCTAAGTGCGGAAGACGAATGGGACAGTAGTGAAGTTATTAACAACACCGCCGTTACGCCGTTAGTCCCCGGAGATCAGGAGTATAGAAGGGAGGAGCTAAGTAGCAGCCAAGTCGGAGTGGCGGTATCGCCGGTGACGAGGAGCGAGCCAAAGAACTTATAAGTCCAAAGGCTGTAGAGGAAGTACTTCAAGGCAATGAGCCTGAAGACTTAGAAGAGCACAGAGTGAAGGAGGGAATCTAAGTCGATCTAAGTCAATAATTAAACTGCAGAACTACAGTAGCGTACAAGCAAGCAGTATTTATATCTACGGAGCGGCGCAGCGGTGCAGAGCGCCAGACTAGCTACTAGGAGTTATACGTGTAGTCCTGCAGGGTAAAGTAAAAGACAATAAGAAGGGACTAGAATGAATGGGTATGTGTAGCGAGAAAGAACAATAAGGAGAGATTACAATAAAAGGCAGATCTTCGGAATACCGAGCGGCGAAGTGGAGGCCCGAGGCATGGACTTGACACCAACCCTCGGCCCCAGCCTGCCTCACAATGCCGAGTCCTTTGGACAAGGAACGCGAGTTGGAGATGGAAATGGAGCATAACCGGGAGAGGATGAGGGCGTTGCGGGAAAGAAGGAAGGCTGAGGAGGAGGCCAAGAAGAGGGTAGAAGAGCAGGCTGCTAGGCGGGCTGCAGAGGAAGAGAAGCAATGGGAAGAGGCTGCCGCTCGGGCCAGGAAGAAGGAAAAGGAGGAAAGTTGTGGCAGCGGCAGTGGCGGCGCAAAGTCGCCAAGGACCCTCACCTAGTGAGGCAACAACCTCTGCTCGTTGAGTGGAGGTGGAGATTCCCCGGTTGGTGAAAAAGGGAAAAGGCTGATCAAGGAATGAGGTGAGTATGTTATTCATTGATATATTCCTTGCTAATCTCTGAACTTTGTTAGGCTTCTGGCAGAGACCCGGATGACAGCGATGACGGCGGAGACGATGAAGATGATGACGATGAAGAACGGACACCATGCGAGTGGTGTTACACCAAACAAATTTCTTGTCAGATGCAGGCTGGCAAGAGGAGCTCCATTATCTGCAAACCCTGCCATGATGCAAAGGTTCAATGTTCATATTCGGGCCGTATGCCAATGACAAGGCAAGAGGGGTCCAGGGAGAGAATGGCTGTTATGGAGAGTCAAATAGCGCAGGGGCTTGCTGACCTTCGGGCCCTGCAGGAGGCTCGCTCGAGGTCTCAGCAGTACCTTCGCCAACTTTTAAGAAGGCAGGACGAAGACCATGCTAGGTTGATAGCAATCGAGACAAGGTTGGTGATGACCGGTTTGGCAACACCGGCTCCTTTGAGGTCAGTCTCTGAAAGACCCAAAAACTTGAAGCGGCGGAGGATTGTGGAGGAAAGTGTTCAGATCATGTACACCAAGTAACCGTGCCAGGGGCTACAAGGTGTTGAAGGGCGGAACGTCGAATGGGACAGTAGTGAAGTTATTAACAACACCGCTGTTACGCTGCTAGTCCCCGGAGATTGAGAGTATAGAAGAGAGGAGCCAGGAGCAGCCAAGTCGGAGCGGTGGTCACACTGATGACAAGGAGCGAACCAAAGAACTTATCAGTCCTAAGGTTGGAGTAGAGAGTACTTTGAGGCAATGAGCCTGAAGACTAAGAGAGTGACAGAGAAGATGAGAGGATCTCAGTTGATCTAAGATGATAATTAAACTGAGGAACTACAGTAGTGTACAGGCAGTATTTATATCTATGGATTGGCATATTGGAGCGGGATGCCAGACTAACTACGAGGATGTAAGACCTGGGTCAGAATAGGTCTTAGGGTGGGTTTGGTATAAGAGTTTATGTTGTAGCATGCTAGGAGCAGGCTGGAGCTCGAAGGGAGCTACAGGAACCGCGACCGAGGACAGGAATGACCTAATAGTTGATAAGACAGAGAGATGTGACCCTGGAGGAGGTCCCTGTAAGGTCCTGAGAGGTCCCTAAGGCTTAGGTAGGGAAGATGGATGTACGGAACCTAGTAGTATTGCGTGGTAGGAGTTGTACCCGCTAGAACGTCAATATAGGATTGAATAGGTCATATTGGAATTGGGCGTGGAGTGTCTAAGCTCCTGAGAAGATATACGCCCGGGAGGGTAGGTTCCCGGGGACTGGGATCGAGGGTGGACGTGCTCGAGTGTGGGAGGTTGTAACGGCGAAGCGGTACATAGTTCGACGTTACCTAGATTGAGATCCCGAAGCTTAGGGAGCAATGGGGGAGCTCAAGGAGATATTGGGGAGGTTAGCTCTCCAAGGCATTAGGCGTTGGGGAGGTTAGCTCTCCAAGGCGTTAGGCGTTGGGGAGCTTGAGTATTGTTCGAGGGAGCTCGGAGACTCACTCGGATTGCTTAGACGTGAGGTAAAAGTGTATATTGGATCGCGTAGACGATCGTCGAAATAGTAGATGAGAGTAAAGAGAAACTGAGATAGAGAAACAGAGAGTAAAGAGAATTCTGTACGGTTAGCAGGTACAAAGGGACAGGGACTGGACCTATGTAAAGGGTGTGTGTTCAAAATATACCAAGCTGGGCTCCTGGACGCTACTGGACTGCTTAAATACGTATGGGGAAGTTAACAAAGGGACATAGTATGCAATGAGCACTTAATGGGGTTTCTAAGTACATGAGGACGGAATGATGGGTGCATGTACGGACCCTGTCATGGAGTGGTTCGGTTGAATTGAGGGGAGCTAAGGATCGTGGAGGTTGTTCTAGCAGTAAGGAGGTCTGCGGGACGTTGGGAGTGTTCTCGGGGATTCAGGGAAAAGGCTGGGGAGGTTGGGAACTATGTTAAGGAGCTTGTGGGTTATGCGATCTGGGGCAAGGCATGACAGAGGAGCTATACGTGTAGTACCTGCAGGGTAAGTAAAAGACAATAAGAAGAGACTAGGTTGAAAGGTTATGTGTAGCAAGAAAGAACAATAAGAAGGAGATTACAATAACAAGTGGATCTCGGAGTACTGAGCGGCGGAATGGGATGCCGAGGCATGGACTTGACAGTATCCCCCACTGAGGCTTGAGCCCTTGAAAGCTGTTAGTATCGGGCTTACTATTAGTCACCAGAGGAAAATTTTTTAAAGCCATCAGCATTGGGAATTTATCCTTTAGTCATCGAAGGAAGTTTTCCGAATGCCGCCCGTATCAGGGTTTATCCTATCAGTCAGCAGGAAAATTTTTTGTCAGTTCACCGTACGCCGATTACAATTCGAAGGTTGGCCTGGTCCATGCACCCTTTTGACCCTATAAAACTAGGTGGATTTTTGCCTTGACCCTCCAATCCAAAATCTTCTAAGTCCAGCGATGTCCACTAGTTGAACCACCACCAGGACCACTACCACCATCGGCTTGATTCCTATTACGGGTAGGCATCACACTCCACCATTGGCCCTGACTCACCCCTCGACACCGGATCCTTCTGACGAGGAGCATGAACTGGAATTACAGTTAGAGCGCACCAGGGAGAAGAATAGGAAGAGGAAGGAGGAAAAGAAGAAAGCTGAGGAAGAGGCCAATCGGAAGGCGGAGGAGGAGAAGCAGAAGCAGGAAGCTGCCGCTCAGGCCGCCAATGCCAGGAAGATGGAGGAAGAGGCAGCAGAGGAAAGGAGGAGGATAGCGGCAGCAGCGGCGGTGCGGAACCATCGGGGACCATCACCTGGTGAGGCCACCACTTCTGCTCGTAGAGTGGGAGTAGAAATCCCTCGTGTGGTTAAGAAGGGGAAAGCTCCACAGAGGAATGAGGTTAGTAATCCAATTTTATATTGAACTAACCACTCATTTTGTTACTAGGCTAGCGGCGGAGACCCAGATGATGGCAACGACGGCAGAAACGACGATGAAGATGAAGAGGAGCAAGCACCCTGTGAGCGGTGCTACAACAAGAAGATTCCCTGCCTGGAGCAGGTAGGCAAGAGGAGTACCGTGATATGCAAGCCATGTCACAATGCGAAGGTAAAATGTTCGTACTCGGGTCAGCCGGTACAAGTGAAAAGGGAAGGAGGGCCGAGCGAGGAGCGATTGGCGGTCCTGGAAAGCCAGATGGCCCAGCTCCTCGCCAACAATCAGGCCTTGAGGAAGTCTGCCTCAAGGTCACATCAATACCTAAGGCAACTCTTGCGTCAACAGGATGAAGACCATGCTTGGTTGATTGCAATCGAGACAAGACTAGCAATGCCGGGGGCGGCAATACCAGGGCCGTCAAGATCGGTCTCTGAGAGGCCAAGGAATTTGAAGAGAAGGAGGGTGATAGAAAACAGTGAGGAAGAAGAGGAAGAAGGGAAGGATGGAGAAGGGGAAGAAGAGGTAGAGAAAGAAGAAGGGGAAGAAGAAGGGGAAGAGGAATAGGCACTGGTGCCGAAGAAGGTGAAGATGGCGGCCTCCGAGAAGGGCAAGCAGAGGGAAGTAGAGTAGTATAAAATAATTGGACATCGAACCTCGGCCCTTCGGCCTCTTCTTGTAGTTTTCTTGCTCCTGTACTATCCTTTTGGCTTGTTGTTTTTGTACCAAAATATTATTGCATTTGAAACTGAAAACAAACGGGCCGCAAAGCGGCATAAGAAATAATTAGTTGTAGTACAAGTGGTTGTAAGTGTGAATAGAATATAAGTAAGAACGAGAGAGTAAGCAATACAGAAAAAGATAAACAATATGAGGAAGAGAGTAAACACTTGATTTACTATCATCGTGTTTACCCTCTAAATGCACAAAGTAAACTTCGGCGGAGTGCGGCAAAATCGGGAAAAGGAATTTTGGAAAAGGAAGTGATTATTTTTTGAGATCAAGGTCCAGGTTTGTGAGGGCAGCGAGCATGGAATGCCGGTACCAATTCATCAGCATTTAATTCATCAGCAGCAACCCAAGAGAATTCATCGTCGGTACCTTCATAACCAGCCCATGTCATGCCCTGGCTACAACCAGACTAGTACCTGTACTCACCAGACGTTGTCACACATCCTACCCACCTCCTGTTTGCCCTTTAACACCTCCCCAGGTACCACCATGCACCTCCCCAAGTGTCCTGACATACCTACCCAAACGCCACTCGCCCCGACTGTGAGGCCCTGGCACAGAAGGCCTGCTCTGGTCTTACCCAGACTGGGCCTAAGCAAACGCAGTAGCTGCTTAGGCCGTACGAGGAGGTATGGGATAGTGCCGATACTGGTGAGGGGAGCCTAACCAGAGGTAGTTGTGGAGCTTGGGTAGACCTAATAGAGGGTCCTAGAGGTGTAGAACGTAACGCGTAAGCACCGCTTCAATGTGGAGGGGAGGTGTAGCCGATACGAGTGGGAAGCTGTGGGGAGCTTAGGGAGCAATGAAGCGGAATTGGGAACCTAATGGGAGGTTCCAAAGGATGAAGGACGAATTGTAGAGCCTCGACGTAGATGGTGAGTCGAAGGAGAGGCGTAGACAATACGAGGATTGACAGAAAGAGGCCAGAGATGGGAAACAGAGAGGAGAAATAGAGTTGAGGTGAGACAGAGATGAAGGAAACAGATAATGAGGAAATATATGACAGTTGAGACGTGTCAGGCCCTGTTAGCAAGTACTAGTAGACTGTACTAAAGGGACCAAGCCAGGTAGGAAGAGTTTCCAGGTAAGATTTGACAATAACACGCTGGGGAGCTCCGAGGGGAGTCCCCAGCCTATATACTGTACATGAGGCTGTCAGGTACATATGTCATATGGCTACTGGAGTGACAGGTAATATGTATCGTGAAGATTGTAAGGATGGTGCATAGAATATCGGAAACATGTATAAGTGATGAACCAGAGCTCTGGAAAGGAAAGGGAAAGGTCCGGAGAAGCAAGGCATGACACCGACACGCACACAAGATCCTCCTAACCGCCAAACCCCTTTAAGTAGTAATCTCGATTACCTCCCTCTCTCGATCGAACCGCCTCATGTCTCCAGATGTTCTCTTGTTCACTTCCCGTACCTATTTAAGTAGCGCCGCAATGTCCCAAAACGCAGCTTGGTATATTTTGATCACACAGCCTTTACATAGGTCCAGTCCCTGTCCCTTTGTACCTGCTAACCATACGGAATTCTCTCTATTATCTGTTTCTCTATCTCTGTTTCTCTCTACTCTTGTCTATTGTCTCTCTGGTCATCTATACGATCGAATTGTAGTGCGAGTGTCCGTCGTATGTCCAAAAGAGTAGTATTGCTTGGTAAGTTCTAAACTGGGCCTGTCCCGTACATCTGTAGCAAATATATAGGTACTATTGATACGTATCATCGTGCGTGAGGCTGCGACGTGTATGCGAAACCTCAAATTTTAAGTAAGTAGCATGTAAGTAATTTAGAGAACAATAGAAGTGAAAGTGATCGAAGGAAACAAAGGAAAGTATCAGTCGTAACCTGAATAGCGGCGTTGCGTATGATGGCGGGCTCGACGTCTAGTCCGTCTGCTCCCTCTACATCTCCCCCTCACTTGAATTTCGAGCGCCCTCGCTCGAACCGGCGTCGAACGAAAACCTATTCCTTAACCACCTCGCTGTCCATACCATCCAATGCCTCTTTGTCCAAAAACTCCGTAATCTTAATTCGTTTCGTTGACCTCGAATGGTAAGGAATAATGCGAAATGCTGCGTATCGAAGACGAGAGATGGCGCCCGTAAGTTCTGCTAATCGATAGTTTCCTCCGCGAGTACATTTGACGATGACCATGGGGCCGAAATAACGAGGGAGTGCCTTCTTGGAGATGCCAGTTTCGATACGTTTATTGAGAACTAAGACGAGGTCGCCTGCCTTGAATTTGTAGTCCCGAATAACGTTCTTGTGGTAACGACGGAAGGCTTCGACTGATTTAAAACGACTCTGTACCACCCTGTCATGGATTTGAGCCAAATCCGCTTCGCGCCGTTCGAGTTGTTGAGCTCTAAGTCCAATAAGTTCTGAATCTGAGAGCTTTGAGGTGATTTCGGGTAAGAGGAATGTGGCTTGGGTGATGTCAAAGGGCAGAAGTGGCTCAACGCCATGTGATGCGTAGTAAGGGGAGTAACCAATGTCCCGTCGGACTGTGATACGGTCGGCCCAGAAAACATATGGCGTAACTCTTGTCCACTGTCGGATGTCACTACCACAGGCCTTGACAATTCCATCACGAATGTAATGATGCGAGACCTCAACAGCTCCGTTTGCTTGAGAGTTGTAGGCAGCGATGCGGATGTAAGTGATGTGGTACCGTTCCCGAAGTCAATCCAAGGCTGCTACAATCGAAGGGCCGTTGTCGGTCGTAATTTCCTCAAGTCCTCCCCATCGACACAGAATCTCCTCAAAGATGAATTGTCCTAACGTCTTCCCATTCTCCTTCTTCAGCATTCTCCATTCCGGCCAGCGAGAGAGTGAACAGCGACCTTGAACGATGAACTTGAAGCCTTGGACCATGGGCATATACATGACGTCGATGTGAGCTTTACGAAAGAGGGTGGCTGGGATAGAGATGGAGGGTGGGATGACAACTTTTTCGGTTGAGCGAACTTGACATTCATGGCATGTCTTCAGGAACCAATGGAGATCGTCATCGAGGCTAGGCCACCAAAAACGATCCGCTAGTGTACGTCGTGTTGAATAAAAACCTTTGTGCCCTAAGTCATCGTGAGCTTGTTGTAGGAGTGAAAGTCGATCAGGAAGGGGAAGAATGATGAGCTGATGTTGACCGGAGTGTTCTCGCCGCCACAGACGATTTGCTTTGACAAAATATCGCGAGGCTCGTTGAATGAATTGCTTGAGTTGTAGTGTGGAAAGTGAGGATGGCGTTGTGAAGGTTGTGAGGTAGTCCTGTATCGTACGAAGCTCGTTGTCACGTCGTTGGGCTACTTGACTATAAGGGATCATTACATCGTCAGATGCTACCCCTTGTGCAGCCAGGCAGAACGCCGAAGACGTTCCAGTGCCTCGATACTCGACTATACCACCAAACTTGTCCTCCCGGTCCCAAGCTCCTGCTATCCATACACCGGCACTCAAAATTTCATCTACCCATTCATCGGCAGCTCCCTCTAGTTCATCTCCTTCATCGACTGTCTTTCGTCGCCTTGAAATCCCATCCGGACCCACGAATTCCTTCCCAGGTATGTGTTTGAGGTCGAAGTCGAAAAGTTGTATGGCGGCTATCCAACGGTTGATGGCTGCGTTCGGATGCATGTCAGGGTTGTTGATCATGCCTTTGACGTACGAGGCATCCATCTCGACAATGAGTTTTTGGACCCCAATAATATATACCTTCATCGCGTGAAAGGCTCGAAAAAGACCATAGAGTTCAATTTTTGCCTGTGAGTAACGAGCTTCGCGTTTGTTCCAGGCTATAGACCAGAAACGAGAGGGTCGTCGTCTACCATCCTTGTTGTCTTGTGAGAGAATGATACCACAGGCGATGTATGAGGAGTCGACGGCCAAGATGATGGGAAGAGGAGAAAGGTAGTCGATAGTGACCAAGGCATCGCATTTCGAAACGACCTCCTTGATGGTGCTCATAGCCTGTTGGTGTTCGGGTAGCCAAACAAACGTCGCATCCTTCTTCGTCAGATTTACAAGCGAGCAAGTGATTCTTGCAAAGTCCCGAATCCAAACCCGAAGTACTCCTGCAGTCCCAAGGAACCCTCTGACTTCGGTAACGGACTCGCAAGCTGGCCATGACTGGATTTTCACAATCTTGCTGTTGTCGGGGAGTCGACCTTCATAGGTACAGACCGTTCCTACGATTTTGAGCTCCGGGACTGCAACCTTGAGTTTCTTTGCAGAAACGGTAACGCCTGCGTGTTTGAGTCGATGAAGGATGCGGTTGAGGTCAGTGGCATGCTCCCAAACGAAACGACGAATACCCGGGTTTTCATCCAGCACCTCATATTCTCCCGCTGGCTTCTCATATCGAGTTCTTGGTCCCAGAACCGGTAAGTCGTCCACAAAATTCGGAGAGATCTCGGTCTCATCCTGCAGCAGAAATGCAATGTGTCCGTGGAAGACTGGGATGGATCCAGTCCACCCTTGGGGAATGCGAGCTAGGCGGAACGTTCCAATGGGGGTATCGAAGGTCGTGGGGTCTCTCGAGCCCTCGTGAAGTGTCCCATGGTCGAAACCTGCAATAACGTCTATTCCCGAATAGATGCCACGACCGCCACATTGCTCGAGGAAGAGATGGAGGATGGGAGGTTGTCCTGAGTCGCGCACTGTGATTGCGTTAAGCTTCTTGAGGTTGTGGACGATGCGCAAGCCACCATCTGACTTCGCTACCACAAACCACTGCGAACGGTATGAACTATTCGAAGGTTCGTACAGCCCTGATGCAACCTTCTCCCGAACGAGCTGGATGACCCTATCGCGAATTCCCGGAGGTATTGGTAGTGTTTTCTCGGCCCATGGTGTATGTGCGATTGTTGGAATTTTCAGGGGAGGGAAGTAGTCTTCGCAAAATCGTCCTTTCTCTGTTTCGTTCCACGCTATCCCCAGCTCATTCTTCTTCAATACGTCTGCCATCAGTAGACGTTCCTCAGGCCAGAGAAAACTGTTTGTCAACACACCCAATCCTTCCAATCGATCCTCCGTTAGGCGAAATCCAGGCATAAAGTGTGGTGGTTTGGGAGAGAGATTCGGGAGGGAAAGAAGGGGATTTTCGGGAAACCTTCGGATTACTTTAGCGTAGTCAGGCATAACGGTTGGGATGGGTTGAACCCTTTGCGCGACACGTTTGTAGGCGAGGACATGGCGGGTTGGGTGAAGTGTGTAAGTGAAGTCGAAGAAGAGCGTGGCAAGAGAGGAAGAACTGCCTGCCGGTTCCGGACCGGTTGAATTCCCATACCTTGGCTTCTTCCAAACACGTTCCCCCGTGTCCAAACCCGTTGTGAACGATGTATCAGGACCAACCCGCGGCTTGGTGTGGATGACTCGTGGAGCATCGTGGCCTAGTGGGTCGTGAATAGTGACAGTGACTGCCTCGTCGGTCTCAACCTTCGCTAACTGGACCAGCTTTTGCCATGGTCGACCCAGCAAAACTCGAAAAGGACCTGAGGGGACTATAAACGCATGCGCCCATGTCCGTAACCCATCCACCATAATTTCGAGGTACTCGGCGCATCCCTCCAGTGGTGCAGTGCTTCCATCCGCAGTCCGCATCATCATCTCCTGCTCCCGATTGACTTTGAAACCTAGTTCTTCCCATACGTCCTTCCTTACCAACACAATCTCGGAACCCTCATCCAACAATGCCAGCTCCTTCTTCCCCCCAAACAATTCGACTTCAATCTCTCGTAATGGCATCGCAAATTCAATCTTGAGGGGCTCCCTCGTTGCAATATTGGTTTGGGCATCCGGCATCTCCTTGGTTTTTGGAATGCGTTGGACTTTTGCATAGTCCAACCATTCCTTGCGTAGGTCTCCACTGAGTGAGACAAGGTCTCGCACCGTCACGTTGGGAACAACAACATCCAGGATTCGCTTAAACATCTTGTTCACAGCAAGTGGATCCTCTGCTTTGGATTCGTATGTGAAGGCTGGCTGGTTTCCAGACACGGTGAGTCGTCCTGGCAGATTGACCTGCGCGTCAGAGGGCTGATGAGTCCCCCTCACTTTAGATTGGTCCTCGATATCCTCCTCGCGTTGCTTTCGTTTACCTGCCGAACGAGTCACTGCCATCCCTGCATTCTCCTCGAGCCTTTCCAACTCTAACGACTCCATCCAAGTGTCTCTGCCATCTGCATTCTCACCATCTTCATCATCCTCGCTGTCCTCACTATCTTCCAATGCATCCACATCAATAATCTCCACTGCCTGCCTTCGGACCCTCGACGAACTCGCTTCTACCTCCTCCTCACTTTCTGCCTCCACCGTTACCGCTCCCATAACGGCTTGGCGCTCTAAAAACCCGGCGTGGCTAAAACATCGCGGTCGATTGTCCCTTTGATACCTATAGTGGGATCGGCTTGGATTCGACGACGTGCTTGTGGATGGTTATCAGGCCAGCAGAACCAACGACCGATTTGAGCTACACGATTTGTTCTTAGGTACTCAGAAAGGTGGTTGCAGTCACGAATGAGGTGATTCTCCTTGCAAAAGAAGCAGAGGATGTCCGTCGGAAGTGGTCCGGAGGCTTGTCTCTGTGGCTGACTTCCTCGTCGATAGCTATTTCCATTCATTGGGATTGAGTTTGGATACGTCGCTGGGTTCGTGGGTGGATTCGGGTAAGGTGTCATCTGGATGGCAGGAATAGCTGCTGTCTGGGCTGTCTGGGGAATCGGAGGGAGTGCTGCGATGGCACTGGCTACGACAGGTGAAATAGCGACGAGCTTAGCATAGACACCAGCGTAGCTAACATCATGGACATGCAATGCTCGGAGCTGCTTCGCAAGGTCCTCGATGTTGTCTGTTTGCGGTTTTTCAATCACCTTCGTGCGTACCTCCTGCTTCACGGTCTTCTTCCTTGGCTTCTGATATACTGTCTCATCCTCGGAGCTAGCACTCGATTCACTTCCATCATCACTGTCACTTCCACTCGAGGACTCGAAGGCAACAACTTTACTCTTCTTCTTCTTCTTTGGCTTCGTAAACATCTCTGCAATTGGGTCATCGGATTCCATGCCCAGGACATCATCGCTGAAGACTTCTCGACCCATCTTGAGGGCTAGCTCCATGTCAGGTACTGTAGTCCTGTCAAATGTAGAGTCTTTGAGCTCAATACGCCCCAGGATTTCCTTTCGATCTAGCTTGTGTATACCGTACCAAAAGTAACGATTAATTTCGTCGGTTGTCACCTTCTTGTCATTCTTCAACAACCTCGACATGATTCGAAACTGGCGGTAGTATTCAATGAGGTCAGCTTCTTCTTCAATTCGTTTCTGCGCATAACTCTCCGCAAGCTTCAATAGGCCTTTTACTGTATACCGATGACCTTTCTTGGCACCTGGGTAAGCATCGAACAATTCCGTTTTCATCTTCACCCAGTCTCGTTCCTCATAGCCATCCAAGGTCTTCCAGTAACTCCTTGTCATCCCATTGACGTACTTCAAGATATTCCGGACTTTCTCGTCGTCGGTCAGCTCCTGGGCAACAGCATGTCCTTCGAACTCCTCAAGAAAGTCCCGTAACTGCGAGCTATTTCCCTTGAACTTGTCCGGGGCTCGCGTCGAACCTGGGGCTGGCATGTATGCCGGACCTTTCGTGGCTGCGCGAGGAGGTGGAGCCGACATGGATGGAATGTGGGTAGGTACAATAGGTGGTGGTGATGGTGATAAAGACGACAGAGATGATATAGAGGATGGTGTGGTCACCAGAGAGGTGAACTCGTTTGTAAGTGCTTCGTTCGGTGCGTCTGCCTCTTTGTCAGATCTATCGGCTTCGTGATGTGTCACCTCCGCTGGGAACTGGAACTGACGCCTCCCTGTGTTTAGAAACTGTCGGTGGGATGTCGACGGAACACCGTCTCGTGCAGGCAGTGTTCGGACTGGGACTGGTATGCTGGATGGTTTCGAGCG